>VZTD01003877.1:2011032-2077932 GCA_013397725.1 Rhagologus leucostigma | reverse complement strand
CGGCGGCGGCAGCCGGGCGGGGCCCCGCCGGTGACAGCGGTGACAGCCCGAGCCGGCCCCGCCGCGCTGCGCCCCGCGCCCCGCCGCAGCCATGTCGGCCAAGGACCGCATCGAGATCTTCCCCTCGCGGATGTGAGTGTCCGCCGGGACGGGTCGGGATAGCGCCGAGGGGGGAGCGCGGGGACTCCGTGCCGTGCCCGAGACGGCGGGAGCGGCGGCTCTGGGGGCGCTCAGGGTTCCTCATCGGGGCTCGGCGCTGGGAGTCGTTCCGCCGGTTGCGTGCGCGCTGCGCCGCCGAGTGAGGCTCTCCCGGTTCTGTGATTGAGCAGCTGAGGGCCGCTAGTCCTAAACTTCAGTTTCTGCTTCCAGGCTCCACGTCAGCTCTGTCAGTCCTCAGAGGGCCACGGCAGGGCCCGGCACCGAGATGCCGGGTGTGGTATTTAAAATCATGTGATTACGCACACCTTTCTTAAAAAAGAACGATTTGCAGAATGTATGTGTAGGAAAAATGGACAAATAGAACCACAGCTTCCCTTTGCAACAGACGATACTGCTGTGCGAGAGGTTGTCCATAAAGTGTTAAAAAAGAAGAAGGAAGTAAAGTGCTGCCACTGTAATGGACAGTCAGGTAATTTTCCAGATCCAGACAGCGAATTACTTGTCATGAAATCACGTCTCCTGAGAAGGCTTAGAAAGCTGCCAACATTGGAACAAAAACAGTTGAATAAAATTGCTGATTTAATAATGTTGTTCAGTTTCTCTTCGGAACCCTCCAGGACAGACAGACTTTGTTTTTCAAATCTTCTTGCATAAAAGTGGGTTGATGCCTGCACATAATCTTTGTAATAAAAAGGATGCCTTGCCAGACAGAAAACCTCAAACATAAAATAGTAATTATTCACTCTGTATGAGCTCAGGACATATAAAGTAACAGTTTATGTGGAAAGATTAATACATTACATGGTAAAGGTTCTGTTTTGAAGTTTAGTTTAGAAATAAACTATTGCATACACAGAAAAGAATTATTGCATACACTAAGTCATCTGGTCTCACTCCTGCTCTTTGGTAGTGCTCTTTTCATTCAGTTTAGGTGTCCAACGAGGGGGCACTTCAGTCACTTTTGAAAGGTATCTGGTTTTGTGGGGTGATGTGTTACTCTGGCATGAGGGTGGTCATGTACAAAGGCCTAATATTTACAAGCCCGGTTTCAAATGAGGTGATAGACAATAACGTGGGTGGTGTTCCCAAAGGAATATAAGTTAGAATGGTAAAATAAAGATGACCCGTGCCTGCAACAATTAATTTTGTTAACTGACAGAAGAGGATTTCACAAGGTTTACTTTTTATGATGGTTTGGGGGGTTTTTTATTGTTATAAAGTGGCTTGCTAGTATGCTAGTATTCTGTGCTGGATATCTTCAATTCCAGAAGCTGCTCAGTTTCCTTGAGAGTAAACAAGATTTTGTTTATTGCACTCTCAGAGTGAGTGAGATCTTGCTTGAACTAGAAGGTCAGCCAGTCTCTGGCAGCTGGTGAATAGAGCGAACAAGTTAGTTCAAGGTGATGACAGACACCTGCTTGTTGGGAAAGTAAAGTTGCCTTTTTACCCTCTGATTTTTTTTTTAAATCATAAACATTTATAAAGTATTCATGGTTTTCAGTTATACGTATTTGGTAGATGTTAATGGAGCTATTCTCATCACATGCCAGTAGATGTGGCCAGTAATGGATTCCACTGTGTAGATAGAATCTTAATTATACTGACTTTTTCCAAGGCCAGAGAGGAAGTGTGTAAGGACTTGACTTGAGTGTTGTCCTTTGTGCACACTGGCTGCATGTAGAAAGTAGCACAGTTCCTAATTTCGTACAAGAAACGTATGAGTGTGCTGCTGGAAGTAAAGGGTATACAAAGCTACAGCTAACTCACTAATATCCCTTTGAAATTGTTGCTGCTTTTGATTGTCTTTAATAGCTTGTAGATCTCCTATGCAGCATATGAAGGTGAGGAAAACCAGAATGTACAACTGCCGTATCTTCTTGCTCCGTAAAATCAGAACATGGCATCAACAGTTATAATCACATGAAGAATTTGCTGGGTTGTCTGATTTTGAGAAGATGACATAGCAGTAAAAGAACTTAAAAGCAATACCAGTGTCACAGTGACAGTGGGTATTTGGAATAGTTTGATTTCTGGTACTTGTAAGTCATGAAGAAAAATGAAAACGCTTATTTCCTGTTACGGAATAGATAGATGTCTTGTCAATTTTTTCATGAGCTTTGACTTCACAGATAATAACCTAGTAGTTCTCACTGATGATGGAGATAGATATAAATTGTCTCAATTTTAAATGGGAATTTAAATTCTCTCCTGAAGTGGCCATCTTGTTTTACTGCAATGGTGTTTCTCTGTTGCTTCATAATTTCGGTCATATGCATGTCAGAAAACTTCACATAAGTATTTTTCCTAATCCCTTCAGATGATGCAGGATGGTTTTTTTTTATTCCTCTGCTTACCAGGGCTCAGACCATTATGAAGGCTCGTTTGAAAGGAGCCCAAACAGGTCGTAACCTCTTGAAGAAAAAATCTGATGCTTTGACGCTTCGATTCAGGCAAATCCTTAAGAAAATTATTGAGGTAGGTAAATTAGAATTTTCCTTTGTTTGGCTCACTTCACTTGAAATCTGTCTGTTCTGTCTGTTGTGCATTCCTGTTCTGCTAACTTCATTAGATAGGCTGGAATATAGGACAACTTTTTAGATAACCTGTTTTTTGTAAGCGAGACCGCTGAGGACACATGACCAGAATTACGGTTTTTTGGCTGCCATGATACAGAAACCTGGAAGAGTTAATATTCTTCACCTCTTTCCTGACAGTCTTAGCCTCTGCTCTCTTTTGTGTCCCAAGTTCCCTATCATCTCTTCTATATTACAGGGAATTTGCTCCGATGCTGCCAAATAGTTTAGGAATGGTATTAACATGTTCTGTACCCCATTTTTGTTGCTTTACCTGGCTTGAGGGGCTACTGCAGATCTGTAATGTTTCCTGCATGACTAGCAAGCAGTTTTGTCCAGATGGAACTTGTTCCTTTATGAGGAAACACTGAGTCCTGCTTCTTCCTTTGCAACATGGATGACAAATCTGAGCTAGTCGGTAGAGCCTAATATGTGTTGTTCTGTTCTGCCCTACCAGATGGGTTTAGTTGTACTGTTTTAGCTGCAGCTGCTGCAGTGTCCATGGTTAGCAGTGGTCCTTTGTTGCCACACTGTAGGCAAGCTCTCGTCTCTCTGTGTCATTGTTTCCTATAGACTGTCTAACATACAAAGGCTGGGGCTTCTCAATAGCATGGTTTTTTAGCTACAAGGGCTACAAATCTGTAAAAATTGGGAAAAAACAGAGTAGGAGGAGAGTGCAGCTTCACAAAGTTGCATACATTTGTATGCTGAAAAACAACTTCAGCTGTCTCACAGTATTCCATACAGTGTGAAAGAAGAGGATTTTCCTACTGAGCCACTTTATTGTTGTAATTTCACCCCCATGTAATAGAATTTTATGATTATTACGAAAAACAAGTCTTTTCCTGTTTCTATGAGTTCTAAACAGCTGAAATATTTCTTTTTTTTTGCCAGTCACCTGGGAATTACAATTTGCAGTTGAGAGTAAATTATGCATATAGGACTTTCTCTCTTCAAATTCTCATTCTTTTTTTTATGCTGCTCATTATTTATCCTGGAAAAGGAGTAACAATGTGCCTTGTATTTGCTGCCTTTTTATGTTTTTTAAACAGACTAAGATGCTAATGGGTGAGGTGATGAGAGAAGCTGCCTTTTCCCTTGCTGAGGCGAAGTTCACAGCAGGAGATTTCAGGTGAGGATTGCTGGGCTTGCATGGGGATGTCATACCCATGGAAAAGAGCTATCAACAAATTATTTTGTCTTTTGGAAAAAAAATAGTAACATTCTTAAATTCACTTAAAAAAGATGACAGTGGACAGGATGAAATGAATTCTATTACGTAAAGGTGGGAGACACCACTGCAGGAGAGAGAGAACTTGCATGATGAAAACATAGACTCCATTGGAAGCTAAACAAAGCAGAAAGATTAACAGAATTTTCTTTTTGTCACAGTCCTTGATTTCAGAAGCTGTTGCTTTTTGCAGCTTGGAATAAAAAATGTAGGGAGGTGAGAATTTCTATCAGAGTATTGGACAATTTGTTAATTTGGTCTTTCGTGTGAATTTGAGGGACAGATATAATGTGTGCTCTTTTCTGCCAGTAAGTCACACAGTGATTTTACCAGTTGTTCTAATCTCCTGCCTCACTGACCTATGACTCACTAGGGCTAGTGAGGGCTGTACGCAAGAGGGGAAACAAATCCTTTTCCTCCAGCAGGATACTTTAATTCTATTTTAATAAATTACAGTTCTGTCTAGGGTGTTTGTGTAATTCATTTAAGTGTGCATAGACCTTGTGGAATGAAGTTGGGGAAGTGTTAAAGATTCAGCTGATGGTACTACCAACGAATGGGGAAGAGCCAAGTGATCAGACACAGTATTCGGTGTGCTGCTGAAGAAAAGTCTTTTTGCACTTTCATTTGGATATAGTGCTGTGTCCTGTCCTAACCAGTCCCAGTGTTTAGCTATAAACAAGTCAGATTCCACCCTGTAAGTAAACTGGACTTCAGCAGAGGAGTTAGCTGTAGTGACCTGTTCTTGGAAGACCTTAAGTTACTTTAGAATGCTTCAAGATGAATTGTTGTACGAGTTCAAGTTTGTTAATATGCTAGTTAGTGGGTAAACAAACTCATTAGTGGTCTGTAAGAACAAATACTTAGAAACTAAATTTAAAGCCTTGAAATTCCTTCACATTCATTATGAAAGAAATCTCTCATGTTGATTAGGCTCAATGTTATTAAAGTAGTTTGCCAGATAACTGGCTAGTTTTTTTAGCTATGCTTTGTAAACTTGGTCTAAGACATTTTTAAACTTACATTTCATAGACTCTGCATCTTTTCCAAACTTTGCTGGAAACCTATTTCTTTCAAAGCTTCTGTGTTAGCTTTGAAGACTGTGCAAAGAATTCCATAGAGAAGTGAGTTGACAACACTTTCCAGGTCCTTGCAGCTATTTGATAACTGATTCATCTTGTATATAATGATGAGTTAATGGACCACTTCAGCTTTCCTGATTAAGATGTATGTTTTCTTCCTTACAGTACCACTGTGATCCAAAATGTGAACAAAGCACAAGTCAAGATCAGAGCTAAAAAAGACAATGTAGCAGGTAACTCTTTTCCAGGCCATGAGTATTTCAACTCATAAGGGCGTTGTGGGAGGAGACTTGGAAATAAGCAGGAATGTATCCAAACACTGTCTCCTTTTTTTCTTACTTATCTAACAGTACGAACACTTGTAATTTGTTGTTTTTTTCATATACAGCTTATGATTTTTGTATTTTGCTATTTACCTCTCATAAAATAAAATGAATGTGTGTAAGCTGCAGTCCAATTTTTGTATCTTTGGACAAAGCATAAATTCTGTAGAGCTTTACTGGAAAATAAATCAGGAAATTAAGTCCCAAAGGGAAAAAAAATTCATGCAGTTGTCTATCCACAATTGTCTATGAAGAAAACAAGACAGATAAATCAGGATTGAATGATTAAAATATTCCTTAAGCAAAGGGAACATACAACTAAACAGAAACGTAATAAAACTGAATAAACCGGAATACTTCCCTGAATTTTCCGTGGGTCTTGATCTCTGTGAGCTCAACACAATTCTGAAGTTCCATGTTATATGTCAGAACCAGCATGACTTAATCATTCCAAGCTATATAGGAAGATTTCGTAAACAAAGCTTCTGATGTTACATAATTAGAAGCAAATGGGGTAAAAGTGAGCTGTACTTAATGAATTTATAACCCTTTATGTCTCTTACATGCATTTTTATTCACTCTTGTCAGGTGTAACCTTGCCAGTTTTTGAGCATTACCAGGAAGGAGGGGACAGTAAGTACAACCCAAGTGTTTCCTGTCTTTATGTTCTTATGGCTATTCCATGCTCATACAGAAATACTTGTCATGTCTCGATGGTAAGTCAGTTTACATCATAGGCATAGGGGTACTTACTTCCTTTGATGCTTTGCCCTGGTCCTGTGACATGGAGGGAGTCCATTATTAGGGACTGTAATAGATTCTACTTTCCTGAATCAGTGAATTTTTCAGGTGAGGAGAAGACTTGTCTTGTATTTCCAGATTTTGAGACTGCTAAGTCTTACTAGGGACATGCACAGCATAAACAACTATAAAGACAATTTGTTAATGGGCAAAGGCTTTAGCGTCTCACTTGATGAGCTCTTTATATCCCTGTAGTGTGTAAAGTATTAATTTTTATTTAGTAAGGAAACACTATAGTAGCAATAGTAACAATTTTTTTTTTCAGGCTATGAGCTGACTGGCTTGGCCAGAGGTGGAGAACAGCTGGCTAAGCTGAAGAGGAACTATGCCAAAGCAGTGGAGCTACTTGTGGAACTGGCCTCGTTACAGGTTGGTGGGAGTTAAAAAACAACGGGATCGTTGGTTTCTCACTTTTCTGAAATGAAAGTGCCATGTCTAAGTACTTGTAGCTTAACCTAGTCCCAGTGCTGTACTAAGTTGCAAACCTTTTTTAGCTATATTACTGCTTCGGAGAAATCCTTATTCCTTAATGCTAAGAAAACACTTTTTGGGAGAGTTGGTATTTGTAAGTGCTAATGTTCAGTATTCAGGGTGCTAGTGACAGTAGTAGAAAACACTCTGCTTCTTTCAAGTTTGTAAAGCTACATTATAGACTTGGCTTTCAAGTGCTATTTGGTTTTTTGTACAGAACTGATGGAAATGTTGAATTTTTCTTGTAATGTATTAATTATTTAATCCTATTCCATCAGACATCCTTTATTACTTTGGATGAAGCCATTAAAATAACAAACAGACGTGTGAATGCAATTGAACATGGTGAGTATTTTTCCATTTGGGATGCAGAACATTTTTCTGCCTCAATGCAAGATGAAGGGCAGGGTCAAGGAAGCCCCTCTTCTCTTTCTTGTTAGTAGAATTTCTCACCAGTTCAAGGATGCTTTCTAGAAAGCATTACAATTAAGCATGTTGCAAGAAAGAAAAAAATTAAAAGCCCAGTGGAATGGACTGGAGGACACAGATATAAATGAATAGGCAAGCATGAGAAAGTAATCAGGAAATTGGATTGATAACCTACAGGACAGAAGTTTCACATTCTGGAGTCCCTGCTAGTGACTTTCACTTAACTGGTCAAGCCTGTTGACTAGAAGCAAAAGATATGATGTTTCTATGTGTTAAGATGTTCCAATAGCTAGCATAATAAAATTCAAATAACTAAAATATATTTACCTTTAAATCACTCTAATAAACTTTAAAACTGTAGTAGCTGGTGACTATTGGTTTTGGATGGAACAGTCCTTATGTCAATACCCTGGTATTTTCCTTTGATCTGAATTCTTTATCCTTCATGTTCTTGTTTGTAAATTTGTTTCTTGCCATTTCTTAAATACTACTACGATCCCAGTATTGGCTGTGATTCCTTTTGCTGTAGTGTCCAGAGTGCTTTGATTGTTTCAAGTTGCTTTCTGAGTTTTGATGTCCTGGATTTAATCATTTTTGCATGCACACAATAACAGATTTCAGTCCATGTTTCCAAATCATCCTTTTCAGCAGTTTTTCATAGACTGGTTTCTTTGAACATGCAGGCCTTAAATGCCGCTTATCACTGAGAATTTGACTTAGAAAAGGTTTCCTCTGCAGTCTTCCAAAAAAATTTTGGTAGTGCTGATAACACGTTTCTTCTTTGAACAAATGATTCTGACACAGAGCTTGCCCAGTTTGGTGTTAAAGCTGTGTTTAGTGTCTTGTCTTTTCTCTTGTGATTGTGTTGTATTTTAATATTTGTTTTCATGATGGCCTTTTTAAACAGAGATAATTCTGAGTAAAGGTGCTATACTGAGCAGAAGTTTCTGAACCAATGTGATGGAAGAACATAGTTTTAATTCAAATTTTGCCCACTTCTCAGGACTGTTTTATGTTTTGTGTACTTGTCCATCAGGAAATAGTATGACCTTCCATGAAAGACATAAATTTCCCCTAGCCAAAAGAATTACTTGATTGACTTCAAACAACATCTGTGCACTACATTAGATAACTTCCTGGCTAATATAACAGCAGTCCCAACAACTTCCTTATTTATATATCTTTTAGTGATTATTCCCAGGATCGAGCGTACTCTTTCTTACATTATCACAGAACTGGATGAACGAGAACGAGAGGAATTCTACAGGTAAATACCAAAAGACTAGACTGGTCTCTTCCTACAATAGACCATTCTTCAGAAGAGAATTAGGAGAACTGTTCACCAAATCTGGCAGCAAGCACTGTTAAACATGACTTCATGCTTACTGCATGTTGAGTTTCCAGAGCTGGGCACTCAGAGCTCACCAATTACTTGTCTGGAAGTTATAAATTAATCTCTTCCGTTAAGTTGTATATAGCTGTCATTGTCCTTCCAGAGGGAAGGATGTGATACAGTACAGTGAGGTGTTCTGCTTTAAGGAGACCTTTGCCAATAAAGTCAATGTTCTGGGCTACCTGGAAAAAAAAAAGCCAAACCTGAAATGAATGAAAGAGGAATGAACTTGATTAAAGACAAGCAGAGTAGTATAATGCAGTGTTTAGGGTTAAGAATGTAATTTATAGTTTGGTTAAGTTTTTCAGTTGCAGCAGCTAGCAATAAAAGCCTTTTATTTTTGCCCTTTTGCCAAATTTGATGTTTGTTACAGAATTTTTTCCAGGCAGCTTTATCAAATCCAAGTTGTATGGCATCTTAGCTGCTAACCTGTTGTATGAAAACATATTTGCTTCACAGACAAAGTTCCATTTCTCTTCACAGGCTAAAAAAGATCCAGGAAAAGAAAAAAGTCTTGAAAGAAAAATCTGATCAAGAACGGGAGCTGCGGAGGGCTGCTGGGGGGGAAAGTGAGCCAGCCAATCTCTTAGCAGAAGAGAAGGATGAAGACCTTCTCTTCGAGTAACCCTGCACAGTTGTTGTATATGGAGCAGGGGACCCAAAGTACAGAATGTCCAGTTGCAATATAATTCAAGACATGTTGCCTCCAAGATTCTTCTGTGGCTTCTCATTTGGTGTCCAAGTCTTGAGTGGAATGGATTGTGGATTTCTCCCGGGAGATTAGAAATCTGGGAACTTGACTACAGCATAGGAGGAAAGGCAGAAATGGGTCAGATGCTTTACTATCAGGAAAGCCTTCTATTCCATGTTCAGCCTATTTCTTCACTTAGTAGGAATGACTGTTGATAGCTGTATTTTTTTGAAGGATGGCTCTGGATTTGCCTAATCCAATTCGTCTAATTGCTCCCCTTTCTAGTACAAGCAGAGAAAAATATTACTTAGGGAGGAAGATGCATGTGATGTTCTTTACTGCGAACTATTAAATGTTCAAGTTGCTTAAAGCCAGTATTGGCACAGCTGAAGTCAAATGCTTGTAAAGGAAACTCTTAGTTTTCTAACCTGTTAATGAAATCCACAGTCTTCTGTGATATATTTTTGTTGCACGATTGTTACCACTGGCCTAAAATATCTACAGTTTTAATTAGAGGTTCTGCCAACTTGTGTACTGTCTGTGCTAGAAATTTTACCTGTTAAAATACCTGGTGTCTGGCTCAAGTTGCTACAATATGGCAGTCTTAAAAGCTTGTTGTGTTGATTTCAAAATAAAACCTCTGCTTCACCCCTTGCCCCTGACTTGGAAACCACACTGAGCACATCTCTTACAGCCTGTGCCCACATTTACGTAATCTTTACTGCTTTAAATAAGTAACCATGGAGAAGTGTCTCCCTCCTGCCAAGAGCATAAAGAAACAACTATCCAGCTACACATTGCTGCAAATCTTCATTGCTTCAGTAGGCTGGCAGGCAAAGCAAAGTTGAATGTACAGCAGTCCATCCTTCCTGTGATTCTCATGTCGAAGGCTAGTGAATGGAGTCCAGGAAAGTGGCTGATCAGCAGGCTGTCACTAAACCCTGCTCACCTTGAAGAGCTGTTTTCCTAAAGACAGAAGCACAGAATCATTTAGGTTGTAAAAGACCTCTAAGATCATTGAGTCCAACCTTTGACCGATCACCACCTTGTCAGTCCACAGCACTAAGTGCCATGTCCAGTCATTCCTTGAACACACTGGTTGTGTTCTTTTTCTTGAAGACATTGGTTTGCAATCAGCAAACTGAACATATGCCCCAGAACTAATGCTAGTTTATAGTTTCTAGTACTACAAGTCTAGTCTGTTCAAGGTATGCATCTTGTTTTAAACATGATCCAGCACTTAACTGCAGATGCAGGTAAGTGCGAGTTCTATTAACACCTTTAAAAAATCATTTTAGAATTGTATGAATAATAAGGCTATTTCTTTTCTCTTGTGAAGCTGCAGACAGCAGAACTGAATAGTAAGTCCATAGTCTGTTGTAAAGTACAGATGCAGCTTGAAAGAGAGACACTGTAGCTCTGCAGACCTGTTGTTGCCTCTCCCACAGGATGGATGGTGTCAGAAGGTGCACAGAACATCCTGTAGGGCACTGATGGGTCACAGCATGTTTCACACATTCAGCAAAGTGGCAGAAAGAAGACTCTCAAGATCCACTGCAAGAAGTAAAATTGTACAGTGATTTATTTTAAATCTAGAAATACTTTACATTTTTACATTAGTGTGCAGTTCATGATGTCTCAAAATACAGAGTGCAGATACATGTATAAAAGTACAATGTGGGGCTAAACCACAGGTCTCAGTAAAGTTACCTTAATTATTTAAGGCATGGAACCCCCCCCCCCATCTAATATTTTTAAAAGTCCCATTTAATTACATTCAAAAATTCTTTGACGCAATTCAGCTAACATTTATTTTTAATTAAGTCTGGAGTGGTAAAAATGCAGATACCCTCATTTCAGTCTGATACAGCTCACTACAAAGCCTGTGATAAGGTGGAAGAGTTTCACAAGTGAAGTCTATGTATTTTTTTTTATTCTTGAGGGAACTAGCACACATTCTTCATTAAACAAGACAGAATAATTTCTTACACAAGGTAGTTCAGGTCCAAGCTGGCAGCAGATGGACAGCCAGGTACATATTTCAGTGCTTCTCAAGTCCTTCCTTTCGGCAGGAGACAAAGCTAACACTGGTTAAAAGCTATCATAGCACCTCTCTATGGATGTCAGGGAGTTCTGTGTGCCTTGGGAATTAAGAGAGTAGAGCTGAACTTCAAGCAATATGCTTTAAGTCTACATTCAAAAGCTCATTTGTATAAAAACAGATTCTGTACACCATTTCAGAAAAACTGGGGAGACAAACATGAGTGAAATAACATTAATGGCATGATTTACTGAGACTGATGTTGCCTATGAACACTGAATACCTAAGGGGGTTCAGCAACCACCTTCAGGTGATTGTGACTGGCAGAATTTGGACAGCACCTACAAAGCTGAGCTAGGTTAACCTTACTCAACCTGTTTTACTGCTTTCCACCTTCTTGTCCAGAAACATTGAATACCCCAAAGCGTAATATATCTACAATCATCTTTCTTTAAAAAGCGTAGAATCAATACAGTTTTTCCAATATACCTGAACACTGTTGTTGTCATAAACTATGGATGAAACTGAGAACATGCCTGCAATGTGAGGCAAAAAGCCGTAATTTTGAATATCCAGCCCTTAGGCCAACAGTAGTACAGTATTATTTCTAACACTGACTTGAACTAAGGTATTCAAGTTTCCACTCCATTTTCTTTCTGAAGGGTCATTGCTGATCCCCACTAATTGCTTAATTGCTTTTCAGCCCTAAACATTAATTAAACCAGCAAATAATTTTGCTTTCTAACAAGACAGGAATGCACTCGATACTTCAATTTTTCAATACAAAAATGTACTGATTACTAGTTCAGTACCTAGGACAGTTATCTGACAATTTCTTTATATCTGCTCCATACTTTGAGCTCTCTAACTATGGGTGTGAACTTGTTCCGTTAACATTTTAAGGAAGAATATATGCAAGACAGAATGGAAAACAGTAACTACTTTTTCATCCTTCAACATTAGACAGGAGTGAACTACGCATTGACATAACTCCAGTGTTTTATATGTAGGAACAAAGAAACGCTATGGCTAAAAGAGATATTCACAGTTAAGGTTTTTTGTGCTACCCAAACCCAAACCAGCCAAGATACTACTGTTCATTTAGTGTCAGCAACAACAGCCCTACTGCAGATGCACAGCCACAGTAGTCAAACCTTCACAGCCAGAATCATTTGAGGATGCAGAGATGTTCCCATCTGTTTTGCAGAATGCATTAGGATACAGACCTTGCCTTTTGTTCCCTTGTTTCAAGTTTTTTGTTTTAACCATTAAAAATATTCCCCTTTCTTGTGACTTCTCAGTCAGTTACCAGTGTTTTACACATATTTTCACTGCAGTACTGAGCAAATGCAGGACAATAGGTTGGCTAGTGAATTACAATACTCATAACACAGTAGCTACATTCAGCTATTTTAATTCCAGTTAGTTGTCCATTAGTCCAACAGCCACAACATGAACCATTTGCAGAGATTAAAAAACCCCACTGTCTTCCAATGTTCAGCACATCAGCCTATATTAGTCAGTATTCTGTTATAAAACATGAGAATTTTAGTTGACTTTCAAGCAGCATGTCTTATAACTATATATTTTCACAAAAATATAACCTCTGCCTTTCTATCTCTACAGATCTGTGAAAAACAGTGGCTCCAATCAGTCAGTATGTTTTAAAGAAAATACCATAAAAATATCACATCTAAAAGTTCATTATAATAGTATTTTTGACTGGACCTAAAATTACTGTGCAGTCAAATCTGATTTTAAAAGCCTGACTAAAAAGACACAAGGATCGAAATATTTACATTATACACATTTTTCAATTACAGTGCTATTAGAAAGTGGAATGTTTGAGAATTAAAATATTAACTCAAGCCTCACAGGGCAGTGCCAGACCAGAGCAGCATCTTCATTCTATGTATTTTTTGAACAGGAGAGGTTTCTCACTGACATTTTCACATGTAGATTATTTCTCTGCCCAATGATCTGTAGAATTAGTCTCCTGAACTAGCATCATGTCCCACAAAGTCATTAAGTTAAGTGTTAAATAACATTCATATTTATAACTATGTGACAGCATGGACTATATATATATACACACAAACACACTTAAAATCTTTTTCATAAGGGTGATTCTAAGTTTAAAAAGGTGGATTTATGTATAAAAGTAGTTGCTAGAAAAAATCTATCTAAAGCTTTAGAATTTAGTACTGATGTGGTCTCCATTTCTAGACCACAGAGAAAGAAAACTTGGACAATCTTTAGATCAGTTAAATTGGCTCACAAGCTGATCAGCGTATTTTTCAGTAATACGCAATTTCGCTGGCAAAGGATGCAGCCACTGAGGCCTAGAGCTCACATGCATTTATACTAGAATTGGGCAGACCTACACATGATCTGCTTGGAAAGGTAACTAGATTGAAGTCCATTTGTCCCTTGGAACTGCTCTCATCGTAGCCAGGTGGAGGGCACCCACTGGGGTTCTGTGTCGAGCTTATTTATTAACCGAAGTAACTCTTGATACGCCTTATCAAGATCAGAATTCACAATTGCTGTATCAAAGTAGTGGCCATTGTTCTGTTCCATCTCCCTTGTCTTCTCTATGATTTCTCTCAGCTCTTCTGGCTGCAATCAAAAACAGAGAGTTAGTGTAGGTGTGTAAGCCTCTCCCCTACAGTAACAGCAGGGAAAGGGAACGACTCCATTTTTTTACACAAACTCTCACGGTGTTGCTATCAGCTGTTGAAAAGTTTACAGGAACACTCAACCACGATCAGTATTTGAAAGCTAAGGGCATTCAAGACAATCCTGACTGATTGGCTACGAGTGGCAAAGAGTAAGTAATTGCCCCAGGCTGAAGAAAATGAGGAAGATCTAGCACTGCTCATTGTGCAACACTGATCTCACTGAGGGAGACTGGAGATGGCAGAGATGGTGTAGGACGAAGTCTGAACAGTGCAGAACAAGAGAGCATTCTGCTGGCACTACCAACACCAAAGAGCCAAAGGAGACAGCTGTCACTGCTGACAATTGTTCAATACACAGCAGTGAGTGCCACGGCAAGAGTTATATATTTAAGCCAACCAAATCACCATAACATCAGGTGATTAACACTGCAGAAATACGGAAAACACCATTTGGGAGCTGGAAGGGAATATGTCAAAAGCAAGAATATTGCAGTGTAGATAAATGATACAAAGGCAGAAGTAGAAATGTTTTGATTTCAGAATTTTTCTTACACTTAGATTCTAAAAGTGTGTTTATTTTTCTCTTCTGCAACTTATTTTTGTGATGTACAAAAAAATATTCAGGCATAATTTTTGAGTTAATTTTCTAAGGAGGATATTTCAAAAGGGACTTCAGGCCTTCAGGATTTTTTTGTCTTAGTCTTTATACACTCTTGATAAAATCAGAACAACATTAGGGCATACATGCAAGAAATACCCTTTTCTTTATCAGGGAACTCGGTAGCATGTACCCAGCTGAAATAAATACAACTCAAATACAATTAATCAGAAAGAAAACAGGCACAGTGCAACACCAGGAAATGCATTCCAGTTTTTTTTTGCAAATGGATTCCTTGACTACTGCAATAAAAATCCAGAACATACGTAAGATGCAATATTTATATAAAAATAAAGTTTCCTTCACTGCATAAACATGAAGGAGGAAACACACCCATTTAAAGACTATGATTATATTTGACTTGGAGGCAGGGAGAGGAAAGGAAAAAAAGAAAATTTCCTCCGTTTTAACACTTGGACTTTAATGGACTTTTAGATCTTCCACACAAGTAATAAACCACCCTTGCATCCAACAAGGAGAGTAAAACAACACAGCCATAGAACACAGTGAGTTATGTTTCCTGACCAACAGCCCTGTCAGGAATAACTTTGAGTTATGCTGGGAGGATTGTTTTTCCTCAGTATGAACTGCATTATGCTCAATTAGCACTTTGAAGATACTGGGGTGGCAAAGGGCTCCCACTAGTCAGGGGGAGATTTCAGTTAAAAACCTGATGATGAACCTATTCCATTCCCTGAGCAATAAGCACTTGGTATATCATAGCCTGATAAGGAACCTTCTGAGCTTTCAGATGTCCTGGTTTAATCTTTGGCTTTCAAGTCCATTCTGTAGAACTAACTTCTGAGTAACTAAATCTGAACTGGATAAGCTCAGATCTTGGACACGACCCTGGTTAAAAATGAACAGTGATCCCAGAAGATCAAGCATTAAAATAATTTTATATGAAGAGTTTTGGATTTTCAAGTAAATGCTTTTCCAAGGGCAGGCAAGTTCTCAAACGAAAACCAGTAATCCTTTGCTCCATAGAATTACTCCCAGGTTTACTTGAGGACAAAACTTGGTTTTCCAGTTTTGAAATAAAATGTCACATTTTTGTACCCAAATGCAGAGACACTGTGCCCCAAGACTACTGAATTAGCAATGCATTCCCTTGTCTAATACCTCTCACATCCCTTTAGGCAAAAGCATCCTGAATGAACCCTTTTCTTAGCAGGGTCTGCCTACCAACCCGGAGCACAGCTACACTGGTTCACTGCAGTGGTAATTGCCAGTTCCGTGTCCCAGTTCCAAAGAAAGAGTATGTGCATTTGTTCACCAAACCCAGCATGGTTTCAGAAGAAGTGTAAGACATCTTACCTTTGGGTTTTTCCCTTCTTTGGCCAATAAAGCACGTAGTCTCTCTTGTGAAGGTGGTGCAACAAATATAATATATGGCTTCAAGTCAGAGTTACGTAGTGTTTTCAGTGACTGCAAAAATAGGATTTATTAAATATTTAACAGTTCCACCATTTAATGATGCATTATTCACATGCTATAATTGATAATATACTCTTCAAACACAACAACTGTACAATATATTAACAACAATATAATTAACTGTAACAGTATTCAGAGTTCAGACACCATTTCCTACGAAATTTACATTCCAACATTTTTCAGCTTCATGAAACTGAAATATTTACTTTTGTTCAAGAATATTCTTCATAACTAAACTGAAGAAACAGATCTTTTGGTATCCAAAAGCAATAAAAAGGTCAGCTACACTGAAGTAAGTGTCTTACAATGATAAGGAAAGGTATCAGCTTTGAACAGAGAGAAGAGTCTTTAAATATTACAGTTTACTTGAAAAACAACAGTTTAACCTTTTCTGTTTTGAAGATAAATACAAGGTATCAGATGCACTATTATTGTATGTGTAGCATTTTGTTTTGTCAGGTTACATTTATATTGAGAGACAGGAAATGAAGAGCATCAAACTGTTGTTTGATTTTTCCAAGAGGCTCCCTCTCTCTTGGGACAAACAACTCGGCTCTGAGATAAATTTTTATAGCCACCGAATTAGATAAATTTTTAAAGAGTTAAGAATTTTCATCTTATGACATGCTTTGCAATACCCACGAGCTATGCTAGTAAAGTATCACATGGTCTCTACTGGTGATGACTAATTGATGACTAATGATAGCTTCAATACTACCAGATTTTACTGATGTGGCTGAGTTTTAGGGCTTCTTTTGCAGCATCTACAACAGCAGCAGACTTCATATATATATGTATCAGAAAACAGGCTGCATTCCAGGACCCTGCCTCTTACCATGTTTGACTAAATTTCCAAATTGAGATAGGCGAGCATAGCTTTTCTCTTCATAACCGAAAGGTTAACAGCTCAACAGTTTTTCAATACTGTTGATGTGATGTACTTCAATCCTGAACTGTATTTGGAAACTGCACAAACATTCCTGAAATGCAATTTCCAAGTATAATCACAAATAATTTCCTCTCCATCTTCAAAAACCCCACAGATCACAGAGTAATTGGAAGATGGGGAGACACAAATCTTATTTTAATTCCTTTTTAAATTTAGATGGTTTCCATATACTTAAAGCTGGTGAAAACTAAGTGCCCATCACCTGCAGCACAGATAAAGATGCTCATATTTGCAAACAAGGAACGGAATAGAGTCAATTGAGCATCACTGAAAGAAAACTTGGCATAAACATGAATATGTATCTTGAAAACACACTCATTTTATAAACCAGATAGAGTTCTGTAGATATTCGCAGTAGCTTCTACAATTAAAACATGACAGGCAAGAGCTTTGCCATACCTGGGTATGGAGATTTAAAAGACATATCTTGCCCGAGTTGATGACTTGCCGCACGGAGTCTATGCTTGTACCATAGAGGTTCTTCTCAAACTCTCCGTATTCAATGAACTTCCCTGCAGCTATGTCACTCTCAAATGCCTGTCGGGAGATGAAATGGTAGTCCCGGCCAGCTGTTTCAGTCTCTCGCCTACTCCGAGTAGTATCTACAAACAAGAGACAAAAAAGAAATTAAGACAGTGATACATGTGTAGAATGGAAGAAAAGAAAGAGTATTTCTCTTAGCAGGCATGTTGCTAATCATGCAAAATCCACCCCCTCCAACCCAACATAGGAAATATCCAAGAAATCCGTGTATTTTATTTTCTACAATAAATGTACCTGGTCAGATTATGTTGTCAAACTTAATTTAGAAGTCTCTTTTACATTATCTAGAGGAAAAACTTAGTAAATTACAAAAGGAATAGTTTTAACTGTGCAGTTGTGTTCTGAATGTGAAAACAGCTATAAGTTTTTCAACAAATACATATTGCTAAGTTGTTTGTAATGTAAATGCACATGTTGTTATGTAAACATAATCTAGGGTACATCAGACATTAAAAATATAACATTCACTGAAATATAAGTGGTTTGGGAGGGCACTAAAGCCGTCTAAATTTAAATTTCTGCAGCACATTTGGTCAAAAATTTTTTGCCCAATATACTGGTTTCTTTTTTGAACTTCTGTAACTCACTCCAATTTTATTCAAACTGATACAAATGCATGTCTTATAATGCCTCTAGAACACTGTGTGTGTAACACTGGATTTGCATTAACTTCCAAAAGCTATTTTTTGACACACACAAGATCATTTTATTTGTCCTTTTTTCAAGAGCTCAATGTATCCTGCCCCAAACCCCCAAGCTCCTAATTACTATTTCCAACGCAATAGGATTTGTCTGCAGCCAAGGTTTAGAATGAGGAATCTTATCTGCCTGTCACACTTACGGGGCACTGCGGAGGCAAAGCGATCCACTTCGTTATTCATCAGTCTCTGCCGCAGCTCATTCTGGCCGCAGTTCTGGGGGCCAATCAGAACTATGGGACGTTTCCTATTTGCTGGCTGATGGTACAGTGACATTTCCTCGTAGGTCAAAATTTCCTCATTGTCATAATCTTGAGAGAGAACAATAAAACAGTCACAACATACTCTACTGCCAGTTCCATGCAGTGCTTGTCATGCAGTATCAGGTTTCAGGCAGTTCCGGACTCTCTGCCCAGCATCTGAGTCACCAAAGCAACAGACGCCCAAAGATCATCACGTGCCCAGTAAAATGAGAATTTTTTTCCCTTTCTTGGGAAAAAAATATGTTTCCACTTACTACTCCTCACATAACTAGTAGCATAAACACAAGAAACATCTTCTTTGCCAAAAATAAGTTTCTAGTACAAGAGCAACACTTTATACCAAACGGCAGCAACCATCATCCCAATCCCAAAGTACTTTTGTAAGAAAATAGTATAAATAGTCTATAAAATCTCTGTGAAGAAAGTTTCCATTTATGAATTTTAATTATGCAGAGTGAGATGATATTACAAAGCCATAATAAATTGGTTCATCATTGTAAAATTATGAGTGCTTCTATGCCTAAAAAGCTATCTGTTTCTTTCCCTTACCATCTGGTCTTTATTAAAGACATCAAATGATCCTACAAATCCTTTCACTTCTTTTACATCTTTCACTAAATGCTACAACACAACATAGTACTGCTCTCACACAGAACTTACTGCTAGTATTTCTACCATCGTACCCTGAATTTCAGCATTCTTCTCACAAGGCTATTTGCAGAATCTTTTATAGTTGTTTATAATTATACACACTGTGCAAAAGTTGTTCCTTACCATCATTTTTATTTGCATTGTATAAAACCTTTTTCCGTTTCTTTTTGTTTTTCTTCGCGCACCAGAGTTTTCCTAACCAAAATAAAAATTATGACAATCAAAGACCCATACAACAAAAATGTTCCTGTTCCACCCACTTTTTGGATCTTGAAAATGGAGAATTTATTCCGCAGTTTTCAAAAGGCATAACATCCTTTTGTTGATTACAATGCTTTGGTGTATTAAGTAAATGTCAAAGACTTCAACCAAGCCACGGCAGATAAAATTCTTAAGAAAAAAGGGGTTTTCCAAATTGTCTACATCATCCTAATTACATTGCACATAGTTGTGAAAAACCCACGTGATTTATACAACAAAGTGTTAAATTCAGACTCGTATTTACATGAAGAATTTCAAAGAATCATCCCACTTGTATTATAAAAAAACACCTACACCACGAGAATTTTCTACAACCCCACCATGACAAGGTTCCATATAACACTAATTAACACCGCTCTAAGAGATTTTTTTTAACTTGGAAAGCATATATCCCACCTGATTTTTCAGGCTCCTTGTCTTCTTCTATGGTTTGTTTCATTGCTTCTCTTTGTTGCTGAAAACTTTTTCCTTGACGCATTAAAAAAAGCACAAGAGTCATTAACATTTAGAAACCATTTCCATGCTTTTTTGTAATGACTTATTCATTTGACTTTTTCCTAAGCTTTTACATTTCCAAAGGTTCTAGTAGAATGTAATATACAAAAAAAATTTTAAAAGAGAAACCAAAACTGCTGCAAAACTGGTTTATTACTTCAAAAAATATATTTATCAAGAGAGACTTGCAGAGCATTTGTATTATACTAGACAGTTTTGCCTGGAAAAGCGAAACTACAGGAAAGACTACGTTTCCCCACTATGATGATGCGGTTTTCTAATTATTTTTGTATGTCAGGTGTGTTCTATTTATATTAAATATTTTGAACTTCAGTTTAAAATAGATTAGCCTATATTTAAATCAGTGTTTCTCTCAACTTATTCAAGCATCATAAAGTTACAGTGTGATATTCTATGGAATTTGAAGTCTTTTGTTCACTGTGCTTAACAGAGGAGCAGATCTTTAATGAACTAGGCTGCAATACATCTTGCAATGCAAAAATTATGAACAGACTTCAGTGTCTGAAAACCCTTTTACCCAAAGGCCTCCAACAGTGAGAAAAGAAGTCTGACTGTCCCAAGTAACTGAAGCCCTTTGTTAAGTGAAAACATGCTGAAAAGTGACCACAAAAAAGGTACTGTATCAAGTAGTTTATTTGGAAAAGGTAAGAAACCTCAGAGCCATGCTCATCTCCAGAGAACAAGTGGGCTGCAGTCCCACATCTCTGCTGCAGCCGGCAGAGGGAACTCTGAATCCGCAGAGTCCTCGTGGTGCAGGAATAAAGGAACAGGAGAGTAGTTCCCGAAAGGTGCAGTGAAAGCAGTAGCTTTACTCTGCGTTTAACTCCATACATTGTAATGCCCAACAGTAGGCTCTGCTGCAAATGGTTCAAAGACACAGATATATTTAAGGCAATGGATATTTAAGGGTACACAAGTCTTTGAAAACCTGAGTATTGCTCCTGTGGCTATGATAACTAACTTGACTGACCGTCAAGCTTTTTCTAGAGCTTTATTTACCAGGGATAAGGCCTGCCAATGGCTGATTATCTTCATCTCCATCTCTGTAAGCCTGCCACCAGTTTGGATCTTCTTGACTGATCACATGCAGTATGTCTCCTTTTTGAAAAGACAGGCCTAACTCTCGGCAGGGGACATAAGGGTCATCAGAGGGATCATAGTCAAAATGTGCTTTCACATGTATCTGTAGGAGATCAAATGTAAAAACAGAAGAAAAACATCCCAGTGAGTTCTGAAGAATTAAACCTTGTCTTCCTGTGATTGCATTGGAGCTAGGCTATATAAAAACTCTAAGCTTCTATAAAATGGAAACTTTATCTAGGCTTGAATTTAACATGCAATTTCCTCACCATTGTAGGAGACAATCCCCTCCCCCAGCTACTGATTAAAGTTCTCTGCATTCAAAAATTATCAGAGGTATTCTGACTGGCTAAAGTACCTAATAAATACACAGACTGAAACCCATTTGCTGGGCTTTAAATGCCATTTCACTTGTAAAATATTTTGTCACCAATCATTAATGTCTGGGTATTCTTTCTTCAAACTGTCTTTTCCTCCCGAAGCACATCTGGAAGTTTCAACAGTCCAAGTTTTTTTAATACATACATACATATATATACACACACACAAAAAATATAGACATTCCGAATAAGAAGCTCAGAACCACAGGAAGTTCTACTTTTAAAATTTCTTTCGAAACTGAGTTAAAACCATACTAAGAGTTTCAGTTTAAGACCATTAATAATTTTCAACAGTTAATTCAGATGTTAGTCCGGTAACAATTAAAATCAATCTAAATGGCTAAGTTTTGGGTTTGTTCCACAACGTAAAGGACCTGCAGGAGAACTTTTTACACACTACTGGTAAAACAAAGTACGTATCACCAAGCACAAGAACACTTGTAGAGCTACTTACAACTGTTTCCTTTGCAGGAGGTGGCTTGCTCTGCTGACTGGGAATCAATACGAAGGTCAGAGTACCATGCATGTCAGCCTGAGAAGAAAAACAGACTCTTCATATACAGTATCAAAATATGGCTTAACGTTAAGAATTTTAATAAATATTTTAGAAAATGCTTTAAAAATTCCCATTAAAAGTTGTTCCTAACAGCGCATCATCTACCCCTTAGCTGGTTTAAAATATACAGTACAGATACAGATGCAGTGATTCAGTCAGACTAGAAAGCTAAATGTTGATACTCAGATCTTAAAAGCCTAGCTTTCCTGAAGATAAACTATTTCTATCTGAAATGGAGCAGCTGCCATTCTGTCAAACAGAGACTTAGGAGAAATGGATAATAATATTCTCTTATTCTGTTCAAAAATACCAACGACTGGGTCTACGTTGGAATGAAAAAATATATTTTAAAAATGTAATTTTTCTAGAATTGTTTAAATGGAACAATGTTTTCAAACCTAAACATTTCTACTATGATTTTATGCTGTTAACATTAGTAAAGAATACAAAACACTGTTTAAAAATTTAGCTAACACACTCAAATCTTGCGTACATAAAGTGTTCAATACCAATACTGTAGTCGCCCTTGCTAAGAAAGTAGAACATAATAAATATCTTGTCTTTATCTTCTTTGTTTACATACTTTCATATGCAGAATGTGTTTGCACACATAAAAAATATATCGATAAAGTGCAAGTGACAGCCTGTGACAAGGTTTACAGGTGTTTCACTTCCTATACACCATTCTACGAAGCATAACACAACAATTTATCCTATATAAAACAAGAAAATGCATGTATCTCAAAAAACACAGAACTAAGGCTTAAATAAAGTAAATGTAACTTGAACATAGCAAGAGGCTGCAAGAGAGGAAAATCCGTGATTTTCAGTCAGCATGCATAGTTCCACAAGGAATGTCTGTAATCTCACAGAGATCATGTGAACAGTCTAGTCTAAAAGTCATGTGTAGTTTATTGCCACTTGAGTAGCAGAAGTGAGGCAAAACTAAGGAGGGAAGTAATTTCCTTCTCCTGTGCTTGTTTGAAGTGTTTTGGGGGTCTGAAGCACTTTAGAACTTCATTTCCACATCACAAAATACAAATGACAACTTAATAAATAGTAATAAACAATAAATAAATAAATAATAAATAATTCTTAATAAAGAATCAAAAGTATTATTTTAAATTAGTTGTATTAAAAATATATTTTAAAAATCCACAAGGTTGTGTTTATGTTGTTTTTAATTTTTGGCAAGTGATTTTCTCTTACGCCAGTGTATTGTGGCTTTACATTTTTTGTTTTTTAACCCTAGGTTGTAGGAGCTGCTCAGGAGCAGAATAAGCTCTCTGCAGAGAACTAAACTGCCAGACTTGAACTACCTGTTAATCACCTACAAAACACTCTTTTCAGAAGCATAGGACTTAAGTTAAATACGGTTTTAAAAAAATACTGATGGCAATGGAGACAATTACAAAACATGACAAATCAGATAGTTCTGATCCAAAAAACCCACGGACATTCAAGGCTTTTCAGAGAATTGTAAGCTTCTAATCGGTTTAAAAACAGTAAAACAAAAACCCCTAAACCTCACACATTTCTGCCTCTACTTTCCTCCCCTTGATCTCACTGTATGAAATAGATGAAAAATTTTATCACCCAATTTTAGCAAAGTCGTCCAACTGAAGATGGAAATTTTCCTACAGCTGAACTTAAGTCTTGGTCCTGATTCTGATTTGTCTCTAGGGCATAAATTTACTAAGTAATTTGAAGATTTACTAAATATGCTTCTCGTCCTTTTTTCCCCCCCAAACCCCTACTAAATAAGTCCTAGTTGATATTTACAATGTTTTGTGCCAAAGTTATAAATTAACATCTAAAAAAAAGCCATTTTCATCTGTTTTCACTTTGACAGAATGGTCTTGCCTGCTGCAATTGGACTAAAGATTCACAGTCAGGTTCCAGGTGTCTTGGACACTGATCCAAAGCAGGTACCAGGGAAAAGCATGAAAGAAGTGCAATTAGGCAAGAGAAAATACTGGTGGTAAGTGCCAGCTTTTGACAATCTGTCTCACAGAGCCTTTTTGAAAGTGAGTACCTCTGCATTTACTAATTCCTGATGGACTTCTTGCCTAGCTGCTTTTAAACTAAAGTATAATTTTGTCATGAACGGTGTAATAAACAAGAAAACATCCATGCAAGTAAACTGCTAGACAATAGGGCTTTTATCAGGAGGGAAATACTAACAAGTCTAGTCACATAAAGGTCCCCTGTGATACAATTTGTGGTGGGTTAAGTCTGGCCAGCAACTTAAGCACCAACCAGCTCCTAATGCACTCCTCTCTCCCAGCAGGATGAGGGAGAGAATTGGAAGACCAAATGCAAGAAAAAAATCTCATGGGTTGAGGTAAAGACAGTCTAATAAGTGAAGTGGAAAAACCCCAACCCAACAAGTGATATAAAAGCAATCACTCACCACCCAGATTTTACTGCTCAGCCTGACGTTACTTGGCAAGACACATCACTGTGGTCAGTTTGGGTCAGCTGTCCCAGCTGTGTCCCCTCCCAACCTCTTGCTCACCCCAGCCTACTTGCAGGCAGGGGACAGAGTGAGATACACAGAAGGCCTTGACACTGTGCAAGTGCTGTTCAGCAACAGCTAAAACACTGGTGCATTATCAACACTGTTTCAGTCTAAACCCAGCCTAAAACACAGCACCATGTAAGCTGCTATGAAGAAAACTACCTCCAAACCAGACATACATTTATAAATTGTGGACTAAACCAGAGACAAAGATGAAAAATTATGGCTTTTCAGAGCTAAACAAAGTTCTTCTTAGAAATCATTAGAAGTAAGTCTAAAGATAACAGCTTGATGCTTCCACATTTGTATCCTTCATTTCTGCAGATAACTGCCATTATACGTGTCAGTATCCTCCTATGCATCAGAAAGAAAACTTGAAATGCCCTCCACATATGAACACCAGCTACCAGAACAGAAATACTTTTGAGACCAAATATGAGTAAAATGACAAGCAGAGTCAACAGGCTTCAGAATTATGAAATGAATATTTATTGCAGAGAAAACAAGAAGTGTTCCAACTCACCAGCAAGTCAAAAACTTCATTAACATCTTTTCCACGGATCTCAATGCCATTGATCTCCAGAACTTCATCCCCTTCATGTAACAGCCCACTCTTCTCTGCAGCACCTCCTTTGACTATTCGACTAATGATAACAGAATCCATTTCATTGCGAACAGTAGCACCCTGTGTAGTAGCAACACATTCTGAATTTATTACATATATGAAACTCAAAGCCATCTATTGTACATATTCCAAGCCACTGGAAAAACCATGCTGAAAGAGAACGCAAGTAACAGCTTGGATGTATACACACAATGCTCCAGTTCAAAAAACCCACTGCTTAACTCCTTCAACCTACATGCAAGACTGAAGAATTTAACTGCTCCACACCATAAGATTCGTTATTTTTTTAGAAACATAGTCCTAAGGAAACTTTTATTTGAAAGATGCAAATAGCAGATGATAACTGCTAAACAAACCCCAAAAACAGACAACCAAAAAAACCTACACCTGGTTGGCACAAGGCTTTAAGCTCCCTTGCAGCAGGCTTGGGATAGTGACTCTTGCCAACAAGATCTGTCAAAACCCAAGTTGACAGAAGTTGTATGGATTTACGTGGTAATATGGCTACTGCCCAATTCAAGTTAAACACAAGTTTACTGTCTATAACTGTTTCTCATTTTGGAGGGAGGAAGAGTGTTTACAAGTTAAACATTACCGTTGCATTCGAATTCCAAACATTTCATAGCAGTCTGGAAAGGACAAAAAGGCTTACTTCCTTTACATATAACTGAGTAAGCACCAGTACTTACCAACGGAATATCCCGAGCTTTCTCAATGCGAACTATTTTAACCGTCTCCCCGCCATACACGCTAACATTCTCATAAATCTTTTCATCTGTCATAGGCTCTGGTTGCATTTCTTGTTCTGCAACCTTATCATGAGCCAGTAGAAGTGCCTAGTGTTAAACAAAATCAGCTCAGTTACAGAAAATATCACACTTGATATGCATACAAAACAGTTGAAATTGCAGAATATCATCTACAGTCTCTGCAGGTCATAGAACATTGCAAACTGACTCGAGCAATAAAAAAAAATCATTTATCAGAGCTACACAGCACCTACTCTTTTTCAAAACTTTCAGACTGGAAAATAATAAAAAAGCAATTTTGAACACAACTGTGACTGTACTTCTATCTTATCTGTACTAAAAAACCAGGCATTGGTTTACTATGTATGTGTCTGCAGACTCAGAATAAGTTTTGCAGTGAAAACTACTTTTACATCACCACCCTAAAACAAAATTTCCTTATGCACCCTACGGTGAGATGAAACAACTGCCAAAGGTAAAAACAGATAACCAAAGCAGTCCATGTGTTGCGCTGTTCACACTGACCTACTGCTACATTGTTTATGTGCAAATTACCGTGTACTACATATAGACCATAGCAAAGGCTGAATACAATCACGCACTACACTTCATCGAAAAGTTCCATTAGTTTCTGGAAACTGCAAATTCCTTATCCTAGAAAAATGAGTGTTGAGGAATAAAATTCATCCTTGCCCAGTCAGCCCAAGGCAAAAAATAAGTTACACTGAAAACAGGATCAAGAAATAGATCCATTAGATTAGAAGTTTCATTTTGTTTTACCTGCATGTGAGGTGCATTCAGCAAAGCATTAAGCTCCTGTCCATCCTTGTGGTGGCTGGGTTTCAAAACACTCTGTACCTGAAAAGAAACCAAGCAGTAAAACACTTAATCTAGCCAGTGATTTATCAATCCTCCCTCTCCTACTCAAGCACAACCTCCTACTTGCAATTATTCATTTTACTGACAGTAAAGAATATCCATGTAGTTGTTACACTACTGCTGATTCATTAATCTGGTGCACATTAGGAAAACGTGCAACGAGACCATAGGACTAACCCAGCACATCTTACCTCAGTAATAATCTGCCAAATCTAAATTGGTATCCAGTACCTCACACAGATTTGTCAATACCAGAGATTGACAATGAGCTCAGGTATCACAAAGATGCACACAAAAAAACCTGAACTCTAGAAAGTTAGTGAAAGTTAGTGATTTCATGTCAGTGAAATCAATCACAATGAAGTGTATTATGAGAATATGCTGGGCTTTTTAACTAGAGTAATTTCTCATTAATGTGACTAGCCTTCCTCTTCCTTAAAAGCAGATTATCATATTCTTATTACAGAAACTATTTCCACCAACAGCAAGGCCAAAGACTCCCAGACGGGTTTTGCAATGCATCCTGGAGCTCCTGTCTCAGGAAGTGTACAAATCAAAGCTTCAAAAGGCCCCTCCCTGAAAACCTGGTTTCTTTGGCTGGTTCCAAAAACAATCCACACTAACAGAAGGATAGTTTTTGCTCAAGCAGGTTCAGTTGCCAAAATAGGTTTTCCTTCTCATATAGTTACCAAACAAGCCTTGCTATCATCTCTTGCAAATACTGGTATGCTCATACAGAGAGCCAAGACCAGGGAAGTCCTCTTACATAAAGGTGAGGCTGAAGATACTTTCCAAAGCCATTATCCTCTGGCCTAATCTGACCAAAGGCACACAAGTCCAACAGTACAAATGAATCCAAAGACATCAAGAGTAGATCATACAAATCATAGCAGCAGCTTTCAGAGAAATAGAAAACATTTTTTTCAAGAGCTTTTGACTCTTATAAATGAGGTAATGTGACATCAGAGAATCAAGAAACCAAAAGTTTCAAAGAGACAATAATTCATCTTTTTGTATGATCCAACAGTACCTAAAGGTCTGAAAAGCCTCTATACTAGGAGCAATTTTCTACAGATATGCTAACAACTATCTTGGATGCTACCAGATAACAGCACTGAAAACTTCCAAGTCAAGATAATTTTAAATTCTAGGAGAAGCCACTCAATGAGCTGTTCCCATGGAGCAAGATCCTCACACTGCCAAGTGAAGTGTCACATTGAACACGTTCCTGTGCTTCACAATAAACCCGGCACAACCTCCAAGAGCCTTCCTTCTGACATCCCTAGAACATGCCTCATGGTGAGCAAACGTAGTATAGCTTAGAACGGTCAAAGAAGCAGCCAGATTTAAATATTTTTTTAAACTGGTTTCTTTAACATTTATAGGGAACACAAAGAGTTCAGCTTCACAAAGTCCTGACTTCAGTTATATCTCTGAATTAGACAGGAAGCTATTACACCTGGCTTAAATGGAATTCTAGGATGTCACATAGCAAACAGAACACTGCAAAAGACATATTTCACTGACAAGTTTTCCTCTGTTTTGAAAGAAAAGACTCTTCTGTATAAAAGACTTTCTCATAGAGGTTTAATTAAGTTTTAACTTTCAAGGGACCTCGAATTCCTTTCTTGAAGAATCCATAAGAAGCCTTAAAGCCTTATTTATCAAATCTTTATGATCTTTTTACAGGAAAACCTACTCAGAAAGCAACTTGGAAGTCTTGCAAGGAACACAATCTTCTGAATGCAAAGTCACAGGTTAGGGATTTGACAGTAGAAAAGAAAGCAATCAGTCAGTTACTATGTGTGCAGTAAACATCCTTTATTCAAGTTGAATTTCTGCTTTAAGTAATTTGATTATTCAAAACTTTAATATCCGCCCCTCTTTAAGAAAAAAGATACATCTCTCGTTTGTTTATTTAATGAAGCTCTAGGAAAGCTTCAGGCTGCCCTATACACCACTCAGTACAGCAGTAGTGCTGCATGTTAGAGTCCTTTGTAACTCATGGTAATGAATCCCACAGCTTTATCAGACTAAGAAATTTGAAGAAGCCTGTCATTCCAGAAGTGTCACACTACACATAGCATAAGCAATCCACACTGAGTACGTGGCAATAACTGTATTTTCTTAACTCTCCAGACTAGTTTTTGTTGTTAATCATGCTAACTTTAGTTCAAGAACCCCCCCAGAAGCTATCAATTTGGTTTCATTTCACACACCACAATTTGTAGGCATGTATGGTGGAGGCGTGTGCTGGAGTGATATTAAACATTCAGAAATTAACTGCAATTGCAAAACTCTGTTGTTGTTTACTGGCAGGTGAGCAGGACTCTCAGATGGAACATACACACACATTCTAGTGCACTTACACCAGAAGTTATGAGCTTCTAGTGCATCCTCTCAACAGTACTGATCTGGTTTGTTTGTCTGATTTTGCAGAAGCAAACAGTAGCAAGTCCAAAACATTTATGAGCATAGTCTATATAAATTGAGCCTATTAAATATATTTAATAGCAAGAACGTCTTTAAAGTATTTGGTAGGTGCTGTTACAGGCCAAGTTATAAACTCTCTTGAATGCTGCATCACATATTCTCACAAGGTCAAGATTCAGACCATGTTGCCATAATCCTTGCCCCCATCTTGGTCAAGTTTAAATGGATTTAAAATCAATTTAATTGCACTTGATGTTTACCAGCTATTTTTATTTGAGGCTTGGAGTACACCCCCATTACATGAAGATAAGCTTTCTCAAATAAATTCTTTAAGCTCAAGTGCTTCATTCCACCTTTTTAATTCAATTGAAGTTTCTTAAAAAGAAAAGAAAAATCTTGAGTTGTTAGTGTCTGGTTATCAGAATTGGTGGGAAAAGTTAACTGCACACGTATACTACCAATTTTAAGAATTTCCTAAAGAGGACTGGAAAATTTTAAAAAGCTAAGTAATATTAATTATTACTTTTTTTAAAGGGAGACTGTTTCATGTTGCATTGTGAAATTGTGTTGTAAAATGCCTTTTCTTGTTAGAGATGTTCTCTTCCACAGTATAAAGCCTCAAACTAAACATGTCTGTAGCTTTAAACTGGGGCACACACTCCAAACAGTTTCAGAGTTATACACTATTGCTCATGACCTGTGCACTAAAATATGCACACTAGCACTACCTGCTATTTAAAATTAATGTTATGCACGTATCTGCTATTTTTCTTTCTTGTGATGTCTTCTGGCTTTTATCATCGAGATGTTATCAGTAGCTTAAATCCAGGCTTTTGCAAGTGTCTTTTCAAAAACACCCTGAAGTAAGTAAATGAGCTGCTTTTCGGGGGAGTTTCCCATGCCTATGCTTAGAGGTAGAAAAAGCAAAAGACATCCAAAAACGAGAGTACAAGAAAAAACTTGGGCATGCAAGATAAACACATTGTTAGGATTAAAAAATACCCCACACCACCAACAAACCCTAAAAATCAAAACAAAAACAACACCAACTTTTCTAAAGCAGAAATAATTTCCTCCCATGCTGCTACTATAACAAATACAGAAACCTTTCCAAAATGAATAGAAGATCTGAAAACCAAGCATAAGATCTTCTATTCAGGCAAGACAAGGAAGTACAGAGTGATGTGAACGGAGGCCTCAAGGTATCCTCTCGAGACGCTTCTGTCAGACACAGAAATATTTGTCCTGAATTTCTGGCTCTATCATTTCAGAATGTTAGTTAACATATTGCAAAATACAGTCACTTAAATACACAAGAAGCTGAATCACTGAGAAACTAGATTACATCTGAAAATGGGAACAGACATTTCCAATATATTGAGTTTTCAGGAATTTCAAGGCTGGACAAGACAGGGATGGGAGATGAAGAGTCAAAATGAGTGCAGTGATACGTTTGTCTTTTATCTAATAGTCTCATGGATAATGATCAAATTGTGTTGGTTTAAAATTTTTGGATTAATGAAATATTTTCTTTTTGTTTAACCTTCTTCATGGACTGGTAGGAGACACAAAACTGGCTTTGCACCACCTTCTGATTTTAGGATTTACCAAATCATCTAAAAAAAAGAGAAGAATATTTTGGGAAGGTAAGAGGTAGCGAAAAATGGGGAGAAAAGTGAAAGTGTGGAAGTAGACCTAGAGCTTTCCTGGGCATATTTTCTTATTGGAAATTTCTATTAAGTAGCAAATATGAAGGGAAAGAACCAGCTTTCTTAAGGGTTACATCTGTAACACCCTGTATTATAAAAAGAGGTTCAAAAATTCTGGCTTGTATTTGAATGAAATCCTAAACTAGGCCTATGTAAAGTGGATGTTTGGAGGAGTAGTTTACAAACAGAAGGTAACTGAAAAGGTTCCTTCAGACTCACAGACACGAAGAAGCCTAGTGAGGATTTTGAAGCAGGGTACAGACTGATGAATAAGCACGCCAGAGGGAAGCTCACATGTACTGCAAACATACGATTACAGTGGGTTGATTAAAAGTTTTCACAGATCCACAGAATATTCTTAAGTACTTCTACCTACTTTTGGCACAGTCTTACTGACAAACCTAAACAGGAAAATCCTAAGCTGAAGTTTAATCAGCACCTGCACCTTTAGATGGTGTTTAAATGATGTCCCTCAAGAGCCAGTAATTTCTTCTGCAAAAGAACTTCAAGCATGCTACAATGCTGCTGGCTTACAAGGTTAAAGTCTAGTAAAAGAAGGGAGAGTGGAAAAAGCTGTTGAAAAAAAATGCTTCAGGGAGAAAGCAAACCAGATACTAAACCAACCAAACAACCAACCCACAAACCCCACCAACACCCACCACCTGCTGCCATACTGAAATACTCCAACCTATATATTTGAGTCAGTTTGGTTGGTTAGCTGAGTGCTAAATGTTGGGTGCCTTTACCCAGCCCCTGGATATGGCTTTGCTGAACACTACAGTGCTAGGCTTGCACTGACGTTGGTATTCAAGCTACCTAGGCCAAAGCTAACAAACATATATTGGTCTAAGATGCAGTCACACTTCACTACAATACATACTTGCACCAGGCCATGGAAAATTGTGACAAAAGTTACTGAGTGACCCCTCAGAACATTTTAACGTTTCTAAAAAATGTATCAGCTCTTATAAAAGAGCTGTCATCTGTCAGACAAAAAAAAGTTTAATCACAGCAGTAATTAAAACATTAAGTATTAAGGGATCTGTTGCTCAGTTTAAAGCAAAATGCTTGTTTCCAGTAGGCTTGTATTTTCAGAGATGCCTCTCCATCTAAGAACCATGGCTCAACTAAGAGGAAAGTCACAATAAGAAAGAACTGTAACTCAATTCCTGAATGCTTGAAATAAAGAATACCAACGGAAAGGGAGTTAAGATTGTCACAACCACTCCCTTTTCCTATGTTTAAACATAGTACACCTTCTCTGTTACATATCTATCCATGCTGAAGAGGGAGTTCCCACCCCCAAAATATTTTTCTGGTTACTGTTTGCTGTATCCGGTTTTTCCAGATTTCCAATCAGTGACTATTATAACCCCTTTCATATTCAACATTCAGGCACTCAGACAAGCTTGACAAGTACGTATTTCAACAGTAGCTATGATTATAGGTTTCATGTATATCCCAGGGATGCATACTGTACATACCTCTTGTGCTAGTTCTTGTGCATTGGAGCTGAGAGGATATGGAGGGCTGGCTTTGTTCATGTGCACTGTAACAGCATTGTGGATCTTAAACGCATTCTGAAAATCGGTATTTTGAACAAGCTGTAAAATGAGCGAGATATCCTCTTGACTCTGAGGGTCTACCAAAACGTGCTGGATATGCTTAAGAGAATTTAATAGTTCTTCCACTTCTAGGTAAGAAATAACAAAATATAAATAAGTTAACAAGAATGATAATTAAGTAATATTTAGAGTTACACAAAAAATTTTTTGCTGTTCAGTTTTTAAACCAGCAGTGATATAGGCAAGTTTATTAGTTATCCATTATTCCAACTTTTTTGTAGCAGAATCTAACTAAATAAAAAGAGTTAAAAACAAAAGGAAAAAAAAAGGAAAAAAGAAAAAAAAAGTCCCCAAGTCAGTAAGAGCAGTAAGGCTTTAATGCTAAGCTCATCTTGATACACTGAATATTCACTGATACCTTGGTTCACCTTCTTGTGTGTATCTACCATATATGGTAGATATCTGTGTATCTCAACTATATATTGCTTACTTATGGAACGAATGTTTGATAAGTAAACTACACTCAGTTTATAAACATAAAATTATGCTCAATCTTAGCACATTAAAATAAAAAGGATGAAAAAATATCACTATGAACATCTATGAGTTTTGAAAGTTATCTACAGCAAAAAGAAGTCCACATCGTTTACCTATAGGAATATGAGTTCTGCTTGGGCAGTAAAATATTTTAACATATTTTAATAACCAGTTTCTATATGTTTGCAGAATACATTACATTCTTGAGTTTCAAGAACTGATCTGATGGTTTACAACTGCTTTTCAAAGACTTTTAAATTATTTTAAACCAAACCAAATTTCTGCTAAATAGGCCACTTCTTAAAATTAAGGACTTGAGAAACCACCTAAAATGAGGTATATGAATCAAACCTAGGTAAGAAATTCTGAAGCAGACAAAAAAACAATGCATGTTTTGAGCCTGAAATAACATACATGTTTTCACACATTATATGAAAAAATCTGTTCAGCCACAAGAAGCTGGTCAGCTATCTTATATTTTAATAAATTCAAGTAAGCTAGAACTTTTGAACCCTGGTATTTAAAAAAAATGAACAACAAAGAAAACCCCAAATTTTAAAACTGCCAGTTGATAGTGAGGTCAATCTTCTTTACTGATGCCAAAATATCAGCTTTGAGAATAAATTTTAAGTTTTAGCAACCTTCATTTATTCATTATGAGCTAATAAAATTAGGAACACTATCAGAACATCAGCTAAGTTGCATTTTTTACATGAAAAATCACAGTCAATCCTGATCACTAACATGGATACTTCTGTCAAGAAGATTCCCTCATGTATTTTAACCACAAATTCATCAGTACACTGAACACAAGCCTGGACTCAAAATTTTTGAGCACAACATAAAAAGTGGTTGATAAATGGGCACATGAAAAACATAAAGCCTAATAAAATATGCATTTCAAATAAGTTCAATTGTTTTAATTTCGGACAAACCATACCTACATACAAGCTGTCAAGTCTGAGTTTGCAAGTTAGTCTTCTGTATTATAAAAGGAAACAAACAAGCCAGGGCTACTACTCTTGTATTTTACTGTCTGCAGGACAACTAAAAAAAGTAATAAAAACCCCTCCAAAACCATTTCACACATGCTAAAAACATCCTACCCACCAAAGGTCAAGGGCTTCTGCCTGTAACCACGAAGGAAACAAAGGGCAGTAGGACAAAAGCTGCACAGAAAGCTTGGATACCGGCTGTGCAGGATATTCCACTGGTGATATCCAGCACAGCTCACAACACTAATTAAGGTAGCCAATGTCTCACTAGGAAACTGTATACACAATATACTGCTTATCACACTGGGAGAAATGCCATTTGGAGAGAAGGCTAAAGAACACTCCACAAGTGAGAATATTTGTTAAACAGGACACTGGCAGCTGGCAAAATTCTCATCTAATGGAGGATGCAGAGTACTGAAGTATCTCTTCAACTCATTCTCCCAAGTCTGAGGAAGTGCACTATTTTCAAGTACAAAGAAAAAAAAAACTGAGTAAAATAGATGTTATTGTACAGCTCCTACTGACACCTGCTTGGTTAAAAAACATACCAACCCAAAGTTCTGCTATTTGTTACGGTTACTGGATTCAAAAAGCAGTGAGATGTTAAGAGAAGAACCTCGCTTCTTTTATCTCTTCCTATGCATTATTTTAGTCCATTATTTCTGAACTATTACATATCTGAAAATTCAAATACATACACATATATACACACGCAATTCTAATATATGTTGCATGGAAGATATAAATTCATACAGAAAGACAGACATCTTACTCTGTATCTATAAAAAAGACATCCTGTTCCTAGATGTCTTTACATATTCTCTTTTCAGCCCTTCGCTAGTTCCTTCTGTGTTGTCCTTTCTTACAAACTACTACAGTACTCTCTTCCCTGTGTAATTCCCTTCTACACTGAGGCTTCATCTGCTGGATGCCAAAGCTTTATACCAAGTGATTTCCCCCCACCACGAAACAGCAAACAAATACCCACCTCAACACTATTATAAAAGAGAAATAATCCTTGAAAGGAGTGAAATGAAATATTTCTCAAATGGTAGCACTCCATTTCCTAGCCACTTGTTTAATAAAAAACCATACACATAAAACCACACACAAATCTGGCATGCCTAATTCTCTTTACATTCCTGCTTCTAAAGTCTAAATCACAGATGAGATTTTGGTGCAGGGTTTGGTTTTCTTTTTTTGTTGGTTTTGGTCTTTTTAAAGTAACAATAATTTAAAAAAGCACCAGGTAACAAAAGATTCCATCTCCAGATATATCCTATTAAAAGGGTTGTCTTGAAGAAAAAAAAGTTCAGTAAGACCAACATCTGTATTTACTCACAGAAAAGTCAGGGTTCTTTTGCAGAACAAGTCATTTTTCAATTGCAGATCAATTAGCAATCAAATACTGGTTTTTGTCAAGTCGTCTTTTACCAGAAGTGTTGCAGCCTTTTCCCATTAGACTATGAAATGGCTGGAATGTGACTGAGCACTGTGAGATATACACATTAATCAAAAGACTGCCAGGGCAAAAGTATGCGACTGCAGGGGAGGACCTGCAGCCACAGCTTAACATGTTAGATTAGAAAAATGAAGAAAAGAAAATAGATGGTTTTTATCACCTTAAACAAAAAGTTAAGGGCAAACTTAAGAAGATAGACTTTATTATATGTCAGCACCAATGTCTTCATTTCCAAACTTTTCTGTAGACTAATTGATGTGCTGGTACTAGCACTTTAATGCCTCAAATATAACTTGAATCACATGGCTAGGAAAAGTAGTTTTGGATAAAACAGTATTTCAGAAAGTTTATTTGTAACATATTTATAAATAAGTTTTGGCCAAGGTATAAAACCAAAAAATAGGCAGGTTTAAAAAAAAAATCATCACTGTAGCCAGAAAGGGCTTACCTCAGAAAGGCCTACTTCCATGAAATGTCAATTACTCATTTAACTAAATTAGCTGAATGAACTGTAGCAAACAGAAAAAGTCTGCATTTTACGGAACCATATTGCTGTGAAAAAGCCAGTAAATACTTACATGAACATGTGCTAGGTGCAGAGAATATTATTTTCATTATTTCCATCTAAACAGCTGTCTAAATCATATACTGTTTTGATAACAAACATGCCCTCTAAAATTCTTTTGGTTAAGTGTCCTGTTTTATTTTTATATATAAATTTCAATTTCTTTAATCTAGTCTGCTTTCTTTTATGATGATAAAAACATTAAAGACTTGGCAAGGATTTGCCAAATTAGACATTGGCACTTACAAAACATTTTCCAAACAAAAAATACAGACACATAGGTCAATACTCTTAATTAAAAGATGTATCTTCAGGAGAAACTCTATGGACACACACACACACAAGCAAAATTAAAATCAGTATTTTAAAAATACCAAAGAAGGATAGTTGAACGTCTCTGTAATTCACTAGCATCTGTTCAGGTTTATTTGGGGTTTTCCTAACGAATCTCAGAGATTTGTGAATGTGACTAAGCACTCAACCTGGACAGTAAAAGTGGAAAGAGAGAAAGAGACAGATGCCGTGTTAGAAATGTTAGAGAGATTAACCCAGAAACTGGAAAAAGGACACGCTTAAGAGTAGAAGAAAATTTTGTAAGAGTTCAAGCCACTGCAGAAGCACTTCGCTAAATTTAAATTTTAACTTGTTTTTTGACAACACTAGTGAGTGAATACAGATTCTCTAGGGACTATATCAGTTTAAAAAAAAGTATTTTATTTAGAACTATTTTTTCCTATGTTTGCAACAATTCAATGTCATAGCTGAGTATAATCAAAAGCTACTCTTAATCACAGAATCACATAGTGGGTAAGGTTGGAAGGGACCACAGTGGGTCATCTCAGCCAATCTCCCTGCTCAAGCAGGGCCATCCTGAAGCACATGGCACAGGATTGCATCCAAACAGTTCTTGAACATCCCCAGTGAGGGAGACTCCACAGCCTCCCTGGGCAATCTGTCCAGTGCTCAGTCACCCGCACAGTGAAGAAATTCCTCGTGTTCAGGTGGAACTTCTTGTGCATCAGTTTCTGCCTGTTGCCTCTTGTCCTATTGCTTGGCACCACCAAGAAGAGCCCGGATCCATCCTCTGACACCCTGCCTTCAGATACTGATAGGCATTGATGAGGTCCCCTCTCTGTTGCCTCTTCTTGAGGCTGAACAGGCCCAGCTCTCACAGCCTTTCCTTGTAAGAGATGCTCTCTTGTTGCACTTCCCTGGACCTGCTCCAGGAGCTCCCTGTCTCTCTCGTCCTGAGGAGCCCAGAACTGGACACAGCACTCCAGGCCAGGCCTCATTAGGGCTGAGTAGAGGGGCAAGATCACCTCGACCTGCTGTCAGTGCTCTCTCCAACGCAGCCTGGGATCCCATTGGCCCTCTTGGCCACAAAGGCACCGCTGGCTCATGGAATGCTGAACTATAAATCCTCTCTTCTTAAATCTTAAGTTTACTGATCCAAATGACAAGACCTAAACTTCGATTACAAAAGTGGACACAGTCACCTAGTCATTTTCCTTCAAGACACACCTTATACCATGTATTATTTCCTAATTTACCTCTTTCCACACACACACCTCTATAATCTTCTTGTGCCCAATGTTTGGCATTTCTCTTCTTACACCTAGTATTCAAAGAATCCATTCAATACCAATTTCCCATCTTCTATTCTTGCTGAGCCAAAACTAGTTTCCTCTTCCAACTTTTTACAAATACTGTCTCTGACAATCCCTCAGCTTCTCCCAGAGCCGGTACCCTTCTGAATTCCCCACTGAGAGATTTTAAAACCCACCTTTCATCATCACAGTAATTCCTTCACTGTTATTTCTCCTGTTCAAACAGCTTCAGTCTACACTAGGTCCTAACTGGATGTCAAGTACATCAGACCGATGCATGTTACTCACTTCTCATCCCTACCAGCTTCCATGGGTAGCTGCTTTGCCCATTGGTTTGCACCAATCCTCCCTCCAAGGTCTCACCACCTCCAGCATGAAACCTAACCCCAGCTTTCTAATTCCAAGTCACTCTTTCCTCCCTTTTCTAGTTTCAATTTCCAATTCCTCCAGTAGTCAGTCTTCACAGCTTTTGGCCACTGTGGCTAAGCGAGTCCCATCTGAAGCCACTTTTACTGTTTGACATCCATTTTTGTATCTTCTGATTTGTGTTCCCACTAAGGAGAGAATTTTACACTCAAATACCTAACACTTTATAAAGTTAAGTACAGAATCTCCCTCTTACAAAGAGATCTCTCAGCTGACAAGCCATGCACTAAAACAAGGTACACCTGCCCTGTTTGTAACTGACCCTGCTCTCCACAGGAGGTTGGTCAGGATGACTTCCTGATGACCCTTTCAATCTAAATTTTCCTAAAGAGGGATTTGCACAATAAAGATTACCAGAGGTTATGGAGCTGAGACACGACTTTAGCAGAATTGCTGCTTGGGCACAAAAATACTAGAGATGAAGTCAAAAAGAAGAAATTAGCAATTTCATAGCTGTTTTTCACTCTGTATTCTCAACTACCAGCCAACAGGAAGAAAAGTATCAAGAAACTTTAGTGCAGCCCAGAAAAAAAGGCTGCCTTTTTAAACCAACCTGGGGTTTGGATTTGGAAATTTGAACTGGACTCCCACAAATTCCCAGTGCGTCTTTTTCACTCCAGTGACACACCACATTTTATTTAAAATACTTACGTTTGAGGAGGAAAGGTTAGAAACTTTCTCTAAACAAGCATAGTTAAAACAATGACAACTATGAAGAGAAAAAATTTCAGCATCTATTTCTTCAAAAATTATTAACATGACATTTTCATCAATGTATAAGCAGATTTTCATCATCAACACCAATACTTTAAGAGATGTATTGGTGTGACATTTATATTAGGTAGCAATTGATAATGCATGACAGAATGGGAAAAAAACACTAGCACGTTTCTCTTTAAAGTAGTAACAACTCTTGCATTTTTATTTTAAATGACAATCTGTGTTTATTCATTCCTTACTCTGGTCTACAGTTCATCAAACATCATAAAATTGCGTATTACTTACATGGTTTCCCCCAGCCTTAAGAAGATAGAGACACTGACTGAATTAATTATTATCCACAAAGTATTTAACTGCTCCCCAAATGGATGATTTTGAAAAGCTATTTGCTGAGGCACATAGCCTCATGTTTGGCTAAATAAAAAAAACCCCAAACCACCACAAATCTAAAGGACCAGAAGACTTTAAAGCCGTTTATGAAAAATTAGCTAAATTAGGTTTTCAGTGGCCTAAAAGAGCATTAATATAAAATAAATCTTTACCCCGTTAGCCCACTCATTGCATTTTACCTACCTAGTGTTTTCACAGTGTAATGAGGACTCTCCAAAACAACTCCTTCTTCTGTGTCAAATATCGGATTATCTATTCCAGTTTTAGGAGGAATTTGTGCTAGTTTCTTTAGCCTCATGGAAGCAGTAAGGTCCAGTTCTTGTTTCCTTCCCTCTTCTTCTCGTCTGCGCCTTATGTCCTCCTGTTGCTGACGGATTCGCTCCAGTTGAGCACTCCGCCGCATGGGCATCATCCTGGAGCCCAAGTCCCCAGGGCAATCAACAGCCATTTCTCTGTGCTTCTGAGGTTCCTCAGGAGACACAAGGTCCACATTTTTTGCTTCACTGTCAGAATCTTCTGTGATATGTCCATTCATATGAGAAGTTGTCATGATTATTTGTAATTATGCTTATGCTCTTCAAACCAAAATGCTGCTATTAGGCCAGTTTGTGTTATGATACTGTGTAAAATCCATTATAAATTCAAAAATATTTCCCTTCCATCATGAGATGCTTGAAGAGGCAGCCAGGAGGAAAATCTAATGACAGATATTCAAAAGAAAAAAAATTAGTGAGTAACTGGACCAATTAGAAAACACCTAAGGTCCCCAGGCATCAGAACAACGGAATTTTTGTCCAAATATACATAGTGCTTCTTCTACTACTTAGAAGTACAGAATCCTCACAAATCTGTTTCACATATTTTGTTAGACTTCAGATGCCAATGTTACAAAAGGAGCACTGTTCAAACTAATGTTAAAATCTCTTGTATTCCCCAGTCAAAACCACGGTGATTCTGCACTTAAGACAATTGAAAAAAAACAGTTTTCCGAGAGCTCTCACTCAAATTTTAATTTGTTCTTTCATTCTTAAAAATTCCAACACAAGCCATGTTTACAATCCTACAAACACTAAATATGAAAAACTTTTTATAAACAACATGTTTGTAAGAAGTTGAGTATATGCTAAAAGCAAGTAAAGATATTTGCATTTATTGTTTATAAATTGAGCCATTTTATGTAAACATTGCTTCCTGAGTTCAGAGAAGACAGGTCTGACACAGAGTTCCTTTACAAGATACTATCTAAAGCAGAGAGGAGCTGCACTTACACAACCAAGTAGAGATAAAGTCCTAGGATAAGGGTTGGACAATTCTGGTTAGCAGCTACTCTTAATACTTCCTATAGGTATGCATTAAAGCAGGAAGGATTAAATACAAGAGTAAAAATCCTTGTGTGGGCGTACAGACATACAGATTTGACAGAGAATAATAATTAATTTCCACAGTCAAGTATGACATTCCACTATACTACACACACCTTAATCTGGTTTCTTATTCCTGATGATTCAGGCTAAAGAGCTTAGGTGTCCTGATAAATATAACCACTCATCTCTTAAATATAATACATGTAACAGTGTGTTTTATACCACATTGCCTTTCTGTCAGTGATACATTATCCTCAATTAAAAGGTCATACAATTAACAAAGAGTTGTGTACCATATTACCAATATACTTAATTTTTCAAGTTACTTTTTTTTTCTTTTTTTAATTTACTGAGAGGAAATAATAGGAAATGTCTATAAGTTTTATTACACACTGGAAGCACCAAGACAGAAAAAAACCCAAAAAAACCAAAACCCAAAATCACCAACATTCTTATACCAAATGTTTGTGTTTGGAGGAGGAAGGGAAGGATGTTTATGTTGTAATTAAGTTGCAAATTAAATATCTATAGTTCTGTTTGGGAGGAGCAGCAATACAAACTCCTACACAAGTTTTTGCCAGCTTGCAATTCTAAATACGTACAGCTTTTCATTTTCTTGAGGAGTAGCACACAGCACACAGCAACAACAAAACTATTTCCTTTACTTGTTTTCCTGTCTAGCCCCTACTACTAAAATAGTTATTACTATAATCTTCCCAAGAACAAAATGAAATTAAAGCATTTCTGTGGTAGTAAAAATTCTTTTTTTGCCCTTAAAAGACACTTAATTGCACTTCACTGATACGCTCAACATCCAACGCTCAACATTCACATAGTCGGAAAAAAAACTAGGCAAAAAAAGCCGATCAAAAGCTGCCCAGTACTGGGGCTAGCACTACAAGTACCCCACCAGTACTTAGTGCCTGTAAAGCCTTCAGTTAGTGCCCAACTCAGAAAAGCTTTTCAAAGAATAAAGCCACATAAAGTTAGCATTTAGACAGGGTTATATAAAGCATCACTTTAAAACAAAGTTCTCTGAAGTTCAGAGAGAGGTGGATAAAAATTTAGCAAAATGATCCTCAGAAAGCTACATTTCCCCTTCTGAAAAGGCAACTTTTCTGTACAGAAATACCAATCCCCAAAAAGGAAGCCTCATTAGGAACAATAAAATCGCAAAGACCACTAATTTAACTGTGGACAGAAGATAATTCAAATTCTTTTTAATTCAAGTTGTATTGGCCATAGCTTGTCTGAACACTGAGCCTTTTCAAGGCTACATTCATCTCTTTTCAACTCTGACAAGCTGAAAGAAAACTCACATTCCTGAGTCTATAGGGTACAACCAACAGGTGCTGAAACAATTTGAGGGGATGAATAATATCCATTTAATCAGCACTAAAAAAGTCAAAACCAGGGTGTGAGGACCTGCAAGAAGTAAAACACAACTTTACACTCAATCATGTGTAAGCTAAATGATGTCACACTCTAATGAATCTTAATCAGGCAGAATCATCAGAAAATTGAATTGATGGCCAATACTTAAAAACTGGTCAAGAATGTTCACAGTGGGACTAGCTACATATCCTCCATCAAATTTAAAAGTACCAGCTACAAAAGTGGCACACCAAAACTTCATATATCTGTATATAGAGTGAGAAGATTTAAAATCTCTTTAGTTTAGTAATAGGAACTGAAGACAAGAGAAACAAAAATATAGTCTGGAGTAAATATTATTAACAGGCAACCTTCGTAACACTGCTCACATTTTCAGTATAAACTGTGTGCAAGACACAAAGGACATATAAATTCTTTGCACAGGGTACCAAGACATTTAAGTCACCTGTGACAATAGCTGCCCACTTCCAGTATTCAAGATCTGAGTAAATCAAGTAAAAAAGAAACAAAAGCTACAGAAAATGAGAGCTCTCTTGCAGTCACACTTTAACAGCAACAGTCAGAAAACTACAGTGACAAATTAAGATATTCTGAATTTTTTATTAAAAAGTATTTCTTGTGTCCCAGAAAGCTAGATACTTCTGAAACAAGCAATAAACAGCACAGCAAAAGAATCACACTCACATTCTACAAAAGACGGTACAAAATATCACGTTATCAAGCAACCTAAAATTTGATGTTAAGGAAACATCAAACCAACTACACAAAAACCTGACCCCTAGATATAACTAGCTGGTAATCCATAAAAGCATAGGCATGCTGCAAGTATGGAATGCTGAACAACTTCCTTTAATCAAAGAACTTCTGATAACGGCTGACCCCTTCCAAACCTAAGCCCCTCTCCTTCCTGTTGTCTCAAGTCTGCATCAGACATCACAAATCCTCATGTCCAACTGTTTTGGAAAAATGCTACTGCCCAACTGCAACAAATGAAATAACCACGTAAGGAAAAAAATCAGATCAGCTCTCAAGGCCCTCTCCACAATGGTCCTAAGGATGCAAAATGTAAAATACTACACTGATTAAATCTTTAATTTGGTTCTCAAATTAAGGTGTGGTATAGCTGAGGTTAAAAATAAGATTCAGTTTAAGAGAGGTACCAGGAACAGAAAATTTTATTTTAACCAATATGCATGGCATCAAAAGTCTTAAGATGAATAATTTCAGAAACTGAATAATTTCAGAAACTGTTCTCTTGGCTTTTCTTTCTGAAGGTTTCTTATGCAATTCTAAAAATTCCGTGATAGCAACAATAAGGGAAGGTTGTTACACCAAGTCTGTTCTCAGCAAATTGAGGATCATCCAATAAAACAGATTTTCAGCCCAAGACAAGCTTATTTTGCCAAATTAATATTTAGTACTATGGAGGAAAATCTACAGACTTACTCAGTAACACTAATTTTTACTGCTTCATATGTACAATCTATATAGTAACATTTGTAATTAAGAGAATTCCTTTCCACTTCAGAACTTGGTAGTAGCAGTTTCTGTACTTTCTAGGTATGTACAAGTGTCTGTTACACAGCGTTTGATTGCTCAAAGTTTTATAGGGTTAAATCATGGCTTTGACCATCTTGCTTTGAACTGCTGATATCTAACTGGGGAATCTTAGTGTTTCCACATGACACATAGAGCTTTCCAAATAAAGCAGATTTATGACTCTCTCTGTCCAACTTCGTATCTCAAGTCTTACCAACACAGTCCTGGAGAGTGTATATGAAAGTCTCTTCTTCAAAGATTACTTTTATTTTTGGCCTCCAGAGGAAGATTTCTAAAAACTGATAATATTAGTACAGCTATTGAGAAAGAGCACTTCAGTCACTCTGGTCACCATCGGGCATCATACAAAAATTCTGACTGGGAAGTAATTATGAACAGTGAACAAACCATAATTCTGATGCAAGTTCATAACAGCAAAATTAAAGAAAAAACCGCAAGTACTGTCTTGCTAACTATACTTACTATTCTCAAAAATACTGTATTTTACAACCCACCATTCTTCATACAGCTAACAGTGTCAGGCTTCTATCATCTTTTTAAACACCCTGAATACACTAAACAAAGGACAGACCCCAAAAGCTCTGTAAAAGAATAAACATACATAAATATACTCATCTTGGTGTGCCGGGCAGATGCTTGTATAAAATATGTACTGACAGGGATTGAAACAGAAGTGCAGTAAGATGGTTTAAGTTTTCACTTGCTTCCTGGGGACTGTGGCTGGTGTGCATAGCAATCCTAATTGCTTCAACAACCAAATTCTGTACAGTAAAATTAAATTTGTTTTGCTTCAGCAACTTCCAAAGAGCAAAAATGACATTTTCTGGAGGCTGAGGTTTTGTGTTACATTTCAGCGGTGTTTAAAATTCTTCCAGTGCTAGAAGTATGATTAGACCTGATAGTTCCCTTTTTAAAATTCATTAAAGCTGCAAATTCTGAATGACTGCAAGGAAGTTCAGTGCTTATCTCCAGCGAAACTTCATTAGTTTTGGCACAGATTAGAGTATAAAAACCCAACCTACATTTGTAATTTTAATATAAACACAAGAAGTATATATTAAACATTAGCACAGTGCAAAGGATTTATCATCAGCTTAAAGCCATATACTACAACAGATACGGTATTTTAAAATAATTATCAAAAACAACTGGAAGACAAAGTCTAGGTTGCTGAAGTGGATTAGAAATTAGATTAAAATCACATACCAGATGTTTCCCAATATATGAACTACTAATAAAATACGAGCTTAAAACTATGCTACAGATCTCTGCCACGTATTATTAACAGCAAATATAATAGTTCGTCTTCTGGTATTTTTACTCAGTACTTGAGATTCTAGGCAAGCAAAATCTAAGTTAAAAAAGTCACAAAGTAGCAAAGTAAAACACTTCAATAATTCTACAAATGGAAGCTCGGTGTACGAAAATAATAATTCCCAGCTTTCCTTGCATCATCTCCTATGCACCATTTTTCCTTCAATGGTATTTCAGTGATTCTAGAAGATTAGGAGACTTGGAAGCCAATTACATAATGGAAAATACAATACAAACCATTTTGTACCGCATAAAATTCACCACCACTTGATGAGAGTTAAAGACTAGAGTTTATAAGACTAGACTATAGAAAATACTTCACAGGTATTTCCTATGACTCTTAATAGTACCTGAAATAACTGCTATAGCCTGGAGCAGACTGATGTTTTTCAAAAATAAGTAAAAGTTACAAAATTTATGACAACTTGATACTTCTTTAAATTACAAAAAAAAAAATCTGTAATGGAAAAAAAAATCTTTACGCTAGCTCTGCAACATGTTCAAGAAAATGACCTCTGGTATGGTTTGTTTTTTCAGTCTAATATTATTATTTCAACTATTCTTTCCTCTAACTAGATATTCTAGCATAGACCCTAGTATTGGAAGCAAACTCTTTCTTTAATGTCCAGCTGACTCTTGTTCCAATAATTTCAAAACAGAGTTCATTATAACACCTGTCAAGCACAGTAACTCAGTACAACATGTGAATTTCAAAGGGCTCTCAGACATGCCAAGAGGTTTTAGCATTCCATGCTCACTTAAATGTGCAAGATATGTGGATCAACAGCAAAAAGGGCTAAACCCTCAAATTGATCATAATTTTCATTGTTAGCAGTTTCTAGGTTACATTTGTACAAGAACAATTGTAATGTTAATTTGCAGCAATAAAGCACAGAGAAATTGATGAAACTGAAAATTCAGATGCTAAGGTTACACTCCAGTTTTACAAATGGTATAAATAAATTGCTCAGCCTGCAAACCTGGGACATTATTAGCACATTTTTGTATCACATTGGTATTACATCTAAGAACTGTGTTCTATTTAAGACATTTAATTTTATTAGGCTCGTTTATCTGTTAATGCAATGTCACCAATCAAAAAAGTCACAGCTCAAGAACAGGCCTACACGATCAACTTCAAAAGACACAATGTGACTTCCTACAAAACAGATATGAACAAAGTGTTTTCCATGAAAAACAGGCACCAATAGGAGACATACAGCATGTCAATCAGCAGCTACCTCATTCAGACCTCCATTCAGCAACTGCACTTGTGCAATAAAATACATGCAAGATACCTTTGCAGCAGTTGTATGAAGAGGGAGGAACAATTAAAGCTTATTTAAATTCCTGCCCATCTCACTGCACGCTGCATGTTCTATCAGCAGCAAGCTTCCTTGGTTAGTATAGCAACAGTGAGCTCCTTTAATCAGCTAAAATTGATAGCACAGGTCAAACCTGTGCTATCAAAACTCACGATAGCACAGAACCACTCCACATGAAGCTTTCTCTAGTTGTAACAAATCTGACTTTCTACTACGTTTATCAATACTCTTTTCTTTTCAGTTACGCAAACAATTAAAATTCTTCCCAAGTTGACAGAGATTTAAAACAATTGTTGAAAACACTAAGAATAAACATCTTATGTATCACAATTCCCTTTGTTTTAAATATACACTTCCACTTACACCTCATCATTAATCTCTGCTTTTTAGATCAAATGAAAAATAGGGAAGAGAATAAAGTTTCAGCTGGGGTGAGAGGGAATGACAACAGAAGCAAACTTGAGCTGGCTTCAAGAAGCTTATTGCTAAAAAAATCACAGCTAGACAAAAAAAACTTGTAAGACTTTTGCCAAGGTCAGCGAAACATATTTTACAATTCAGTAATATAGTATTTAGGCTCTAGGTTCTGTTCATATTTTGTATCCTCAATAAAGCCCCAACATAGTTGTGCTGACAAGCCCTAAACCGTGGTGAGGAGCACAGCAGAGGGCAGTCTCTGCAGCAATTAGTGAAAACCTGAAAAAAAAAAGAACAAAGCTGTTTCAAAAGGGAGCTCACAGACACATCCAACACCAAAGCTCATTAAATGGTCTGACACCCACAGCACCCCAAAACAGCACACAGATATACCACCACACTAGCATCCCACCACGGCTTAGATTAATAGGCTACAACTACGCATACATTTGAATACTCAGTTTTAATGAAATCTTTTGCACCAATAATCCCTGTGACAAAAAAAACCCGTTTATTTTATATATAGATATGAGTGGATACCATAGATGCCTACAGGCTGCAATGAAAATATGACATAATAGTATGAGAAAAAAGGAATTACCTTAATTTAGCAGTTTTTAAAATGTTTAGAAACCTTCAAGCATAACAAATGAAGAGAAAAGAAATTCCTAGAATTCCAGGGATTGTTAACAGATCTCACAGGACAGCCAGAAGCATGATAACAAGACAGTAATTTCTTATCACCTATTCACAGCTAAGACTTCAGCTTTCATTGTCTTAAAAGTAAATATGCCTGTCCTCGCTTTAAACAGTGGTTATATTCCCTATTAAAAACACTGCTGCTATTTTAGTTCTCTAATAAGATTTGTCCAACCCCCTTGAAATTGTGTCCTTGTTTGCTCAGGCTCTTGCATTCTGGTCTCATTTTAACCTCCATATTCTTTAGCATGTTATTTTTAATGTCAATGCCTGCCACCGCTTCACTATGTAAAACACAGTATTAACAGCAAACGTTCATGTGTACTAGTATGTATATGACACTGTCACTTCTAAGAGGTGCCCAAACCAAAACTAAATTAACTAATCCCAAATTAAATTGAAGTTACAATGTTCCACAATTTACATCTCACCTGGCATTTTAATTCACACAAAATGGCATTAGTTTAGTACTCCATAGCAAGTTATTCTTAAGCCATATTTACAATACTCTAAAGAAAGACAAATTTCTTCTTTACTTATTTTAATACTCGAACAGCTGCTGCATTCAATTTAGAAACCTCACCTAAAGAAAATGGAAATACAGCTATTCATCAAAACCTTTCATCCAAAAATGCCAAAACATTAATTATCTAATTCAACAGTCTTCAGAGATTATACTGGGACCAAGACCGTCTGCTAATTTTATATGATTGAGCTACAGGCTTTGCAAGTTCAAAAAAGCAAAATCTTACAACATTATGTAACAAAAATACATGTGCTAGCTTCTTTCATGTGGCCATCCTCCTCAGGCTCTCTTTTAAACTCCATTTTGCAAGATTAACTGAATGTATGCCAGGGATGATTTTAAAAGCTTTTTTAAAATTATCCCCAGTGATATAACCTGATTAGCTCTGTCGCTATGTTACTCATAGATATGTGGGGGTGAAGGGGATAAGGATCATCTGACTTTTTTTTCTGACCACAAAAATAGGTTGAGACTCCTAAAAATTGACATTCTGAAAAACAGGACATCAACCACAAAACTCTACAATTCATCTCTGCACTTCACAGAACTCACAATCACATACCACAAACTCAGAACAACCACATTTCATTTGAGCTCTTCTCTAATTATTTATAGGAAAAAAAAAACCCAACTCACAAACTGTTCTAGCTACTCATGTCTTCGATGTCACAAGATTTTCATTCCTAAACTCATCTGAGATGGTGGTGACTGTTTCACTGAGCAAATCCCTAAAAAACTGCTGCATAAATTTTAAAATTTTCCTTCAGAAGTATTTTCTCTTCATGGGCATAATTCCCCAAGGTTTTTTTTGTCTAATTAACATAATCTGTAGTTGATTTTTCTGGAGGGAACTGTAAGCAAGGCATACCAGCCACGGCAGTATGTATAAATTTTTTTAGCTATTTCAGTATTCCTACTATGATGAGATGCCCTGTTAGACAAAGATGACAGAAGCCCTTGCTACTAAGGAAGAAAGAAACCATCCTCAGCCAGGACAAGTGCAATGGATAACTACGGCAAATATAACCCCTAAACAACCAATGGGTGACAGCTGAAGTTTGCAGAGGATTATGCTTAACTGAATTCATGTCCATGAAATCTGCTGGGATGCTTCTCAGTCCTGAGAAGACAAATGGCAAAGTCAAAACTCAAAATTTTGCAGGCTGAAAAAACTGTTGAGAATTTGCAGTGCTGTAGTTTTTTTACACTGTGTCAGTCACATTACTTAATATTTGCAAACATTTCAGTAATTTTTTCAGGGAGCTCACATAATTCATATGTTTGTGCATAACTAACTCTGCCAACTGCTAGAACAGAACAAAGCTGACTAGGCTTTCAAGTGTGCCCTACTTTTGCAGCCTTCCAAACAGAATCCATAGTTCATGAATTTATGACAAGAACCAAAAAAGAGAGTGTCAGTATGATTCCTTGGACTGTTAAGCTGTGCTAGTTTGCTGCTGCCAAAGACCTACAGTCTCATTACTCTTGCTTTTGACTGCTCCCTTATGCTCTCCACTTTTGAGTTGTACAGCCATTACCTTCTCTGACAGTTTTGAAGCTTGTCAAATCTGTCACCAAGTCATTTTAATTCAACAAGATTGTAGAATGTCACAAAAAACTTTGGTTTGGTTGGTTTTGGTCAAATTGGCATGCCAGAACAGATCACAATGATCTGAAAGCTGTCAAGATTGGCATAAGGGTCAGGAGCAAACGTTTTGAGACCAGGGAGGTAGAGGTAAGAACAAAGACAAGTACAAACTCCTAGCCCCAGGAGCAGGGAGACAAGTCCAAATCGGACCGCACATCATGGAACCATATTCAGCGAGTTCTTCTCACCCCCCACAAAAAAATCTCATCAACTCCAACTGATTCTTTTCATCCTAAACAACCCAAACTAAATCTACAAAAAAACCCGAAACCACCACAGAAAAGCAACCACACACCTACAACCATTTGCGTATCTTCCTGAAGATGTAAACAGGGCAGTTAAAAGGGAAGTATTGGTTTCTCTGAAAAAGCATACTCTGAAACACTGTGGGTGTAAAGCACCACAAAATTTGCATTTATCTTTAAGCATATTTCCTCCCAAATAAAAATGATAAATTCATCACCCAAATGTTTAACATGGTGAGTTCAATATCTGAACATCTCTGCAGATTCATTACTTGAAGAAACTCAACTAGTGTTCTCTATTACCTTTGTGTAAATAGTATAATCCACAACTCAGAAGCAAGAGCTTTTTGTTTTTTCCCCCTTTTATAAAGGACAGCAATAACAGAGATAGATCTTAATTTTCTGCAGCAGAAGGCATTAAACAGATCACCTACTGATTAAACAGCACACCTACTGGTCAAACACTAATACAAAGAAAAGTACTACCTCAGTCATGCAACGGAATTCATATATGGGTAACACTTGGGAATGGACAAAAATTACAAATCACCTTTCCCGGTATTTATCACAATGATCTGCTAAACTTGCAGGAACAATGCCAAGCATGACCAAAGAACTCATGCTGATTCCTGGGTCACGCTATAAGGCAAGCCTTCTGTACAAACCTATATTATACATTAACTTTGCAGATAAATATTTTATGTGAAGTATTACCAAAATTTCACTATAGGATGTGAAAATCAAATGCTCTGTAAATAACCTGTATTATGAGACTTCATAATAAAAATGCGTGAGAAAACTTCACAAGGCTATAAAGGCATAACATCAGAGACCTTCTGTACCTTACAAAAACAGTCTCCTTCTTTCCTATTAAATCTAAGTGGACTCTTGGGCCTAATGCTAGCAATCTGTTACACAAATCAAAATAAAACCCTGACAGGAACAAACTCACTTCTGCAAAGTGAATTCAAGTACCTAACTGTGGCTGCAGAGCTTTTTCACAGTTCAACTCTTTTACCAAATCAAAGAAAGACCATTCAGTTTCTGAAACCTTGTTAAAGCACGTGTTCTTTTTATTAAGAAAACATTAGAAATTTGTGATAAATTCACAGGAGTGTAAGACTCCTTTCTACATGAAGGCAGGCAAACTTTTTTAGTACGTAATGGTGCAATAATCCCATGCAGAAAACTGTCATCACTTGAGCTGTTGAACCAAGATATTAAACATGACTATGGAAGTCAGGGAAAAACACTGGCAAGCTAAGTGATCTAAGTCCCTCCTCAGAACTCTCAAATCATGTTAAGGAACAAAGATGGAACACGCAGGAAAGTGGAATTCAGCAGAAACCTTTCTTTGCCTAAGATCATGGAGTGAATCCTTTAGCGTAATGAACTTCCAACACATCATTCGAACTTAAGGAAGTATTTCTTTTCAATTCTTACACTAATAAAACTGATGACTCTTCAAACAGTGGTGTTATAAACTTTGTTTAGAACATTGTCTTTCTTTGGTAGCATCTTTAAAGCCGTTTTTCCCCACCCAACTCATGAGTTGAAAGCTGAATAATGAATTTTGGTTTTTAGACAAAAAAAAATTCTCAGTCATCTTTAACATTCTCTGCCAATGAAATGGATAAACAGTGAAAGGCATGCTGACCTGTACTTTACACTTGCTTATAATAACATGTACACAATTACTTATTAAAAAAAAACCCAAACCAACCCCCCAAAAACCCAAATTAAACATACATTTTGCCACATCATTAGAACTTTCAAAAGTGTCTGACAACTAAAGCTAGTTCCATAAACTCGTATTACCTACTACCACCCACTGTAATAAAGAAAACATTAACAACAAGAGAAAACGGAAATCACAATCCAACAGCCAGTCAGGCTTCCTAGTTTTATGTGCAAGTTCAAAATTCACCGATTCGTCCTCACTTTATCTTTCATACATTTTTACTTTGTCACCTGAAACAAGTTGCTCAACAGAAAAGAGAAGAGAGGTAAGTTATTAGGACATCACTTTTAACTGAAATGAGAGTGCACAAAAATTAGGTTAAACCAAAATAAAAAATGGATGCAAGATAAGGCAACTTCTCTACAACAAAGATTTCCTCCTGGTGCTAATGTCAGATCTCAGCAATTGAGATATTTTTTAATAGGAAAATGGAAAGAGAGGTAAGAATGCTTTCAACTGATGAATGCAGGATATCTTTGCATTTCACCACTCAGCAAATTATACATATTATACAAAAGGGCATTAAACATTAAGAATACATTCAAAAAAGTTATTGAGCAATACCTGGAAGAATCCATTACACACCCAACCCCTTAAACAAATACCTAAAGATTAAGTTTGTACAAGTTATACAGACCAGTGATGCAAACACATTTATATGCACTACACCAAGGGAGCTGATACATCTCTCTAAAGAAAACATCACAACATTTTATTACCCCAATATTTATAGCTTGGCCATCAGGCATTTCTGAATCAGAAAGTAAGAACTCGGTGTCCCAAATAATCCCAAAGACACGAACTCTCATTTATAGCCACTTTAAGTAACAGCGTCTTCACGAACCATTCCAGAACTGCCAGAGAATAGACTCCTTTGGAACATACTTATTAGAAAACTGAAGCTTCGTAAGAACACACTGATGCCATCCAACTGAACACAAACTACTATTAAATCCAAAAATCTAGAGCCAAATTTCCCTAATCAAGCTTATCTAAGAGTGTTAGTAATTTATTTGGCAGTGCTTCTTTAAAGAATAAGGGTTAAACAATAAAGCCTTCAGTACATTAGTCTTAAACTGTTTTACTATAGTAATACTTTGAATAAAAAGAACCGTAACATTCTGGGCATAAGATACTTTTTTCTTAAACTCATCTTTACGTCATTGTAAAAATATCAACTTTCGAGTGAAAGTATTACTTTGTAAAGCCTTCAGCAAAATGACAGTGCTGGTTGCTGCCCGCATGCTGAGACAACACAGATAGGTGTCTTCCTCTAGAGGTGCAGACAAATCAGCAACCTAACACCAATCATATGTACAAGACTGCACTTGGTCTGAATGATACTGAAACATTCTGGAAAACAGTGTAACAATTATGAAGTCAGCCTGAGAAAATCTGATTACTAAAATGTGCCACAAATGATGGCATCCACCATCAATAACAGACAGGACAGCTTGGAATACTCAGCACAAAACTGTCAGCCTCACCCTCTTGCAAAACCAGGTGTCAAGGCTGCTCCAGACTACTACCAGAAGCTGTATACAATATCAATGCTAAGGAGGACCCATCTTTTTTTTCCTGAGAACGGTCAGAGAAAGGAATGAAAACGCAGAGGATGAAAACTGCGAGAAAAAAAAAGGGGAGAGTCTAGAACTAAATGATCTAGGGAGAAGCCTGTTACTGGAGAATACAGAATAATTACCCATTCTAGCAATAATCAAAACAACAGCAAATCAAAACAACAACAACAAAAAAATCGAAGTACTCTGAATTCCCTGCTTGTATAAAAAGCAGAATCCAGGGTCAAAGGGCAAGGCTAAGATGACAGAATAGTCAGCAAGAACACTAACTGGATATGGGGCTCAGGGCCAATATCAGCATTTCTGTATGCTGCTTGGGAAGCTGCCACTGTCTTTACACAAAGTTTTTCAGATCAAAGAGGTCAGCCAAATGGTAACAGTAAAGAGTGAAAGTTATGGTCCACTGGAAGAGATAAACTCTGTTTTCTCTCTATGACAGCGGAGTAGAAAGCAAGCAAGCACATTTTCTCTGATTCAGGCATATGAAATGTGATGAAAAGTAAACTGAAAAGGTTATGTATGTAGAAATTACAACCATCCAGTCTGGTGCATCTTCTTGTAAGCAACAGGAAAAAGCAGCAAAATTTGAAGACAAAACTCCAAATACCACTGTTAAGCACCAGAGCCATAACAACAGAACACTCTTAGGCCTTCACTGTAGTCATTCTAAGAGACAGGCAGTCTCTTTATCCTGACCCTAACCATAGCATCTGGCAGGCTGCAAGTACTCAAGTTACTACCTGTATGTACATTTGTCACTGCAAAGTTTGAAAATATTCGGTCCTTCTCTTGCCTAGCAATTTGAAAAGCTTTGATCAGCTAAAACAGAAGACTACAGTTTCCTAAACATACTTTTTTCAAGATTTCACAGCCGTAAATTCTCACAATGCACTGGAGCAGCACAGCTGAAAAACTTCAAGATGCAGCAATACACACCACCCATGCCTTAACAAGTACATATATCCACGTTTCAGAGCAATCGAGTTACATCCTCTATTTCCGCCTACCAGGAATTTAAGATATGATTCTACAAGACAGAGATATCCTCTACCTTTTATCACAATGCACTTTACCACTTGTTTTCACACTGGCTTTGGCATGACTAGAACTCTCCACAAGCCAGCTAATCGGAATAAAGTGGCAGAAAACAAACCCAAGAGAAAGATACCTACCACTGTCAGTAGCAAAAAGCTCTGAAATCATGAGATACCATTTCCATATAAAACAGTGGTCTCTCTTCATCACCAAAATGACTGCAATTTTTGATGAGTTACAGATTTTTCAAAGCTAAATTGTTTCAAACTCTTATAGAGTAGACCATTTATACCCCCCAAAAATCACACAAAATCTGCACACACACACACACACACACACACACACAAATCTATGTGCTCAAGTGTTTAAATGATAGAAAAAAATAAAATTCAAAACCATTCCAAAACTGTTCCACGTGATCAGCAACAAATTATTCAGGAACAGAAAAACACCTCATGGTAGCAGACAGAAATTGACACGCTTACCCTGCACATCAGATAAAAATCAAGATAGCAGTGAACGTTATCTACTTTCTCCATTTTAGAAGAACTTCACAACACTGGATTTAGGACTAGGACTAGGATTTTTGGGTCCCACATACAGATAGAATTTTCTGGGCTCTGGAAAAAATAAAAACTACAGAATCCATTTGAACGCAATCCAATAATGCTACTTAACACAAATAAGACTACTATTTAAGCAGTGTTTTCTTGATGTCTACCTAAATTGTTACAGACTGATTTTAAATACTGTCAGCAGGATTTTCTTAAATGTATTAGGTCACATTACAAAGAAAAGACTTGATCCTTTCTTTTAAAAGAGAAACTAGACTAGTGTCTATTAAGATAAAGCAGTCAACATAATTTTTAACGGACAGGGAGCTTCAGATTTCTCTTACATAAGGAACCAATGTGCACCTTCACCCAGAATAGGTTTTGCTCATCCTCTTAAAAGAACCAGAAAGGTCTAAAGATCAGTAGTGCAAATTAGAGGACACAACATGATTTACACATGAAACAAAAGAAATACACAAACAGATGTACAGATAAGGAACAGCCTAGAGAAGTTAAATCATGCTTTTTAAATTAAAAGGCTATTTGACAAAAGTTCAGAGCAAAAAAGTGGTTTGCTTACAGAAGTCATTAAGATTTTATTAAGGACAGTGCACAAAATGAACCAAATAGCTGCATGAACTGGAAAAGACATGCAAACACAAGAATATAATTTTAGTCAAGCTATCATATAGCTATAGCAGCTAAATATATTATGAGGGCAATGCTGCTGGCTCCCATTATCCCCCATGTAAAGGGGAGGGATGTCAGGATCTCAGATTGTCTCAACAAATTTCTTTTTCGACCAGTAAATTTTTTTCACCACAGAGCCGAGAGTATAATGAGAAGGACTGACAGGACCACAGGTCAATTAAGAACAGTTTTCCAGCACAATTTTCAAAGGACCACTCAGTATAATGGCTGAAACAAAATACATTTTAAATTTGCAATAAAAATATTTTAATCATTATTCCTATTAAGCAGTAAGAGACTGGGAAACTGTTTAAGAGCAAAGCCTGCAGATACAAGTTTAGAGGACTAAAATCAAGTCACACTGTGAGGTTCTTGGGTCCAGCACAAATGGCAGTGGCCTAAAATTAATAAACCATGATAAATTTAATTTCTGTCTCTGCTGTGCTAACTGGGCACTCCAAATTCTTGACAACTGATTAGCTCAGGCACCTGCATTTTAATCACAAGTAAAGAGAACAGGGCTCTCAGGAAACAGACTGCTCCCTCCCTGGCATGCCAGCGCATCAGGCAGTACAGCTCTGCAGGGTCCTGGCCAGGTGACAGCTTTTGTCTGGGCACCAACCTTGAATTCTTTTATTCACTAGAACGTGCAACTGTTGTTTCTACAGACATGGAAGAGTCTAATTATGAAGCCACTGAATATGGTCTTTCAGGCAAGGTTTGGTAGACTGAAAATACTATTAAGAAAGAATTTTAACTGATATTTGAAATGCCATATACAAGGCCAGTAAAATCAGTTTGGGAAATACTTTGTCATAGTAAGAAAGCGCCAGAAGTAATTTATGTTTTCCATTTGTCCGAAGTACAAAAGCAAATCTTTGTGGTTTAGAGTTCCTCATGCAAGGTTAGCAGAAATGTGAAGCAGTGTCTGTCTTCTAAAAAGCCCAAGAGGTTAGCCCAACCTCTAACCCAGCAGGTACCCTGTGAACAGCACTGGTACCTTACTTGAAAAAGCAGTTCCTCTGACGCTGTCAGGGGAAGGAGCTCCTCTGATATTGTCCTAATGCCTCACAGACAGTGGTTTTTCACTAGCAGCTCTGCCTATTACTTTCTTTTTCCGCACCCCTTCTGAGCACTTGTTAAGTGCGCTCTGTGTGATACTAGGAAACAAAAGCAAGGTCGCGAGGTTACCCTTGATAATTTTGCAGAGTGAGAACATGGTTCTCGGCCTAAGGAAGCATTTAATACTGAGAATTTTTTGGAGGTGGGAGAACCCAATAGACAAAAAAAACCCACCCAGATACTTTTTCTGAAAAAGCCAGGAACAGTATGGTGACTTTACCATTCTGTATGGAACCAGAACATACAGAGCAATAGCCACTTTTTCAAAAAACATCACAAAAATACTGACCTCCTGGATAAGAGCTGCAACACTGCTCACATGGCAATTACTAGAAAGGCAGGCACAGATCTCTTTTCTGGTCACCAGTGAAGAACCCAAGGGAATGGCATGGAGCTGTGTCAGGGGAGGTTTAGGTTGAATACTAGGAAAAGGTTCTTCAGGTTATTCACCCCAAAGGTGGTTGGGAACAGGCTCCCCAGGGAAGTGGTCACAGCACCAGCCTGCCAGAGTTCAAGAAGCATTTCGACAACGCTCTCAGACACATGGTGTGACTCTTGGGGAGTCCTGCACAGGGCCAGGAGTTGGACTCAATGATCCCTGTGGGTCCTTTCCAAATCAGCATGTTCTATGATTCTATACTCAGAACAACCGACTGGCAATTCTGGTCAGTGGCTTTAATCTTTAGTGCTAAATCAACCAACTGTGTTAGTGAGGAAAATTAGAGCAGGTATATCTGATTTTCAGTGAGTCTTGATGAAATATTTAAACTTTATTGGTACTTTTTACCATCAGCTAGTAAGGAAACAGAAACAAATTTTGGGATGTACATTATCTGTTATTCATTTTTTCTGTTTTGTCACTTCAAACACTTACTGCAATGCAATTTAGGCTGGGTTATAAATCCATTTGAAAATTTGAAAACAATCAATGCAGCAGCCATTGATGATTATGGAAACAACAGACTAATTAGACAGGAAGCCCAATATTTACAATAATGAATTCTATTTTTTTCAAGTCAAGTCTATGATTTTTGCTTCTAAGCTGCAGAAACTTAAAACTTTTGAAATAAAATCAATTATTTTATGCTTATGGCATATCTGTTTACCAGAGACATTATGTTAATAATATCCCACTTAATTTAAAGTATTTCAGAGTAGTTGTAGTTCTTTGGTCCCCAGAGCCTGCAGATCATCTCAGCAATGCAGACAGAGAATTTTTTTCCAGCACTACCAAGGCTACAATGCCTGCCATTACAAAACTTATTTTTGCAAAGCAGAAATAATAAAGCAAAAATAGAAAGGTTTATGTATCCCATGGTTTGGTATATTTTAGGTATCCTACAGGTGATCCATCACTTCCAAGTGTTTTGAAACTTGAACCCAAAGCTTCACATATCTTTTTCCAATTGACCAATTCGTTGGAAGATACGTCTGAGATGTATTTTCTACCTGAAGCCAGTTCATACTTTATATTAAAAAACTTTTTAGTCAGATTTATCTAGATAACTTCCAACAGAAGCTGGAATAATTCATAACCTTTTTGCTCTTGATGAATTCTAAATTTATGAAAAGAAATAATATTATTTCCATATATTTATTAGTCACAGATTAAAAATATGCTGAGTTACACAAAAAAATCATGTTACAAATTAGGTACAGAAATCAGAAACAATTATTTGAGGTCAGTGAGATTTATGAATACCTTCACGCTCCACTAGCTCAAATCATTCTAAGTATGCACCTATACTCTTTCAAGACCAGTTCTGGAATTCTGAATACAAACAAGGGGTATTTATTAGAGAACTTTAAGCTTTAACAAGCTAAACCCATAAACATACTTTTAACGCTTTCTTATTCCTCCAAACTTTAAAGCACCCATTCACACAGCTCCCATGCATAACATTTCAGTCTTATGAGTAACAGGTCTTACACTTTTTACAAATGTCTCTATCTGGCTCATGGTTCTGTAAATTAAACTGATGCAGCGCATTTCTGCATGGTTTACTTGCTAAACAAAAATGTTTAGAAATATATCTGTATGAGTATACTAATACAACAACATATGAATTCGTGAGACCTGAAATGGTGTAATGGTCAGCAACAATATGCTACTTATGGGTTTCTCAAAGTAGAAGTCACAAGTTTAACATGGACTTTGTTGTGAAGAGATCATAAAATAAGATCAATTATTATTTCTCCTTGTGGTTTTTTTTTTCAAATAAAGAAAAAAATAAGGCTTCCTAAGAGGCTGAACTAAAAGAACAGCAAGCTTAAATTAAAGATGCTGATAGACAAGCTCTAGCAAATCTTGTTGTACCAGATTAAGTTACTATCCTCAGCTGTAGGCTGCCCCCATCAGAAGTCACTGATCCCAAAAGCAGAATTGTCAGGAGAGAACATATGCTGACACCTCATCCACTTCATTGCTAAGACTGGCACTGCAGTTTGGTTCAGAACCATAACGACCGAGGAACAAGCACTTCTCTTAATTCTGCAAATGAACCAGAGCAGAGTAGTTGAGCAGGGAAAGGTAAAAAACTGACATCACAAAATCTAAGACTTCCCAGAGCTGTAGTTGCAATCTAAATTTCTTCTAAAGTAGACAGAATCAGCTCTGCCAATTGTCACAAATCCATTCAAGACTAAAAAACACAATCTCACCAAGAAGTGTCAAAAGCACAATGTGAATTGTTAAACAATTTGCAATTAAATTTAACAGGCCCAGATTAATCATGTTAAGTACTTTAAAGGCTGAATATTCAATTTCAAATTAGCTTTAAGAAATCAAGAACTGAAGATTTGTATGGAATTTTAATTATCACAGGAAGTCCCAACTACGTATGTTTTAGGGAGCACTAACACACATAGTATCAAATGAACAGCATTAAATATCTTTCTAAGACTTGACAAGAGTATGCACTTAAGAGGGAACACAAACCAGCCTACATTTACTACCCAACCATTTAGGTATGCAGCTGCATTCATTAAATATTTGTACAGAAAAGGCTTCAAAAATATTGACATAAGGAGAAACTGTATGAAAGTCTCACCAACAGAGGTCAGAAACTGGCTTAGGGGATAAAGCATATATAAATTCAAGTGTACAACTCAAGTTGTAAATTTTAAAAATCATATATGCAAATATTTAATACTTTCCTACTACAGAAGGCTTCAGAAAGAGGTTGGTACATAATAAGCAGGTCTAACTTAATTTCTGCAGATCATCCCATGTCAACTTTAATTGAGGTATTCAACTTCTAAGACTGCTTTCTCAAATAAGTACATCAGACAGATTCCAAGTTCAGCATCATGCAGATGAATTTATAACAGAGGGCCCTACCACTGATCAAAAGTGAGCCATCAACACAGAATCATAAATGAGATTTTAGAAGAGAGGAGTCCACAGTTATTGCATTATATTGTACTATTATTTTGGTAATCTCTTGTTGAGTTTTTCCACCTCTTCAGCCCCCCTCTTTTTGAAACCAAACCAACCTTCAAAAAATCAGCTCTTTACAATCTTGTTGCCCAGTGCAGCACAACATCTAGTTGACATAACCTACCACATTTTTATACGACAAATTTCAGTAAGTGCATCCCGAGGAAAGGTAGGAATTTACAGCGTCACATGTCCTTCCTCCCAAAAGAAAGAGTAGAGAAGTGGTGTGATCCAACACAGAACTTTTGCTTCCTTCCCAATATTGCCCATCTTCCCTATTCAGAGAGAATAGACTGAGAGATTCATGTTTGAAGGTCTGCAGGAAGAAAGAAAGCAATATGATGAACAAGGGGCCAAAAAAGCATGGTCAGAAATATAAGTCCAAATTAAATCAGGAAAGATCTACGGAAAAACAATACATCATGACTCTTCAAAACTGACCTTAAAACTAATCCCTAATGCAGTAAGTCTACTAGTCTAAATAAAACAGACACAACAAAAAAATTTAACCTAAAAGAGCATGAGACTCTTAATCTCAGGCAGGGGAGACACCATGATCAGGCAGGCGATAGCGAATACAGTATCATATAGTCACCCCAGGACACTTCATAAGCTATAAGCCAAAACCAACTCTTAACTGCTGCTTCAAAATACATTATTAGACGCCGGGTTCTCTTTTTCAGTCAAGGAAAAAATAGCTTTCCACTGCACTTCATTTTGACTTCCCCTCACTTCAAGATTAGCAAAAGCCTAAAGAAATCAATGACCTACAAAATATGCAAAAATTACCAGACTTTAGCTGAATAGCTTTTTACCTGTTATCTTAAAATCATCCTCAGGATTTTTTCTTTTTGTAGGAAGGACAAGTGACATTTACTTTTCAATTCTCAGCTTTTCTTGGGATACACTTTCAGTCCTTACTATTTACATCTTGCCTGATGAGCTAATGAAGAAAGAAGAAATCTAAGTACAGTGAAAAGCAGAAAAGTGTCTACCTGACTGTAGAATCCTCAAATTGCCACTATCCTCCTTCCACTGAAGCCAAGTAACTTGCCTCTTCAAAGTTCTAGCTAGCCCTCATTACATCAGCTTGAAGCAACACACTTCACTGGGAAGTAGTTGATGACAATAGTTAAAATCTTGAGAGAAGATCACAACACCCACTAAGTTAATATTCTCTGAACAGGAGAGAATTAAATTGATAATTCCATAGAAGAAGTCTACAAATAGCGAATACACTTAGGCACAAATGGATTTTTAGTGTTGTTTATACTCTTTAAAACATATATACGTGAAACAGACTATTCCACTTGTCAAAAACAAAACCAGTATCATGAGGCTTCTAAGTCATTTTAGTCAGTCAGCCCAAGAAGACAATGTTGAGCTGATCAGCTTTTACCTCACTTTACACTAAGACACTTTGCTAATTCCTGCCTGTAAGTAATTAGGTTACTAATTTAGAACATATCTTGATTACTGAAACAAAATTAAATGGTAAGAGCTTGTTTTATGTTGGTTTTAACTCTTGCGCAACAACAATCACCACCTTTAAATACACATACCCAGTTCCATTTCAAACCAATTTCCTTCTCTCCTGCATTTGAGGACTTTTAATACCATTCAAACAAAATGTAAATGTCACTGCACAGTGGCACTAAGCAATTCCATCACCACTTGATCCTACAGGAACTGATTCTGCAGAAAGCACGTGATGCCCACTAATGCTACACTGTCCCAGTAAGAGAGAACTAAGTTTGTCTGCTGGCATGGCACGGCCTTTCAGACATTGGGAAGAAGAGATTTGTTCTCTGAAAACAAGGATATACATGTGTAAGAACTACAATCAATATGATACAAACCTATGCAATCCAAACCCTCACCTGTTTTAAATCTTGATGCTTGACCCAAAGGCCTGAGTTTTGCCTTCAGAGATGAGAGAACATTTAGAAAATAAGACATACCAGAGGAATTAGCAACACGCTCTCTTAGCCAATACAACACTTGCAGTTAATTTCTACAATGTACAATGCAGTTATCTGTAATACAGTTTTTCTACAAAAGCAACTTTAATTATCTTAGCCAAGGTACACTGAATTAACCTACAATTAATCTCTTAAGTTTCATTAACAGTAGCTGACAAGTAAACGGCAATTTGATAAAACAAGACAAACAAGGGCAATCACAAGCTCTCAACCACAACATTGCAGGAACACGGCATGATCTGATACGAAGGTGAGGCCTTAGCTTTATACACAAAGGCATCGCATTCTAAAGAAAAAGTTGCCATGGTATCTGCGATACTAAAGAATTTAACTCAGTACCACAAACACCATGCAGACAAACTTGCTTCCCTCCCTAGTTTTCTCCTCTGCCACACTAAAACCAGTTTCTAAATAAGTGATTAACAGTGAAGGCATTACCAAAGCATACCACCTCTACTGACTTTAATTGTGAAGACCACCCCAGTTAAGAGAACGCTTGGGTTTACATTTGAATATTCAGATGAGAGATGACCATGCTGATCTCTCTGCCACCCAAACCAAGATCAAAATTTGGCTCCAGAAAACCTCAAAAGCTAAGTAATTTCTCTCACTAGTGTTTTTACCAAGACATCATGCCAGTTATATTTTACGCACCTTCAGATAAACTTTCTAAAGTTTCATTCCTCTTTAGTATACACTTCAATAAACACAAGTCACTCCTATGACATCACACTGCCAACAGCTCACATATTCTTCACAATATACTGTTAAAATGAGAAGTGACTCTTCTAGGCACTAGCATACATTGTCCTCCTTTGAGCTCACACATTTGTACTCAGAACTCCACTCAACACTACTGGTACCTAAATGAATACTTTTCCAGCCTTCTTTCCTGACTATAAAAATATACACTTATCCTTGGAAACAGACTCGGAATGCATACCAGCCACCTCCCAGTACCATCATCAGGTCAAAGAGCAGATGCTGAGGTTGCACTGGCACTTCCCAGTTATCAAAGGTTTATGGTTTTACCGAATTCAGCTTTCTAGAGAAATTGAAGAAACCACAGAACAACTTCACACTACACAAATAAGACAATTCACAGTGACTATTCAGCTGATGCATGTACACAGGTTGATGATTTAGATGCTAACATACTGACTATTACCACACTTGAGTGCTCCTAATACCTTTTGTAAAGGACCACTTAACTGTCCTATCACTTTTAATATATCCTTGCCGGAAATCACTCCCGGTTTTAACTGCCTTTCCCTCCAAAAAATCCCACATTTGAAAGTCTTCTGAATTATCTGTTACGACCAAATAACCAAGTATAACCTAAAACAGTTTCCCCAGAAGATACATCCTGATACAAGAACAAAACTTATGGTTTGGTTTCTATCTTCTTTTTCTTAAGAACTATCTTTTCCCAGAATTTCTATCTAACATCTATTCTTTTGTTAGACCTCTGCAGGACATGAGGAGTTTACTGTCTATGCTGATAAATTATAGCAAATTCAGACACTAAAGACCATGAGCTGCATTGTCACATGTATGAACTGTCAAGCCTTTTCTCTAACCATAGAATTGAAATTTTAAAAATATAACACTAGAGGCAAAATCAAGTATTAAAAATGTTATCACAAAACCACATTAGCTATTTCTTATTCATTATTTTTCCTTTAGAAAACAATTATGGGCAGTCAGAACACATACATGATGCAACAGGCAAATCATTTAGGGAAATACAAGGCACTGACCAGACCTATTATAACAGATAATAACCACAGGTATGTTGAAACAATTACATTTCTATATCTAATTATTTGGTGTCTCAGAAGAAAGCAGAATTAGATCCACAAGGGAACCTAAATGATGTGCCACCTACTAGACTCCACAACCCACAGATAAACAACCAAGACCTGCTCTACAACAAAAAGGACATATTATAGGTGCTGTTCAAATATCTAATGTTCAACTTGAGTAGGAACTGGCCAAGTCAGATAAGAATAAAGATCAGAGATTTGAGTCTTCAGAATTTCATGCCCTGCTAGGGAAAAAAACCCCAGCCCCAAGAAAAATCCCTTTCCTTTACTCTTTCAACCATCTGTCTGTAGGAAAGAAAGGAGACCTGAATCTGTATCATTATTTTGTACTTGATCAAGCCCTGGGCTACATATTCACTCCTTTCCTAAGTGACTATTACTCTTCAAGAATCAAACTGGCTGGTGTCTAGAAGCACTTCACACCAAAACACCCACCGGTCATGCAGTTAAGGCATTCCTTTTGGGGATTGGCAGCTCCCCTAAAGAGTAAAAGGATTTGAACCCAAATCTCAACATGCTGGGTAGGTACCCAAACCATTTCCACATCGTTAAAGAAATGCAACATTACAACCTTTTTCTGCCAAAAGAGAAGCGTGCAAGATTAGGTCTTTCTACACAGAACCGGGAGCATTCCTTTTAGAAGTGTGCATTACTGATGGTATCTCTGTTTGCTTTCTAATTTAACTGATGCAAGCTTTGAGAGTCACAGCATTTTTTTCTTCCCACACAGCTACGTGTTAGTGTGCAATCAAGACACCTCAGCAGTATGAAACAAGTCTTTACCAACAGACATATACAGCTGATCACCTCCTGTTAAAAAAAAGAATAAACCCCAAAAGCTTACTTTAAAATAGTCTGAGATATAAACTTAATTAGCTACAATTTCCTCTTTCTCCTGCTTCATACATTAGCCTGAACTACACTTAAGACATTTTGTCTAGCTTGTCTAGCCATATTGGGAGTGCAGGAAAGAGGATGTGTACATAAAATGCCCCTGCTGTCAGAACAGCTGTATTGAAGAAAGCTCCAAGGTAAGATAACTACACTAGAAAAGTAATTCTGCCAGCAGACCTGATTTTAAAACCACCACTTAAATTGTTTCCACTGAGTTTCCTATCACAGACATATTGTAAACCTTTTCAAATACACAAATGCCTCTCTCAGCCCATTAATAAAAGGAAAACAGTAGAGCAGTATTTAATTAATATTTACAAAAAGTCTTGAGGTTTTCAAATGCATGACCAAGGCAGTAATTAGTCTTCCAAACACCGTAAGGTTGAGCATTTCTGCAACAGGACCTCAGAAAGTACTTTAAAAATGCCAGATGCTACAACATTTAAAAAGTTTAAACACAGCACATGAACACAAATACAAATCTTGCTACCTAGGAAATAGCATACTGTTCGAAATTTTAGCCTTCAGCATTCTAAAAGCCTAACACTGTAAAAGGAATGCACTTCAATGTACAAATTGAGAAAAAAACAGTAGCTGAAACAGATAGTTAAAACTGTTAGCATCTGATGTTAAGATCCAATCTTTGAAGAGACACCACAACAGAATTTGCATCTAAAAATGCTGTAGGTTTTTTAAAAGCCTGCAACTTTTAAGTGTAGCAGGAGATTTTAATGAAAAAGCAGCAAATGAAGTGTTAGGAAAACGTAATTATTTACACAGGAAAATAAATGGATGCACGTGAACTTCAGACTACATTAAGTTTTCTGTGTCCGTAATTCTCGGTATGAATGCCAATCTCTACATTGCATTTTCACTGGTTCTATGTCACGTACTGCTGTGGTACTGAAAGATGCCTGTCACCCCCAACGGCCATGAGTAACTCCTGCAGATTCCTAAGACAGATAAATCAGTCCGTTGAAGAAATATTTTGATGTACATTTCTAAGTTCAGAACTTTTGATACGACGTTTAATAAAAACTAAGCAAAATTACAGTCTTTACCATCAGCAAATTCTATACAGAAAAAAAATCACCATCCACTGTTATTCCACACATTGCAAGGCAATATGACACACACTGGAAGAATGTAAACCCTGAAAAAAATACTTAGAAAAGAGTTCAGTGATCATGGACTAACATTTAAATCTCTATCACTTTATTAACAATAATGCTAATTAAATGTAACATTCTACAAAACTGCTTCAAAATGCTGTAATATTTTTGATGCCTTGTTAAAAGTGTCTACATTACTAACCATTAGTTAAGCTTTTAATATGTAAAATACTGGATTACTTTTAAGCACAGCATGTTGGAAAAGAGCTTACATGTGTATAAACCAGCCAGACTCTAAAGTGTTCGGCATTCAGATTTGTAGTAACAGCTCTAATATGATCATAAGAAAAAAAATGTACTGTGAAAATTTGGACAACAGATTAAAACCAAAAGCTTGCAGACTCAGATGTCTAAAGACTATACAAAGATACCTTATTTTTTACAAAGTCATTAAAAACACCTCAATCCTCAAAAAGGACAGAGAGGTCCCTTTAAGGCATAGGAAACTGAACACAGAAGCAGCAAACACATAGAAGAAGATCATCATCAGTCACTTGCTGCAAGTCTGACTGCAGTTATCAATACATCATCATGTATCTAGAATGAAAGTATTTTGCTCTATTAAGTGAGCTATGGATATAGTCTATGCCTAAATAATTCCAAGAGAGGCTTTATTTTCAAAAGAAAAAACCCTCACAGCACTAGTTGATATTTACTCCTTTTAATATTCCTCATAAAGTTATTTTTCGTGGATCAGGCCTATGTGAGACATCTAAGAACACTATTATTATTATTATAGACAAACTGTTGTTATATATAAATATTCTTCAGTAAGGTCAAATACAAGTTAATTTAATTTTCTCACGCGGTCTGTCTCACCAAGCTCACAGTCACCGCGTTCTTTGTTGCCTGGCTGTAGTGTCTCTCTCTCCCACCACACAGCCTCGATCCCTCCGCTAGGAAAGCGGCAGCACCGCCAAGAGCATTACCACTACAGGCTTTCGGAAAACGGAGCCGCTCCAAGCCGGGATGTGCGCTAACTACTGCTGACTGTAAAATACACTGGAAGTCGCTCGTGTTCAACCTGCTTAAACTCAGCCCAGCAAAGCTTCATAAACCAATACGAAGCGATCACTTCAGAGAGGCATCATTTCCAAACACAGATCTGCTAGAGTATCAGAAGTGCACGGGAGGGGGGCCTAAAGTTTCCCCCCCCTTGTTTAAACACGTACACAACCCCCTACAAGTACGCAGAGAGAGCACGCAGCCAAGTGCGGGAGGTTTCCTTACAACTCCTGGGCCTAAACTCCCGGGAGGCACCCCAAGAGAGGGCGGGAGGGAAGCCGCAGGAGCCGCTCTCGGAGGCCCCCCGTGATCCC
>VZTD01003877.1:1708240-2010493 GCA_013397725.1 Rhagologus leucostigma | reverse complement strand
AACTGGATCCTGGCACTGAGTGCCACGGCCAGTCTTTCCTTAAACACCTCCAGGCACGGTGACTCCAGCACCTCCCTGGGCAGCCCATTGCAGTCCATTCCCGCCGTCAACTCCCGTCTCTCTACCACGGCTTTCTCGGCGCCCCCGAGCGGGACCACCACAGGAGCCTGTGCCCCAAGCAGACCTGGCTCGCCCGCCTAGCCACTCGCTCCTTCCTCCTCGCCCACCTCCAGCTGCCGTCCGCTGCAGCTCTGCTGTGCCCTGGGCGCACCAAGCCACTGCAGCCCCTTTCTCCTCCACCCTCCTTGGCATCCCCCCGTTCGCCTTCTACTGCTGCCGCACCCTCAGCCCAAGACTGAACGCCCCAGCCAGGCTGGAGACTGTGTGGGAAAAAAAGCATTTAATTTCATCGAGAGTCCAGTCTTAAGTCTGGGAGGCTGAGGCACAGAAGGCGCCCATAACATGCTGTCTGGAAGAATGAAGAAAACAGGAAGTTACAAGTAGTTTCACCGGGTTGTTTGTATCCATGGCTGTGTTCTTCAGGAACAGGGAAACGTATTTTCGGCGTGCTACTGTTAAGTTTGACTTTGAGCTGCAAACTGCACTCACTTCCCTGGTTTTTCAGGCTAGCCTGCTTAGATCATTGCTCAAGGCATTAGAAGAAATGTTCCGTGTAACCAGACTATTAAAAAAACGCCTTCTTAGGTAACTAAGAAGTCCTAAAGAGATACCCGCTTTAGTCCATCTCTCCTTTCTTCAGTTTAACCGTATATAAATCTGTGTCATTTAACTCTATCATTCTTCACACTGAAACCCACATTCTGTAATGGTACCCTATATACCATGTTTTCTTTTGGATCTATTCTAAACTCTGAGACGCAAAGATCAATTTTATAAGTCCCAAAATAACATCCCATGGTTTTTCTTATTGTGTGAAAAGGCTTAAGACACTAAGGTATGTCCTGCCCAGCTACCTGCAGAGGAAAGTCTGAAAGCCTTTTACCTTTTCACACTGTGGCTCAAACTCCCCAGGGCAGCAACGACTTAACATCTATTTCTGTTCTGACCAATAACAAGGGGCTTTGCATGAAGTGAACACGACTGGAGCGCTGCAGGAAATACAGATGTTAGTGGACTGCAGAATTATTTACTTGGGAAATAAAAAAGGAGGGAAACCATGACACTAGTAACTTGTGCCTGAGCAGCACCGAGCATGGTTCTTCTCACCTTCATATGAAGATGGCTCATGAAAGTTCACATGAACCCTTTTTTTACAAAGCACTTTGACAAAAGACGTAAGAACCAAAGGATGTTATCAAAATGTGATACCTGTCTAGAAGAAATGACTGCGAAATGTGGGTAGGTTCATCAGTTGGCTGTTGGCTGTTCACTGTTGTTTAACTCTCTTTTCTACATCCAAGGTTAGGATGACCAGACAAAAAAAGCCACAGATTCTGCTTACAGTTTCCTTCATCTGATAGCTTTTGTACTTCCTTTTCACAACAAATCTCATTGCCTCCAATTTGCATGTTGCCCAGCAGGCAGTTTCTAAACCAGGATAAGGGAATTTTCTTCAATATGGTGTGTAATTTGTCATAGAATAAAGGAGGATTCTCATCAGTTCTAGAATTTCCATTTCCCTCTTTTACTGTCTTATACCTGTAGCTGAAGTTTTAGTTTCTTACCAGAAGGGGTTACCAGACTGGGTTAAGACTGAGCTTGGGATATCTCTTGGATATATCTGCTTAAAGATCTGTTTGTTTCTTTGGTAACCAATCTCCTCTCTCTGGCTTTCACAAACCCTAATATTAGCCCGCACCCAGCTGGCAAATCCATTCAAATGGTACTTGAATGAGGTGTACTTGGCTAATTCTATCCAACAGATTAAAATACTCTGTCAGGCCAGGAAGTTGTCATACCTGAAAAAGATTCACAATAGAGCACAGGATCAGCAGCATTATTTGTAAAGACCCAGATAACCTTTCTATTTTGAATCACTTAAATAGACAGCTCTGATGGTTCATTTTGCCTTGTGGGTGCTGTTTGGTGGTATGCTGAGAACACAAAAATTACTGAGAGAAAATAAACATTTTATCTTGAAATTAACAAAATCTTCAAATTAAAAACAAAAGATACAGAGAAAGAAGGTGAATGGGAGGATGAGGAATGACAATGGAAAGATGACTGGGAAGATTTAAGCTTTTAATCTTCCTTTGTTTTGTCTTAGCTGATTAATATTTCATATGAGGATCTACAAAGACAGCTTTTAAAGGAAATGAGAAAATTACTTACCAAAGTAGTATAAAGCTTTCTGTTCCATCTCTTGTTCAAAGTTTTCAGTTATTATCTTTAAGCAGAAAGGAACTGAAAAGAAATAGCCAAGTGATACCTTTTGTGAGCTTGGATCTTTGAACATTTTAATTTTAGACAACAATTTTTCTATGTTTTTACTATCTGGGATTATGGAAACATTAAAGCATACTTGCAGCTGCAGAACTAGTGTATTTAGGCAAGTTTATTTATTATAGAAGAACTTTCTTTTTAAGATTGGTGCATTCATTCCACAGACAAATATTTATTAACAAAGAAAATGTTCATCTTTGATGAATTGAATTTGACGTGAATTAGTGTCACTGTTTGCCAGCAGGGTGCGGATATAATTGTTCAATAGATCAATCTAAATCTGGCTGATTGCAATCAATACAAAAGAGAAAAAATAAATTCTGACTCAAGCTGAGGAATCAGCCTAACATAGAAAGAAATGTTTTCTTTGAAACCATTGCCCTCTGGAGGGGAAATGAAAAATCACCAAAGGATCAGGTAAAAATTCCTTTTTATGTCACTATTTAACTGAATTTATGCTTTACAATCTATGAACAGTTCCATGACAGATGCAAGAAAGCAATTCTGTTGGAAGAGCCACACTGGCCACAGTATTTATGTCAGTGGGTTGGAGAAGTAATCTCCATCCGTCTGCCCCATAACTCCCCTTTATCTCTAAACTGTTTATCTCTAAATGCACCAAGCATCAGCTCTACAGCAGATGTACTTTCTCTTCTAACTCCATCTTGAATCCCTTCCAAGATGGTGTCATCCCTCCTTGTTTGCCAAACTATGTCTTTATGCAATCCCTAAAACATTCTTGTCTGCCTGATGCCAGACTCTGTATTCCATTCTCTTTCTTGACCTTTCTGCTGTTTGTTTGGTTAGTTCTTTTATTATCTTGATTACCCTTTTCTTCTTGATCTTTTATTCTTGCACAGCTTTGAGAAATTGTGTACTCTTCTTTTTATCTCTCTACTTTCATGTCTGACATCTATTTAAACAGACCTTTTTCCTCCTGTCTCTGAGAACTTCACAGGGATTTTTCCCTTGGCCTTTAGATATTGATAGCTTGTATCTTGGATAATCACATTTAAATGTCACCTGTAACTGAATATGAGTGAAAGTGAGCTCCTACCTGCTCAGACTTTGCCTATATATTCTCTCTCTGTTGCTGGGGAAATGACAGCATCTCTCAGAGAACTTTCCAGTCTGATTTACAGCAATCTGATATCTCCTGACTACAAATCTGATGATTGTTTTAACTCTAAGTAGGACACATGCCCCAGCCATCTGAAAGAATATAACAGCAGCACTAGTCCACCTGTAGGGCTGGTTGTGTTCAGTATCTAATGTTTTGAAGAAGAGTGCAAAACACAAAAGTCCGTAAGCCAAATTCTGCATTAAGCAAGAGAAAAAAAAAAAAAGAATTCTTGGTCTCCATAACCCAGCAACAGAAACCCTGAATTTTGAAATTAATACAGGAATCCAGTTTCATTTAAACATTTTTCATTGTTCAGGACAACAAATACCAAGGATTCAAATGTAGTTATGTTTTTCTCCTTGATAGCATCTAGAACTTTTCCTTATTTCCTATTCAATAACTTCATTCTGCGTTCACCTTCATCTTGGTAGCCAAAACATCTTCCTCTCTGGTATCTAGTGTTCTCTGCCCCTCCTTATAATCCTTCAGATACAAAATTGTACAACTCCAAGTAAGGTCATAATATTTATGAGTAGGGTCATAAACCCAGCAGAAGTTCAGCTGCAGAAAAAGGTTAATCTCCAGAAGGGATGTCTTTAGTCTGGGAGTACTACTCATCTCTCAGTGTGGGGTCTTAAGCCCAGAAATAGGAATGGTTCCCAGAAGATGGGTGCCCCAAATTAAAGCTGGAAGCGAGGTTGTTAGTGTAACAGTTTGGGGCACTATTTTTAATCCAGAAAAAAAACCCAACAGGTAATAAAAATCATCCTTCTTCCACTGTTTTCCCCTACTAAGTTGTACTCAAATTAGTGATTATCTTATCTGTCTCCTTGTTTGCTGAGTCTTGTTTTTCCTTTATTTGTGAAGAAGTAACAACCTATGAGATAGCTCAGAGATCTGTGGGAAAATAGGGGAAGAACCAACAAAAAGAACCAACAAAAATTTCAACAGTTGATACCACCTAAGGAAAATACTTAGGTGGTAAATCCTATTGAAATAAGACATTTGTTGTTTTTGGATTCTTCCCACGTACAATCGTCTTTCCTGAAAGGCAGCATAGTAGTGGTAATTATGTTAAAGACAAGACCTTCCTATCTGATCATGCTGCAGTTTAAAGCTTGAGCTTTATATATTTATCACCCAAAAGTGTGACACTACAGTTCGCATATTCTATAAACCTGAAAAGCAGTAAATCTTTCTCTTGAATGCAAACTAGATGTACAGTTAAGACAGCTGTAAGATACTGTGAAACATACACAAACAACATCATAATTCTCCTTGTTCTCTTTTTCTAAGTTTTCATTGAAATAGTCTTGCATGCTATACTTTATTTATGAGTCTTTTTTGGTAAAGACTTTTGGTTTGTGCATCCCAGTATGATAACTCTCCCCTCCGTTAATTACTGACACAAGAAGAATTGTGGCTAATCTGTGCTGTACCTTTAACAACATGGGTGTCTGAACACGGCATGAGGCAGAATCACTTTCAAAATTGTTCTTTTTAAAACCTTTCCTTGAATATTCATCTGTTTTTTGAGCTTTCTTTCAGCAGATTATAAACAACATCTGGGGCAATTAACTGCCAGCCTGTCTGTTGTTCCCCAGCATTTGAATTGTCGCTCAAAATCTGCTTTATTTGGATCCATAACTGTGTAAGTTTTATTGCAAATATTCTGAAACTGAGACCAACCTTTTTTTTTCTCCTTGAGCGCCATGCTCAGAAAAATCCTTCTTACGTCATTTCATCACATGCATAAAGCTGGAGTTCATGACACAGAGGAAATTCAGGTATGCCGTCCAGTCCCTTTGTGGAAGTCCATGCTGATCCCAATATAATGTCTTCCTTATAAAATGCCAAGAGATTTCCTTCACTGCCTCAAGCAATGGAGGCATAGCTGCTTGATCTGTGATAGTGAATTGTGGAGGATAGCACCACGATATGCTTCTCATATGTTTTGGCACATTGTGTCATATGCCGTAAGCAAAGCTGGTCTACTTAATACCTTTGAGAAAGTAATAGCAGCTACACAGTCATCTTTAAGGAAGGAAGAAGTTGCTTTGATACCAACAGAATAATCATTTCCACATAGCTATGTGGAGCTATATGGATGGTCTTCATTATCCTTGGATAAATATATGAACTTCAGTGCCAATTCCATACTGTTCTCATAAATCTGCATCTCGCCAGAAAGTTGCAAAAACTGTTTTGGCATACATTGCATGAATACTGCTCTATTTTGCAATATTTCCTAAAAAGCATAGTCAAAACCATTATGCTTGGTAGCTCTACTGCTTGCAGGACCTTCAATGACTGTCATTCTCCCAGCAGTAATTTTTTTTTCACAGGAGCTGATAGACTGTATTGGCTCGATGAGCCAGCACTGCATACCAGTCTACTGAATCAGCGCAGTATAAGACTGTTTTGGTATGTAACCCAGCAAGCATCCATGCTGAGTTATTTTTCTTTGCTCCAGGCACAGCAATTAAGAGGTATTATTTACTGCATTTGCAATGCAGGCAATTCATCCTTCTTCCCACTGTTGTAGACCGGGAAACAATACTCTGAAGTTGTTTATTCTTTGCAGCATTGCCTGAGAGCATTTTAGATGGGATTCCAGTAAACTGAGGCTGAATAGTAGTTCTATTTACATGGAGCAGCAGTTCTCTGCCACACCCTGCCTCTTCAGGGTCTGTCAGAGTGACAATTTTAGTCAGCACAGGATATTCTCAGAGTGATCCTGGTTTCTACAGGTAAAGGACTACTGACCTGTTCAGTCAGTCAAGAGAAACACAATGCTCAAGAGTGGTTATTCTGGTTTTGCTTTGCCAAATTAATGACTTTAGAACAAATATCATGAGCTTTGTGGTCACCTTTGTCTCATTTACCACAGGATAAAGTAAGTCTTTGTGGAAGTATTTCGTTAATTCTTCAGTCCTGGCTCATCAGCTTATCTTTGGTTATGACAAATACTTGTAATTGGGGGCAAATACATTTACTTAACAACAATTCAGCTCTCAGAATTCCGAAGAGTATATCTCACTAATGTCATTTCTCATCTGAACAATTACTCTTTGCAAGATATGCTCGGCATCTGATCCCTATATTTTGATGGATTTAAAATTTTTCCTTAGGATAAGGTTATTTCTGATGGCCTTGTTGTTTTCATCTAGACAGGTTGTTGGAATGCAAATAAATGTATCATTGTGGGCAATGTGCAATGCTTCTCCAGACATGGTATTTAGCTTATGAGGGAGGTATTCCTAATTAAATCTTTAATTTATTGCATTCTATTACTGTATGCAGCATATCTTGATATGAAATCAGTCATAGCCATTACCTCTGTTAGCAAAATGATAGTTTCTGATTAATATAAACATCCTTACTCTATATAAGAATATTCGAATTCTGTATAACGAATTTACCAACGTTGTAAAATTTTCTTTTCATCTTCTTCACTTCTAATGTGTAAGTTTAGTGTGAAGACTGATGGTAAGCATCTGCACCCAGTCTATGCATTGATGAGTATGAAAATACTGTTACTGATCTGTATTTTTGCAGCATTTTAAATTTGTTCTTGTAGTGTACAGCAGCACTTCATAAATTTTGTGTCATTCAAGTACTTTTGTGTCATTCAAGGTACTTGAGCAGAAGTACCTTGAGCAGAAAAAACGCTGTTACAGCCATTTTCTCTGGGACTGCCTTGTCAGTAAGTGCTACTTTGCTCTGTTGATAAACAGAATCTAGAAATTTTTTTTCCCCATGGAAAATAATGTTGGCATTTCCGGTTATACTGGATGCTATTTCACTCTTGTTCACAGTATGGGTGCTATCTAGAATTTGAATTTGCCACTAGTTTCTTACAGCATTCTGGACTGGAATCTGATTACACATGAGCTGCCCTCAAAGAGTATTAAGTTAATTTGTACTCTCAAGGAGCTTTAGATTGGCATTTGTCTCTTCAGATATTGTGAATTACGTATGTCCTCTGTGCTCATTTGGAGGAAAGCATAGTGAGTTTTCCATCTCCTATGCTTCGCTATGCTTGTGCAGAACTTCTGCTTCAAAACTCCAGTGCAGTACTGCACATGCTGTGAACCACACAGAGAAGACCCAGCGGCAGGTAGCAAGGGTAGCAGCATTTAGTGTGCTCAAATGCTAAATGAGCCATAGTGCAGCAAGTATGTTCTGTCAAAAATTCTTCTTAGTATTCCAGTAGGATAGCAATGTTTGTAATACCTAGATAATAATAAGAGCAACAACAATACCAAATCCTTATATAATGGTTCTCATTAGTATTTTGGATTTTCAAGAGAGGTCTGTCTATCCTCAGTCTACAAATGAAGAAGCTGAGGAACAAAAGGAAGAGTGATTTTCCCACATTTATAGAAGTTCACTGGCAGGAATAAAACCTGTGTTACTAGGATTTTGTGCCCACTACGTGATATTGCTCTCTATCACTTGTGGCCCTGCAACGTTTTGAAAGTTGGTTGCATGAAAAGCATGAAAGTGTAAGCCACAGTCAGGTACTGTAAGATTAATTCAAGTGTCTATTTCTTTGCCTTCTGCTGCAATCTGCAAGTCCTCTCCCTAAAAACCGGTTGCAGTCACTAAACAAATGTAGATTCCACTGCAAAAGAACCAAATTTATTTGTGCTTGTGCTAGTTTTGAACTAATACAGAGGAATACACAGTTTGTATTTCAGTAATACTTAATTGTACAATAGTGAGAGGTTTTGAGTGGAATTGAATTCTGCAGTGGAATTTTTTCTTCCATGTGTACATTTTTTTTCTTCCAACTGCATCTGATATCCAGCATGCTTTGCTTTATTGTTTTATTTTCATACTAGAAACTTTCATCTAGGATATTACTCAAAGCAGGCTGCTTGACTTACTGCCACTCTTTTGATTTCCTGAGAAGAACCACAGTAAGCATCAGGAAAACAGCACAATAAAGTAGAAAATGAAAGATAAAAAGAAGCACAAGGAATCAAAAGAGAGAATAGGACCGATAAGATGAACATAGACCGAGAAAGTAATAAAGATTGACCAGCAGGAACTGAACTTCCTTTTGGGGAAGTTTACTAGAATTTGTGCTCTGTATTCCAAACCGGCCTTTTCCCAGTCTCTCCCCTGCTGTTCTCCTTCAGTCGCTCCTACAAGCTGTCTCACCTACTCAACTCACAGCAGAAATCATTGTTAGTCTTTGCAGAACACCTAAGAGGTGTGAAAAGCCTCTTCATGGCTGGTATGAATTGACTTGATATCGTCGTATTTCTCAGCTGCCTGGGGGTATGTGAAGATCATTATTTATTCTTTACTGAAAGCTGATCAGCGAGTTGAGAACAGTCTGCAGCTCTAAGAAGACCCAGGAAGAACACACCCTGCCTTTACCTCTATATGGCAAATTTGGGAATTGATAGTGGAATGCAGACTGGGAGATAATATGGTAAGAAATTTAAGGAAAAGAAGGGACACAATTGCACAGGAGGAAAAATACATCTTTGGAGGAAGGTACTATTTATAAAGAGAAAGAAGTACAGAGGAGAGTTGAAGGATTGTGGGAAGTGAGAAAAATAGTAATCTAGAGCTAGAGAAAATGAACGGGAAAATTGATCAGAGGAAAAGCAGAAAAACTGTGAGCATCTCTGGAGAAGGATCCGACAGAAAGAAGCAAAGATGGTGACAGAAGGAAAACAATGGGAGATACATCAGCTATTTTTCCTTCCCTATAGAAAATATAGTGCAAAACTATTACTGCAAAATTAGTATCTAAAATTGTTTATATAAGACAGAAAATGGGGACAAAACTCTCAAGGAGAAGTGATTGAAATAAATAGGCAGGTCCCCTTCCCTCAATGCAATAAATCCAAATACTGGATTTGTCAAGACAGTCTTTTTTTGTCTGAATGATACTGTGGTGGTATGTGTGTAGTAGGAAAATATATTAAGCATTTCTATTCTGATTGCTTTACCACTTCTCGTATTACAGCCTTCACAATAAAATCACAAGAAATACAGTATTGTAGCACTAAGTACCAGTAAAATATAATTTAGTTGTTTGGCACTACATGTGTGTCACAGATTATTTTAAAATGCAGGAAGTTAATTTGAAATGAGAGTGTAATTAACCTAATGCACAAATTTGTTATTGCTGATTAAATAATATGTTATTATTTGTCTCCATTTCATGTGGAGTGCTGAAATAAGAATAGTACATCTTGAGCATGTACTGATGTATCTCCTCATAGCCTATTCCCCTCTGTCAGTACCCCCATTTCTAAATGAATGGCTGTTATGAGAGGAGGTGAGTGAAAAAGAACATAACAATGGAAAATTAAAAATTATTCATGTACTAAAGTGTATGTAGAGAGAGAAGCAACAAGATCTTCAGACAGATAGATATATGGATGAAAAGATGTGAGCACACAGAAGAATTGAGAAAGCATTAAATGAGAACACATCATAAACTGAAGTACTTTTCCTCCGGGTCATACAGATCACTTTAGGACCACCAGCTGGCAATTAGGACAATGAGCTGCGTGAAGGCCACTGTGCAGCTCTAAGGAGGACCACACAGTAACAGCACAAAAGAGGAAGTTGACTGAACAAGAGCTCATTCAAACTTTCATGACTTAGCAAAATGGAGAGGTGTGTGCAGGAAGATCATTAAAGCTTTTGTTCAAGAGACTGATTCAGTCACGTGCAAAATGATGGTGAGTTTAGACATAAAGTAAGAGGCATCAATAAGCTAAATGGCTTCAGTTTTTGTCATTCCTTGGCAGGCATAGATAACAGTGTTTAATCACTGACGAGAAATGGAGAAATAGGAACAAAGGGAACTGTGAACATTAATGAAGGCTTTCTTTAGGTGCCTACTTGTTCCAGATGGATTTTCTGTAGAGATTTCTGCAGAAATGCAGGATGTCAGAAAGGGTCTAATGCTAATCCTAACAGGACTTCGTGGAGAGTGCTTCAAAACAGGTTCACATTCTGCTTGAAACATGAGTCTGGACCTCACGCTTGAGGACACTGCAGACATGCTATCTGGAGGTAAATTCAAGCTCAGAAGTGGGGTTTTGGAAAGCCTTACATCACACTGGAAGAGGAGGTATGGACCAACATTATCTCTTTGAACTGGCATAATTCTGCAGCCTCCCCAACCTTTCCACCATCCTGTATTTTGTCTATTTTGCAGTGGAGTTGCAATGGCTGCCATCCACCAAACAAGTCAAACAGCAAGGCTTTTCTAGAAGAAACCTGCCACTGAACCCTAGAAGGTGAGATGTAATCACAGCAGGGAATGAGCACAGGATACCTTCTAATAATGTGGCCGTACAAGTGCTGATCTATTTGCAATGTAGACACAGGAAAATTTGTTCTGAAGAACTCTGAACTCGTGAAGTTTCAGCTTCTCTTATCTATTATTAAATTAGGAATAGCAATAGGGAAGTAAGTAAATATCAGAAAAACTGTCATACCTGAAGTCTAATTTTTTTTTCACTTTTTTGCTTCATTGTATTTGACCTAAAAAAAAGCAGGAAAAAGGATTATGCCATTGCCAACAAACTCAGGAATAAGCCTTACCCTAGTAATGTCATTATGTACCTGGATCAGTATGAAATAGGTGCTATTTTAATCTCTTCTCTGTCTGCAGGAGAAACATGTATCAGTAAATGATGCAGTAAGCCTTGTTTTCAGGTGCAGGCACACTTGAGATATTGAATGTTATGGACTGCAGTTATATATGACACATCTGAACATAGCACACATCTGAACACATCACTTGATGCATAGATGTTGCTTGAGAGGTGATTACAGTGAAGCCTTGTTCTTTGCTGTCGTGCAAATTCTTGTGTGACAGTTTTCATTTCCTTCTGCCATCTAACTTTTGCTTGCCTAGTTTGTGCAACACCACCGACAAAAAACCTGCTCCTTTTCTGCACAAGCCAGGGTGCATATGGCAGTGCAGGAGATACAGAAAAGACAGATTTCTGGTGCCAGGACATACTGCTGATTTGGGGCAGAAAGGAAACATTGAGTCTGCCTCATACTATATAATTCCTTCATATACTGGGAGTCTAAATCAAAGCTATCTGCAGATCCTTCAGCATTCAAGGAGACCACTGGCACTTCAGTCACTGAATATTCATGCACTTTTTCTTGACTGCCCATCTTTGTGAACCCAAAGGGTGGAATGGTCTTTCGAAAGCCGTGAACATCTATCTGAGAAACCAAAGCCTGGAAACTACAACCTGTATTCTACAGCTTCCTAATTCATTAAAACATACAGAAAATCACAGTAACCCTGCAGATGTGTTTCAATAACATATTTTCTGAAGACACAAATATGACACATTTTACTTTTCAAAGTCAGTAGCAGAAACTAAATATATTAGATTCATTTTCCAAACATACATACCTAGTTTTCGTGTTTTCTGTGCTTTTGCTCTTCTGGTTTTGCTCCTATTTGGAAACTGAGATAAGATCTTTGCTCTGCGCTCGTCCAGATTTTGACATCAGTTCCTACTAGAATCCTTCCATCTTCTTTCAAGTAGCTGAGATAGGGATACCTGTAAGTCTCCCATGTGCAGAAAGCTTTCTGTCTAAACAGGAAGAGAACAGAGAGGATGTAATAATACAAAAGAAAATCTGAACTTAAAAGCCATCAGTAGAAAAGTCAATAGTAATTAACAGCCAACACTTCAAGCTATTGAAGCACTGCTGGAAGTATGACTGGAAAAAATAAGACATCTATTCTGTAAAGAAAAATAGAGATTCTAGTTCTGGATCTTGACTTTAGTATATTGAATCACTAGTGACATCAGCTGTATGTGCAGGAACTGATATTCGTGTCAGGTCAGCTTATGTCCAGAAGTTGGTAAAGGATCTAGTCTCTGACAACAGAAGAATGGTGGCTCTGTAGGTATACTTGAAGCAGGAAAATATCATCTAAGAAATTTTATAACTTACTTTCTCACAATCTTTGCATTCTTGTCTCTACAATGCCTTTATTCTACTGTCTTATTCTGTGAGAGTCCTATATTCCCAATCTTGCTACCAGCTTTCAGCTTATGATATATTTAGAAAAAGGTTTAAGAAGTATATGTAGTCATTTTCTATCTATATGAATGTGGGCAGCATTGGCCAGAAATGATTACTGGAGTGGGGCCAAAAGATGTGTTTTAAATTTGTTTCTTCTAACTTTATGGTGTTAGTGCTGAGGTAAAGAGCCAGTGCAAATATGAGCTCTGTAGAGGCCCAGAGAATCTGATTTTAGTCTCAGGGTCACAAGGCCTGTTAATAAAGTGACCCTTAAAAGAAGAAAAACAGTGTATGGAAATGGGAAATACATTCATATTTCTTATTTAATCTTCAGAGAAATATTTAACCCTTCTTGGTGCTAACTCACCTGGTAAGTTCTACGTATTTCATGTGGGATGGCAGCTGTGAGAGTTTCCAGAAGTTTGTCATACTTTCCTATGGGAACATGGACATGCTGTCAGCATCACATTAGGCGTTGATGAACAGGGATTGACAGCACAGAGATCAGTGATCACACAGTTGGGTCAGTTGTGGACAAATTGGTTCTGCTTTTTGATGAACCTGAACAAAAAAATAAAAGCTCCATCAATGCTGACATTTGCCATATGATCTGTCAGAGAATACACTACCGGTAGATTTCACAGTGTTTTCGCTTGGTGGCCCTAGAGCTTATCTGCTGGGTTGGTTAGGAGGGAGGAGAATGTGGAATAATGAAACAGGAATATGTATAAATGAAAAGAAGGGAAAGAAGTTCAATAACGATAAAGGATGATTGGAAATCACTCTTCATGTGTAATTCAAAACACTGGATATCTGATTGCTGTGGTCAGAAACCTCTTGAGTACTATTATCATTAATTTCTCCTAGTGTAAGCGTGATGGAAGAGACACTGTTCTGATGAATCCCTGCCTTTGTAGCATTAATGTGATGTTAATGGGACTTGGTTATGTACCAGGATCCTGCTAGGTGCTGTCCTAGAACAGACTGGAAAAATATCCCGGGTAATTTATGCATAAGACATGAAATTACAGAAAGAGAAAAATGAGAAAATACAAGAAGATAAGAATAAGCTGATAAGTATAATCACGTGATTAAGTTGGTAATCAGATCACATGCTAGGTACCATTGTCAGGGCTTGGTTTTGACAGGCATCAGAGACAAAGTGTGTCGTAAGAAGGAATTTGAGGGAGGACAGTGCATTAAATTTGTGGCTGTCTAGTAGAACCTCCTCCCAAATATGAGACACAGTATGTAAAAAAGATCAAAGGCTACTTTCAAATTTTATTTTAATGTAAATGAATCAGTGATGGAGCTGTTTTCTTGGGTTGATTGGTTAGGGCAACTGCCTTCTTTGTAGTAAATAAGGTCTGATAAATAAAGCAGAGATAAATCATAAAGTACCCTGAGAAAGGAAACTCATAGCTCATTAACATTCTGCATGTGTATCAACAATGCAAGATTTAATTAATCAAGGTAAGAACAAAGGATGTCATAATTACCACAAAGGGAGGTAGTGAAATCCTGTGAAAAACACAGTTGAGATACAGCATGTAAATAAAATTCACGTATTTTAGACACACTGTGAATGCAGAATTGTAGGAGTGTAGGCTGTTGATAGAGTCCTGCAGGGCTTTGGCCAGTGCTGGGTGACAGGCAGGGAGGGTAGTTATACTGCCTGCAAGGGTAATAGAAGTTGAAAGTGGTGAGAGATTGCCCAGGAAGGGCTGGCTTTGATTTTGACTAGGCTGAACTAACATTGGTGGCTAAAAACCTTAATGAGGTAGCACAGAACCATATTTTTTTTATCTACAACAGCTCTAGCTGCTGCTACAGTAAGGAGTAGGGGCTGACAAAGGAGAGTGAAAACATAAATCTTTGTCCTTTTCTAATCTGCAGCATTGCTGTTGCTGGGTTTCTGAACTATTGCCTTTAAAGTGTGAGCAGCGTAAGTCTATAAGAGAAGGGAAATATATCCATATGTGTGTAGTAAACAAAGAACAATAATAGTGAGAATAAATGAATGAGGACTACCTATTGAGCTGAGGGAGAAAAAGAAAAATTGTAATAATTGCAAGCAATTTTATCCTCAGCATGCTAGATGTTTTCATTTGAATGACTTTTTACCTGGACAAACTTGCTCTTGAACATCTGAGTAGAGGTAAAAAGAACGTATTGGCCAAGAAGTCTCTGAATGTCACACATAGTAGGCATCTGACTTGAACTGATGCTCTTAGAATCAAACTTGCCTGTCCATGAAATTAAATTTACAAGTTAAAGGTAATACAGATAAAAAGGCCTATATATCAAACCCCCCCCACCATGCTTATAAAAAGAAACAAACATAATCCTTCCTGATAAGCTTTATTACACTATGAAAGACGTCTCCTCCCAAAACACACATTCTTAAGAACATGCCATCTTAAGTGCAAAAGGGAACTTTGTAAGGCTTTCTAACAGCTCTTGACTCCTTTTTTATTATTTATTTAAGGAAAAAGGGCCTGTGAACCTACAAACACTAGTTTGCACATGCTATTCTAAACTTCAGTATATTCTTTTTATTTATAAGTAATCTGAGTATAATGACATACTTTGCAAATAACAGTAGAAACCCTTGGGTTGTTCTCAGTGCTAGATGGTGACTTCTGTCTTTGCAGCTTTTGGATCACGTGTTTTTGTCAGACATCAAGAAGAGGACAGGACTTAGGCAATGTTCTGGAGTATAAATTCTCCAGCTACTGATCAAGCTGACTTTCAACACAAAAGCTGGTGAACAAGTAATATAATTAATTACCTCAATGAGGGGAAAAAACCTATTCAAAGCTAATAAATAATTGCAATTCATAATCTTTATTAAACAGCTGTTTTCTATTAACCTAAGTGATGGAATGCCACAGAGAATAGAAATACCCTGCCAGTAGTCTTTTTAAAAACTAGATGTAGACTTCTGCTTCCCATTCATACCTTGTTTCACTTAGGTCCATCCATTTCTTACACAGAGAGTATGGTGAAGGAAGGAGAGGACACAGATGCCCTAGACCTTCCTGCAGTGTCCACTGGATTTCTCCCACAGCTGGCGGCATCATTAGGCAGAGTCGTGATGATATGGTTTTTCTTGCTGAGTTTGAGTCACGATATGAAGAAAAGTGGTGCTTGAGTGCGCATACACGACACAGCAAGTTTTGTCCAGCAGCATGGTTTGGAAGAACTCAGCCCAGTCACTGCTGACACCATAATACATCACAGAGTTTGTGTTCTCACCAGGCCTGGCAGTAATTCCATTTCTTGGTTGCATCAGGGCAGAGAAGTAACAGGTAGCTTGGGCTCACCTGTAACATGAGGACATCAGGGCATGATAACATCAGAGATTTTTGCATAGGTACTGTCCATGCAGTGCAGGTTGCCAGAGAGGAGTTGGTCTGCTCCATGAGGGATAATGAGCTGGCAGCCAAGGATGACCTCAGCAGAGGCATTGCTTTGAACAGTCAAGGCACACCTCTCCAGTCCTGCAGAATTCAAAGGGAATGGTGGTAACGGGCTCTGCTGGCAGGCACAGACAAGCTGCAGAACCAGATCTGGGGTCCATCTTGAGACTCTTCCAGGAGTCCAGTCAGAAGTAGCGGGAGACAGGACTGTAATATATATCCAAGGAAGTCCAAACAGGAGTCAGGGCTGGCAATAGATGCAGCTATATCCTCTCTCCAACAAGAGAGAAGCTGGGGCCCAAGCTGGGGCTGAAGTAGCTCCCAGCCGCATGGCAGAGGAAGTGAGGTAGAGATCCCAGGTGAGGCTGGTAAGAGTGTTTAAGGCCTATTGGGGCACTCAGGGCCCTGGCCCAAGTGTTAATAAGCCAGTTTAAAATGGAGCTTGTATTCCTGTGTCTTGCTCTTGCTCTACAGCACCCACACAAACACTGACAGCACCAACGGCCTTACCCTTTTTCCCTTCCGTGGCTGATCGGGATGGAGATCCATTAGTGGGAAATGCAAACACATATTCAGTGTGTATTCCATCAGCAGCTGAGCTCAGACAGTCTGTCCTGTATCTGGATCCTGGTCCTCCCAGCTGCTGGCATCTGGATATATTAGCCCCTGAGACTGCAAGCCTACTCCCATCACACAAACACATAATCTTAGTGGTTTCTGCAGGAGCTGGCTTTGGACACACAGTGCACTTGACCAGCCTGTTTTATCCTTTTATCCCTTTATTTTCCTACATCCATTCCTCCTCAAGTCCCCTACACCCATTTCTTTTACCCATTTTGTTCCTCTACTAAACATGCCACAAACCTTGTGCGATCCTAAAATACCTTTCCTCTTCATCCCTGGCAGAATGCATTGTGCCTTCCCAGGCAACAACCTCCTGTGGTCTGAAAGGTGGTTGTAAGAGCCCTCCCATCACCTCAGGCTGATGGATCTTACACCTGGGCAGGGGCTGAGGCACTTCTGCAACAGCTCAGGGAGGAGCTCAGCCGGGGTGTCTCTATGAGTCCTTATCTTGGGTTCCTGTCTGCCCTGTACTCGTGTCCTCCTCTGTGTCTGCTGGTGATGGGCCTTTGATGGGCTGATGGCTCCTGTGATGGGCCTGGGAGAAGCTTGGGCAGGGTTTTATTTGGGTTTGCCCACCCACCATCCTCTTTGTGATCCTTAGCTTGTCTGCTTTTTATCCTACCCCTTAACAAAGGACTGTTTTCTTGGCTTTTTAAAAATTGTTTTGGTTGTGTTTTTTGGTTTGTTTTTGTTTGTTTGTTTTCTTTGTTTATTTTTGTGTGTGGAGTTGTTTTGGTTTGGTTTTGGTTTTTGTTTTAATCTAACCCTAGCCACCACCTCTTAGACAAAATCCACTTAATGGAGAAAGCTGCAGCATGACTCCTTAGCAATGCAGACTGCCAAGAGCATATTAAATCCTATCTTCTGCTTTGTTCTCTGGCTTTTCATAGCACATTGGGCAAATTGATTTGGTTTGGCCATTAGGGAGTAAATTACAGAAAGTCGGTCATGGATGTACAGTGCCAGCTATCTTTTATTTAGATGGGCTCAAGTACCATTGCATCTGCATGTGTGCCTTTCCCCTCCTAAGACTGGCAGATAGCTCTCAGGCCATTTTTATTTTCATTATTCAGTATGTTCAGTGATGGATAGCTACCTAGCTCTGACACAAAAGTCCTGGCAGGCAGCACAGTACACCACAACCAACCTGCTGTCATCTGCACTGGCTCCAGTTCACTCGCCTACAAGATTCCCCTGAGCTCATTCTCGAGTGCAGCCCACATCCTGAGCCACAAAGCTCTTCAGAGCCACATCCTAGGGGATTGACCACCAGTCTTGACCATGAACAAGCCTGTTCCAACAGCCTCATCCAAATACAAGAAAGCTGTAGGAAGATATTAAGCCAAATTCTTTTTCTGCGGCATCTGCATGAATACATGAGGAGGGTCTTGGTCTTCTGGCAGTTCTCCAAAGCAGTGCAACAGCATCCTGAAATGAGCGTAGCTGAAGAAGCTGTCAGTAGCAGCAAGAAATCTAGCTGGCAATAAACCACAAGAAAAGATCAGGCATAATAAGGTAAAGTATCAGTATTACAGCGTAGCTGTCGAGCCACCAAAGGGTGTCTTTCCACAAAACATAGAACAAATCCTCAGCAGAGGTAATCACTGCAGTCTCCATTATCAGACTGAACTGAAGGCAACTAAATTCCAGGAAGATACCCATTTACCAGGACCAAGAACTGCAGACGGATTGCTCAAAATTGAGTGGAAGTGAGTTAAAACATCTAGGGAAATTTAACACAGATAAAAGTGAAATGACTCATATGAGGAAATTATTTTCTTAAACTGTAATTGTAATTACTGTTCCTAGGTTGACTACTACCAATAAAGCGTGAGAATTTAAGGTTATCTTTTTTAAGAAAATAAGACTATTACCAATAAAGCATGAGATTTTTAAGATCCATAAAAGCATACCAGTCAGAAGTACTGAAGAACAAAAATTATTAGGAAATAGAGAACAAACAGGAGTCATCATTATGTGGTTAGTATAAGATAGTGATGCCTTTTAATATGTATGCAGTTCCGATCTCTTTGTTTCCAACAGAATATAGTAAACCTGAAGAGGATGAAAAAAGGAGCAACGGGAATGGGTGATATGGTTTAGGGGTGACAGTGCTGCATTGGTGGTTGTACTTGATGATTTTGAAGGTCCTTTCCAACCTTGAGGGTTCCATGAATCTGTGATAGAGATCATCCAGTTTACAGACCTTTGGATGTGGTCTGTGACCACAAAGGCCAGATTACATAGATTAGGACATTTAATTTGGAGGATAGCCATCTATAAAATTATGGATGGCAAAGTGAGGGTGACTTTTCTTTGTCTGCTCCAGCACAAAAACTAAGTGACATCAAACAGAAGTAGGACGTGGCAAATTCAGAATAAAACAGAGGAGATGCTGCTTCACACTGTGAAAATCTGTGACTTTTTGCCAGAAACACTGTGGGTGCTGGGGTAGTATTTGGAAGCTGGATAATTATCTCTTTGCCATGCATTTTTACTTCTCTGGAGGTGTGAACTATTGGCCAGTTTTTTGCACAGGGCCAATTAAAAAAAAAAGAAAAAAAATTTTAAAAGTGCACAGGCCAGGCAGTGCAGGGACATTTCTGGCGTTACGTTGTTTCCTTCTCAGCAGATCCTTAGGTAGTCCCACAGAAGCTTCTCCTGCTAGTACCAGCCATTGCCAGTGTAGGAAGGTGTGTTTGTAAACGTCTGTGTTAGCTTCTTGGCCCCCTGGCTGGTCTGCCATGGTCACAAAATTGGGTCCCCCTTAGTGGTCCAACCAGCACAAAGTTTCAAAATTATTAAGTCACTGGTTACTTTGCCATAACAGACAGACCTAGATAGGAAAGGCTCTTGTCAGACACATAATGTGTTATATTGTTTTTGAAAACCTTTACATCTTTGATGAGTTAACTTTCTTTTGTCCATTTTCTGTTTGGTAATATCATTCTTTAGGACCCTCTTGGGCCACAATAAAATCTGCATCAGGAGAATGCCAGGTACTGACAAAAACCACTTTGCATGCTTCCTTGTCAGTCACTGCCCAGTGGGGCAGTTTTTTGTGTGCTAATATATATGTATGTGTGTGTGTGTGTGTGTGTGTCTGTGTGTGTGTATACTTACCTTTCATTTTCCCTTACACTTTTCTTGAAGTAACTTTACTTTTCAATCCCTGGTTATCAAGACCAGGCCAATACCTTTGTTTTCTGTGGTATGCTCAGATAATCTGCAGGGTTAGTAGGGTACAATAAGGTTTCAGTTTTGCTTGTGAATTAACTCTGCAAAAATTACTTGCTTGCCTGTATTTTTAAACTCAAATTGGGTCTGTGGAAATGCAGAAGTCCTTGCGTAGGGACAGAGTATGCTGGGTATTGCTGTATAGTGTTGGGATGGAGCAAATCATCTGAGCCAGATCAGTCTAAAACCAGAGAGCTACTGAGCCTCTGTGCATCACCCTTTTGAAGGCTTTATATTCCAAGAACTTTATCAGCTTGTGTGCAATATGGCACAAATGCATAGAGCAAGTCTTAATCGAGTGCTGAATATGAGTCACTAAGCCCTTCCAGAAAACATGCAGCTAGCAGCAGCTCATGAAGTTGTAACATTTGCAAAATGTGCAGGCTTTTCCCCCCACAAATTATCCAAGATTTGCCTGCATTTCAATGCTGACTTTAAATCCAGCATGACAAATCATCTTTCTGAGTGGTGGCTAGACTAGATTTACTAGAAAACAACAGTCAAGTCTGGAAGAAAACAAACAACCAAATAAAAAAAAACATAAAAGAAAACACAGAAGAAACACTAGTGTGACTTTTTTTACTCTGAGTAAATATGGAAATCCAGCTGCTGACAGTATCATGCTGACAATGCCGTGCTTTTTCTCTTCAGACCAGTTGGCACTAAGAAGGTGAAGGGTTCCAGTTAATAGAGATCATGTTCTTCATCGTGAGGATAAGGCACTTAATTGCAACTTATGGACCAAATACTGCTATGGGAAGCTAGACCTTGTTCTAGAGATTGCTGCTTTAATGACCACCAGCTGCTACAGCTGTTCTGCCCATGCAAACCTTTTGTCATCAATAGTTGTGACTTTGATTGTCCTCCTCTCCTGGAGGAGTCCCTGCTTTGAGTACATACATAAATGCCGTTCCATGTCTAACTTGTAGTCTTAGGTTTCAGCTTTTACATGGGAGTAACACCAGCTGGCTTTAAATTCAAGGAGACTACTGTAGATATAGAGCATTTGAGCAAAGAGTTTCTTACCTGGAATTTTGGGAAATGTGTAAAATACCCTCACAAAAGAAATACTGAGTTGGGAATATATTCCTGAATTAATTTGGAGTAAAAGCCTATCAGAAATGTTTGGGAAGTGCCAGCAAAAATGACAGACAGTTTGCATGATTTTTACCCCCCTGATATTAAAAACTAGTTTCAATTTGCCAGCTAAGGCAAAATAAAGTTTTTGGCAAATTTTTGCTTGAGCATTTCAACATCTTCCCTCTTACTTCTTATTCTTAGTTTCCTGTCAGGTGAGAGTATAAGGATCATTAATTGTCAACCTCAACTTTTGCTTGATAATGTAACCTGATTTGGGCTCTGACTCCTTATTTGACATTCTCACACTCTCCCACCTCTGTTTCCTCAGGGAAATACAAAGTTCTATATCTAAATGTATCAAATACATGCACATAAAGAGGGGACTCTGCCTTTAGAACAACTATTGAACTCGATTGCTAGTGAGTCTTTATGCACTTTATGCACTTCCTGAGATGTGTGTTTAGCAATAACCAATACTTCCATGTTTTTGCTATCTCACCCTTATTTTCCTTGTCTTCTCTTTGTCAGCTGCAAATCAGATACCTGGAAACATCTCGGCACTCTTATCAGGTAAGGAAACAAAGCTCTGGTATGTTTCTTTTGTTTTGATTTAATATGTATTTTTCTTATTTAACACAAAACCTCATGAATAGTTCAGATGATGGTGCTGTTTTTGAGAAGTTGAGTATTAGAACACAGTAGAGGGCCATCGGAAGTACTGGATCACCTTAGCCTAGCATCTGCTTTCCTAAATAAGATATCCCACTGTAAAGTACTACCTCGAGAGGTAGCTCCTGCCCTGCAAGTGCTGGCAGAGGTGTCAGCCTGAGGAGCTTCCCTGAGCATGGCTTGAGACAGGCCCTGAACACTGCTGCCATAGGAAGGCAGCGAGGCTGGCACGTGCCATCCCAGCACTGACAGCCTTTGGACCAAGGCAACCAGATGGGAAATGTGGATCCAGCCTCTACACCAGGCACTTCTGTGGTGAGTGCAGAGTTTGTGCAGAAGGCAATGTTTATACTTGGTGCACAGTGGCAAGCTGGGGTGGAAAAAGACAAAACCTGCTGGATGATTTCATTTGCACATTGTCTTTAAGCAGTATCCATGTTTTAATATGTTTTAAGTGCAACCTTTCAGCTCAAGAATCAAAAAGTGTAAAGATTCCATGCTAATTAGTAATTTCTGGAGTCATACAAATCTGTAATAACTACCTGCAGAGAAAAGACATTTCATGTTTAGCGTATTTTAATATCAAGATAGAATTAATTTTGTAATTTCAGTAATTAAAGTATAGAAATCAGTATTTGGAAGAGGCCAGTTGATTCTTCCATTCATCTGGGTGAATAAAGCCAAATTTTGTCTGATGGTTCGCATTCATGGGTTCAGTCAAAGTGTTTGTACGAGGTAGCTGAGATACAAAAGTTGCTGTAGGATTTTGCAGGTCACTATCGGATTATCCCAGCTGGATGAATGGGACTCAGAAAGCCCACTGCATACACTTCTACCCATGATCATTCCATGTATATGCACTGAAAAACTGATGTAAAAAGAAGAAAGCTACAACTGTTGGAATACCAACCCCATCTTCAGTCGCTGATGACATTGCTTCTTGTTGTTAAGGTATTATTTTGATTGTGCTAAAACCTAATCTAGAGAAGTAAAAACAGGGAAAATATTCCTCAAAACATTTCCATTTGCAAGTCTCAGTCTTTGAACAAAAGTGACCACATACTTGAAGATCCCTTTGTCCTTGATTTCTTTTCTGAAGCTTCCAACTTTCCCTGATACTGTAAGTTTGGAATGTTAAAAGTACAATTTATTTATTTCTATCACAATTATATGAATTCATATTACAACAACCAAGGCAAATGCTTCAGATTTTAGGCTTGATAATTGACACATAGTTGTAAGAATGATTTATTGTACTGGTCCCAGGATTTCCTCTCCAGCATACTGCTATGGCTTCCAGTGTTAACAAAGCTGGGCTCTGAGCATCCCTCTCAGAAAGTGCAAAGCTTATGTTCTTGCATAAGATTTTGAACACTGAGCAGAGGCCATTACAAGAAAACAGGGTTGCTACCGCAGTTTTCTGATTAACCTCCAAATGCTTGGTTTGTTACAATGTGTTCATTTGTTTTTAAGCGTTACCATGACAAGAAATGGTTTAAATGTAGCCAGGCATTATACCTAGCATTGTGCCAACTCTTCTTAGCAACATTTGTAAATGTAAACCAGACCTAAGGTTTTTCTGGCTAGGTTTCCTCACATCTCCCTTTTATCTTTGTCTAGCATCTCCAATTGCATGAACAATCTTCCCTCAAGTTGTTGTTATTGGTGTCCCTTATAAATTTCTGATTTTCATTACATATGCTGCCTATAATAACCCTTAACTACACTATAATAATGCTTTGGTTTATAATAGGCAGTGTTCTGCATTATTTCTCAGAGATGAGTTAATCTGCCTCTCTGTTCCTTCTGTGGTTTAAAATATTAGTACACTAAAAACAGACATCCATGAATTTAATTTTGTACCACCCTGCCACTACATGGGGAGATCACAAATGTGGACATGTAGTCCAGAACAAAAAAATATCATCAGCAAATTGTGTTACTGTTCAATCCCTGGATTGCCTTCAAACACAGTGTATGCCTACCTGCCTTTAACCTTTGCAGTGGTCCATGCAGGGAGTTTCACAGCAGAGTTTGGTTTTAAACCCAGCCTGAGGGATGCCGTCTGCAGTTACCATGGAACTACAGCTCTGGTCCACTGTGGCAGTCAGGATTTAAACCCAATTTTCTGTCTTCTCCCTGACTAAGTCTTCAAAAAATACTTTAGATAAATGTTCCGGCTTCACAAATGGAGTTGGTGGGATAGCATTTTACCCATGAACTCCAAGAAGGAAGGTGTTGTAGGGCACTGCTATGGTCTTAATCCCAGATGAAATGTGAAGCTACCAAAATACACAATCTGGTGAGAGCTGAAAAGTCCTTATTTCATGGGGGGGGGAAAAAAAGAAAAAGAACACTTTATCAAGTTCCAGACAGTGCAGCACAAGGGCTGTGTGCAATTGCTACGCAATTTAGATGGGGGTGGAAAAAGTATTCTCCAGTTTTGACTAGTCTGATTGCAACCCCACCCCACCTCCAAATGCTGCTTCTGTTTTGTCTCTTGGGAGGTGTGTGAGAGAGAGCTCACTCTGTAGTTTCAGTTCACTCATGACACTGTACATGAAGGAAGGCCCTAGACTGCATATACTATTTTTCTTCTTCCCTATGCTCTTCCTCCACCCCAAATACCCTCCTACGTCACCACTTTTTTGTTTCAAACAACAAGGCTGAACAGGTGAAATTTTAAATAATGATTCAGGATTTTTTTTATTCATTTAAGTTTCAATATCATTACAGAAAATGTTATGGTACAGAGTTGTTTAACATTAGTTTTATTTCTTTGCTCATTTAATTTCCACACGAATGCTGGTAACACTAATATCTGTACAAGATCAGTCTTTGATTTTTTTTAGTTTTTAGTTCTGTACATTTTTAAATGTATTGGTTAAAAAGGCTGTCAGCACTTAAGGAAGCAATTTTTTTGTTTGTTGAAATAAAAGGTATCCAGTTACTGCCCAAGAGTACTGAGCTGGGTGGCTGCCGGGACAAGAGACATCCCTGAATGCGCAGCGAGGTGCGAAAACCTCGGGGCTTCATTGGGTTCCCAGTGCAGCCACTCTGCTTTTGGCACTGTGCACATCAACACGAGATACAAGATAAAGAACAAGCAGAAGCTCTCTGTGAAGCGGTTATGAAGCATACTAATAAGGGAAATCCAAGTGTTGTCTACGCTAGTATAAATAAGCAGACAGCCTTGTTTTAAGAGCATAAGTAGTTGTATCTTAAAGATGAGAAAAAACACAAGTTCTGCAGGCACCTACTGCTGTCTACTAAAAGCTACCGCTATTAGAACTAGCATTGAACACACAAAGCAATTGCAAGAAAAGGAAAAAGTTGCTTTGATATAATCAGAATAAATTTCTTTGTTAAGATTTGTTTTAAAGTTTTTTTTTAAAAGGTATTTATTTAAATTCCATTTGAAATATATTTCAAGATGTTGACTATACTGATCAACTTTTATCCAAATCGGAAAAACTAGCTGTGCCGTTGCATATTACGGGATACAGTCAATGATATGTGGACATGCATCAAAGCTTCGCTCTTGCTGGTGACATCATAGCCTTCCAATGACCATGACATCCACCACCTCCCCCTTGTGAAGCTCCACATACTGCTCTGTCTTTGGAGGTAGCATCAACAGTCCATTGGCACTGCGCATACTCATCAGACGACTGCTCATCTGATTCCCTACAGGAGAGGGGGAGAACAATTTCAGTTAAGTCTTCAGTTAGTTCCAAATGCTGCAACATGGGGCAACAAACAAAAGCTGTTATGATGAAGATGTTTATGTGGCTAACTTATTAATGGAGCTGGGATCTTGCTGTTCCAAGGTGGATGGAAACAGAGCACTCTGTGGAGATTTAGTCAGCCTCTCACCACACTGGCTCTCAAAACTGTCACTCCCTTTGCTGATTGCTTTCCTATCCAGCCTTCTACATTATCTGTACCATGTATCTCGTCCTACTAAATTGCTAATCCTATCAAAATTACTGTATTTTTTCAATTTGTACACCTATTCCAGTTGTACAAATGCTAAAATCAGCACAGTCTAGAATGTTTTTAATATACTGTTCTAGAATAAATTTGATTAACTTTATTCTCTCTGAATAGAATCATTTAGGTTGGAAAAAACCTCCAAGATCATTGAGTCCAATCCTTGACAGAACACCACCATTTCAACTAAACCATAGCACTAAGTGCCATGTCCAGTTGTTTCTTGAACTCTTTCAGGGAGGGTGACTCCACCACTTCCCTTGGCAGTCTGTTCCAATGTTCAACAGCCCTTTCAAGAAGAAATTCTGCCAGACGTCCAACCTGAGCCTCCACTGGTGCAGCTTGAGGCCATTTCCTCTTGTCCTGTCACTTGTTGCCTGGCAGAAGAGACCAACCCTCACTTGGCTACAACTTCCTTTCAGGTGGTTGTACAGAGTTGTAAGGTCTCTCCTGATTCTCCTTTTCTCCAGGCTAAACACCCCCAGCTCCCTCAGCCACTCCTCATAGGACTTGCTCTCCAAACCCTTCACCAGGTTCACTGCCCTTCTCTGGAAATTCTCCAGCACCTCAATGACATTCTTGTACTGAGGGGCCCAGAACTGAACTAATATTTTCCCTGTGGAGACTCATATATAGTGCTTTTTACTGAACAATTTGGATGTAGCAAAAAGACCATTAGTTGTTTAAGGACCTAAATCTCTTGCAAAAACGTCACAGTCAGCTTTCTAGCAGCAGACAGCTAAACCAGTACTCAAATCTAGTACTTAACTCAACTGCAGCTGAGTATCCAGAAGTATTCCTAGGTGGCAAACATGACTAATAAATCCTTAGTCTGCTTTAAGAGAACATCTAGAGCCTCTGCTATCTTTCGTACTTCTCCAGTTCAGCTAAAATCACACTTCTTTTATTTGTATTGCTCGTACCTCTGCCCTAACTCGTGTTTGTTTAATACATGCACAACAGCAAAAAGAAGCAAATGTACTTGACTGCAAATAAGCTTAGTGGATGTTTATAAAAAGGAACATGTGCACATATGCAAGCATACAGGTGTAGTGTGTGTGTGTATAAAGGCAGGTTATTCAAATAAAGGATGTTTTAATGGTTAAATTAAGAAGCCATATCAGCGCTGAATTTTGTACTAATGTATGTGTATGCACTTGCGTAAGTGTGTCAGCAAATCAGTCTGCATAAAGAAGGTTCTATGAAAAAAACGTGCACATCTTGGTAGTTGCTAGACACATGTGTAGGAAGGCAAGGCCAAGTGTGAGTGTCTGTCAGTCTGTGTGGCTGGGCACTGACCTGTACTCTGTGCCCAAGGTAGTGGTTCTTGGTGATGCCAAGTCAGAATGCACCGATGATATTCTGGGCGGGGGTCCAATTTTACATCACATGATAACTGTAGGATTAAAAAAGAAAGGGTGAGCATGTCATGCTTTTACATTGCACTGTCTAAGATAATGCAATAATCTGCTCAATTGTTTTTCCTTAAAAACAGTCTTCTCAAAAACTTGCATTTTGAGGTCAGATGGTGTCTAGCACAAGATTAAAAGCTGTAGGAGGCAGAGACTGCAGTATTTAAGGAAATAAAACTGTGATATTACAATATCAAAGTGTGTGAAGGAGTCTACATGCATTAAGTGGAATATGCCAAAGCTGTTCCTTTACTGAGAGTTTACAGATAGTATTTGTCTAGAAAAAAGCCTGGTCTCTGGATTACATTGCATAAAGATAAAAATGTTATTTGCATTCAAAATCCTGCTAGCTCTGACAAAAGGAAAATGGCCAATCTTTGAAATGAAAAGATATACAGGGGATGGCTCATAATGGAAAATTCATGCAAAAGTGAAGGTCACTGCAAATTGCTCTCTCTTTTGGAATATTTTAGCTGTGAGATAAAATCTGGATGCTTGAGGAAGAGCAAAAGAGATACATGGGATAAACTGTAAGAGAAAAGTGCATAGCCAAGAACACTAAGAAAACCACAAAAAGTGATGTATTCCTTGGTACTTTGTTTAAAATAAAAATAGAAGAAGAAGAAGACATTATAATAACATGCCTTGAATCTATATTAAACAGAGTTACAATATCCATGATTTATTAGAAAAGTGAGAAGAGTTTAACGAATTTATATTGCTTAAGGTGGGGGTCATGTGGGTTTCTGATATAAATACCTCAACAAAAAGGCTTTAAAGTTTGTATTTTCTATTGCTAATACAGAACTATCCAACTCTAGGTATTCACAGAATACTCTGCATTTTTTACCATAGCCTAAAACAAATGTTTTTTTAAATAGCAGAGTGTCCTTCCTGCCTGATTGGCAAATCGCTGCCTCTGCCTCTGTATATCTTGCTCCATTAGATGGCCATCTAACTCTAAAAAATTATAGGACTGAATATTACCATTAACAGAGACTGAGAAAGTACCTCTATTTGTGTGAACGTACTTCCACTGCCAGAACTAGTCTAGGGCTCAGATTCCACAAACAACAGTCTTTCAGAGCCCAAAGAACTGTGCTTCAACATGTTGAGAGAATTTTTAAATACAGGGCAAGCTTCTTACCCTGGCTTTGATGATGGTGGGCCGAGGATCCAGGATACCCTGCATTTTCCTCAGTGCAGGAACAACAAAGAGATTGCAGGTGACGACAGCTGACACAGGGTTGCCTGTAGGACAAAGAACAGTTGGTGGTGATGCCCTTTTGATTTACTGTGAAATACTGAAAGAACTCATGTTTTTGTAGCAATTTCACTCTAAAGGACTCTACAGAGCTTTCCGTGTTATGTACTGCATACAGTACAGACTGCAGTGGCGTGTGACAAGGGGCATGTGGCAAGTATACCTGTTAAAGCTGCACTCTGGATGATGCTGTATTGAGGTCCTACTCTGACCAGAACTGCCCCATGTTCCTCAGGCCCCACCATTTGCCTCTGTTCTTCTGCTACCTTTGTCCTATGCCTACATTTGTCTGGGGCTGGAGCAGAGTTAATTATGCATAGTTATTGGCTCTACCCTCACAGGGCTCTTTATTCATGACTAATGGTTCCCAGACACCAAGGGAAAAATAACTTTCAATTCCCTAACAGAGTGGCAAAATGCTTTAGGACAAATTCTGAGGAGAATCCTACTGATTTATATGTTTTCTGTTAACTCACAAGAGAGGTGTATGACCACCTGTCAAACACCACTGTCTTACATATCTGGACTTCCCTAGACAACAGTTTTAAAATAAATACTATGATCAGACATGCTCTATTGTTCTCTCTCCTGGAAAAAAATGTACCACAACTAAAGCAAGAGAGGATAGAAGCACCAGAGATACATCTGAAAACCACCAGCTTATCAAGAACAGGATTCCTTGTGTAGTCAAAATTCCTGGAAAGCCAGAGCAATAAGAATAAAATGAATTCCTCCTCATTTAGAAAGACAGAAATCCATAAGGAAATGTTTATTCTGAACGAGTGCTTTCCCAGGGCACGCAGCGGGCAGTGGTGCAGCCATGCTGCCCTCTTTCGGTTCCACTGTATAAGCACGATAAACAAAAATAATACATGACTTGTGCCTGAGCACTCCCTTATTTTTGTCTCCATTTTCAGTATGTCAGAGTGGATGTCCTGACTTACACACAGAGGATATTTATGGTGAAGGTGGAGGGAGCTGTAGGAAAAAACACCCCTGTAAAAAACTTAAGGAAATTGTTGGATGGAAGAAATCGTAAGACCTGTACCAGAAAATTCTGAGGACAGAGACAAAAAAGAACTCCTTAATACATCTCTGCAAGTTCATCTCTTCTGGAAATTTCTGAGAAAATCTTACGGGTACCTTCCTTAGAGGCCAACAGCTGGCACAGGTGCTGTGAAATGTCACTATTCTGTTTCATGTCTGTCATCTATGCACAGCAACAAAAATAATCCACAAAACATCTTACCTGGGAGCGCAAAGATTATTTTTCTTACGCCGTCAATATCCAGAGTTGCAAAAGTTGTTGGCAGGCTGTGGAAAAAGAAAGTTATTTAATATCTGCATTAGAATTTGACTGAACATTATTATATTATTTAAAACATTTGGAAAAGAAAACAAAACAAAACAGGACATCTCTCTCTCAGCAGTTCATTAGCACCTGCTGGTTATTCCATATTGGAGGTATAATCCTCTCTTTGTGGTGACAAGAAATTTTTCTTGATATTCAACTCTGAAGTTTTAAGTACACAAGTTTGGAGAGGAAATATTTTAAAGGAGATGAACTAGTAATCAAAAATCTAAATCTTGTCTTCATGCTAGAAGCCAATTAACAATGAAGTAATACTGAAATTATGCAATTACAGAGCTGTGTTTGTTTTTCATATAAGGGTTTCCAATTTTTTATAACACAGTTGACCCTAATTCTCTTACTCCAGTCTCTACAGCAGTACTGACAAGGGAGCAGTATTTCTGAGCAGCAAATGCTAGCTAGTCCACAGATGAACAAAATCAGATACATGGGTAGAGCTGCAGCCAGGTGAGACTCAGGTCTATCAATGAAGAGCTCTCTCTGTCTTTCAGAGCTGATGAGTGATCTTCGGTGATTTGCTGTGAGGGCTATTACACAAATAGGACAGTAATGTGACAGTTCAAGAATGTGGCTGGCAAAGAAAAGGGCCTCATCCATGAGAAAAGAATTCTGTATACCTATGTTAATATAATCCTTTCAAACATTAGAAATTATACCTTATAGGAGCAATAATTAGGCTGGTTTCCTTGGCTTCATCTTGAGCTGACCACTACCACCTGGTCAGCAGATGATAGTTTGTGACTAGAAACAACTTTGGAGATTTGCTACACTTTGATCATTATCACCTAGTTTTGTATCTGCTAAGACTCATCAGTATCCTGTTTTACCAGGGGAAGTTAGTGTTTTGATGTTCCTGTTTTAAAATGCCTCTAACATGATGGGAACTGTGTGCCAGACCTCCAACTGTTGTAACCAGTGCACAAACCAATATAAAAAAAATTAAATTGCTAATTCATATTTACTGGAAACTCTGAATTCTCATACAACATTTCAACACCATCATTGGTAAAATCTTCCAGTACTTTCTTCTGTCAGTGCAGCTACACAAGATAACCTTCCATGAGCTCAGCAACTTTCAGACCATGTGGAGGGATGGTAAATCCCAGGCACCACCCTGCACTCATGAAGCACATCAAAATACAGGCATACAACAAAATCTGACTTCGCTCTTGGAACTTACTCAAGGGATTTTTTCCCAATATAGTAACCACAATCTTCAATCTTTTAAGATGCAGTTAATAAAACCCAAGATACGATATTTGCTACTGCACTACAGCCAATGAAAAATAGAGTGCTTACATTCTCAGTAAGAAGAGATGACCAAATGTTTTGGTAGCAATAAGAAATACCTTTCTTGTGGCATAAAATGAAAAGGGACATTTAGGGAAAAAACCCATTTCTTAAAGTTTTTCTAGCTAGTTATTTGCTAGAAAGTTTATTGTTGCAAGTCTACAGAGGAATCACCAGAAAAAAGAATTATGTTCACTTACAAGTAAGCCAGAACCAGAATTTAATACTCTGAATTCTCTAAATCAAGTTATCCATTCTTGTCAGCAGCAGAGACTGGAGTGCAGATTCTGCTTCTGGGACTTCCCTACATTGGTTGTAGCAGTATAACAGAAACAGTGGGCAACTTCCATGCCTGGACTACATCCACCATGGGAAGAAACAAGCTTTTAGCTTACTTATTCCTTTTGTGGAGGGGAAGTGGTGGTGGTAGGAGCAGCACAAGCACCAAGCCCACACACAGTTCTTTACCAGATTGTACACCGAGACAGTAAAAGTATTTGTCTGTTTTCACAGCGAACACCCACTTGCAGCTCTGCTCCTTGACAATAGTTCTGGGCTAGAGGGAATCATTCTGCAAAGCTGTGCTTGATCTTGTGTAGCTGGACCATTGTGACCCAGCTTGCAAACAAATTGCCCTCCACAGGGAGTGAGGCAGAGGTGCAGACATCTTTCCGCTCTTGTACTGTGAAGAAAAGGGAACTCTGCTTTCAACACGTGTAATTGTCATTCTCTCTGCAGAGCACACTTCCAGACTCATTGATGAGCAGTGCCACAGAACAGGAAATCAATGCTGAAACAGTTTTCTGAGGCAAACGAAACACATAAAGGACTGTGCTTATTTTAAAATGACTATGCTCAATATGCCAATTACACAAAGCTTTGTAAATTAGCTGTCATTCCACCTCTCTCAAGGAACTGCTTGTGGGAATAAAATTTATGCAAATTTTGTAAAATCTTTAAGCAAACTGTCCACTTAATGTCCTTATATTTCCTGGTTATTTCATGGTAATGTCAGTGTGAGCTCTGTGATCACACTGAAGGCTGTGGCCATGTTTATACCATGCTGGTTTCCCACCAGTCCCCAAACCTGATTTGCAACAGTTATCAGAGAAATATCTCTTACTGATAAAATATAATCTCTCTGTTCCAGTTAATTTCACCCATAAAGATGATGACTAATCTGAAGAGCACTGATTTTGCTGCTTTTCTCACATGTATCTATCCTGTGGTTTATAGTATAATTGGAAAATTGAAATCTACTGAAGCCCTTCACTAGGATATTTGGCCAATGTAGCCTCCATCTAGGCTGCCTAAGCAGAAAGATTTCTTACCCAGGTTTCATAAAAACTCTGCCAAAGTGAATCTGTGCGTGAAGATCAATATCCAGCACCTGTTTAAGATAGTCCTGTTTAATTAAAAAAAAAAAAAAATTAAGTAACATCAAAGTGGCTTTATATCATTTAAGCATTCAAAGCAACTAATTAATATCAAGTGAAGATAAAAATCTGCATATCCTGAAAGTGCTACAGCCCAATAGGGAATTTCCAGTATTTGAAAGAAAGTGTTTTGGAAAAGAAGAAGTAAAGAACAGACTCATTTAGGTGCCAAACCTGACTCCATGAGGACATATATTTCCTTAAAATTCACTTGCAGCATCAGAATCTTAGAGCACCCCACAAATACCTACTACTAAAACATCCTCTATGTCAAAGATGGAAAAAAACCTTTATGGTTCAAAGTTAAGACTTTAAATGATGAAATTATTTAACTTTTCCCATGGAAGCTATCTAACTGTAGATTTAGAGATCTCCTACTTCTTTCGAAATCAATACCATACTGTAGAAATAGTTTTCCAGGATACTGTAATTATTGTAATTTCTTGGGTCTAATGGTCTAATTCACAGTGATTGGGTTTAACATTCCATAGAAAAAAACAACTGAGTGGCTTGTGAATGAGTTCAAGTTAAATGATTTTGCATAAACATGATTGATCCAGTTATTAAAACAAATGGAATTACTTGCTTAATCGTTATTGAAAATTGCTGTGCCTAAAGATGTAGTACCTTGTCTGTTGTGTTTAGTGAGGCTAAAGACACAGGCCATAACAGTCATCTGTGAAGACAGACTTTGAAAGCAGTAAATCTGAAACTCCCTGGCAGTTATCCCTTTTTTTTGTGTGTGTGTGTTCAAATACCTGGAAAGCAGCAACTCATTTCAGCCAGGCTTGAACTCTCAATTATTAATTGCATGAAACCTTTTACTTTCTGTTTACTTTTTGCATGTTCACAGGTATTTCATTAAAACTGCAGAAAGCTCAGCATCAGAGGGCAGACCATCAGTGGAATATAGAGCCTATTATGAACCAGAAGGTCTGAATGTCTGTAAGACCATTCAGCAGTCCAGCCACTTCTTAGTGTTTCCATGTCTGCACTATGTTGCCACATTCCCAATTTAAAGACCAGCACTTGTCCTTGATTATTTTTCTAGGAATACTGAAGACAATGGGAGTAACTGAAAGTAATTTGCACTGGTTTAATTAATTATCCATTTTCATAACGTATCCAACAATGTGATTTCTACTCAGAAAAGCAGACAAAACCAGCACTCACGTTTCCCATCTCCTAATGACTGTCTTTAGTATCTGTTAGTTATAAAAGATGTTTATTTTACCTGCCAAACTCACATATTCAGCCTGGGATCAAAAAGTAATTTGGGTTTTCCTTTGCTTAAGTCATGATTAATAAATGTCCTGCAGGTTCATCTATGCCCCACCAGCATCTGTGTATCCCTATTTTCTTTGATGGTTTTGGCACAGGGATTATCAACAGGAACTCAATCATCAATTCTGTTAATGATTCAAAAGGCAAATATATCAGCTCACTGAGTCTCATATGTATTGCGTCTGTAGGACTATCAGGCGCAAAATGTGATAAAACTATTTTTGTAAGAGATAGAGCTTTGGCACATTCAGGAAACAGATGTGCTGAGTAAAAAAAATGCTATTTATATGCCCAGGTTGCTTTTTGAAGTACTTTCAAAGTACCTTAATTCTATCTACATTTTACCTGCTCTAGAAAGAAAAAGAAGTCTGTTGCCTTTATGTGCTATTAACCCAGCACCTTCCTAATCTACATAAATCATTCCTTAAATAAAAACACATTTGTAAATCACTCACACCAAGAATTAAATCTTCTCTGTTGTACTAGGTCAACTATAGTACAAAACCAAGAAGAAAGGGAATGAGCTTTGAAGACTATTTTCTTAAATAATTCACATGTAAGTGTTCCCATACAAGTAAGGTCCCTTTTTAATAAATATTAATACAAAGGTAGTAGCTTGGACGACAGACTCTGGTTTGAAATTCTTACATATATTGTAGGAAGTCATACTTAATTTTGCATACCTTTTCCCCCATAGATACACCTCCTGATGTAATGATCACATCAGCACGGCTGATACCCTCATTCAGTGCATTCAGTAAATCATCTGGGCTACAGGGAAGAACATGCAAGCAGATTAGTGGCAGGGAATTATTATGAGTTGTAATGTAAGTCTGTGTGCACACATACAGATGCATATACACACACGTTTTAGGAGAATAATACAAGGTCTTTTCCTTCTTAAGATTCCACACTGTTCAATTCAAGTCAAGAACTGCAATCTCATTAAGTGAATGCCACACTGTTTGGCACCTTTCTGTCTAAGCTTTGCAACAGAAACAGTGGGATACTTTAGATTGGGACTGAAGAATGCTAATACAGGTGTCTAAGAGTATGCAATTGGCACAGTAGGTACTAATACAAATTGTGACTTAGATGAACTGACAGGGATATATAAAGGGACCTGACACATGAAAATTACTGACCACCAAGCAGGCTGCAGTACTATCTCTCTAACTTATTTGATGTGTGCAAAAATGGGGGTGAGGCTCCACTTCAAACTTTGATCAGTGAAGAGTGGGAGTAAATCCTTTGTTTCTCTTCTCTGTTAGAGGGCTCTGCAGCAAAGCCACCTGTACATATCCACTTCAGCTTGCAAAAACACAATCCATCCTGTTAAAAGGTCTATTCACCTTCACGAGGAACAGTGTAACAGGAGCTATGATATTCTTCCATACAAAGAGTATAACTGTGAAGGATATTGATGTCCTAACTCTTTTCTTTCCATTTTAGATTTAAACTGGAAACTTTGAAGTGAGCATTAGATATTTAAGAGCAGTACTGATGCCAATACAGAGCTTCAAGGCACGCAGTGGAGAAACTCTATAATACAAGTCACACAGGTCCAAAGGAATCAAAACCAATTTCCAGTATATTAAATTCATACTTCGCATTTAACATTTGTGAACTGACCAAAGTTGACCAGTTGCTACAACTGTATGTACTGTTTCTTCAACAGTATGTTTTCACTTCAATGATCCTGGAAGTTTTTTATGGGAGGCTGTTCCTACTTAGAATGCCATTGAAAGAATGGGTAATAATGCTAGTGACTGTATGAAGGCCTTCACCTGGAATACAGCACCTCAGGTAAACACCTCACTACAATTACAAAATGCCATTGTGGGTGATGAATGCAGGCTGAAAATGGCATGTGGGCTATCCTTTGGGAGCTTTGGCTGTGTTTCATCCAAAAGTAGAAATACAGCATAATTCTGGAGTTTGAGCTGAAAACACAAAAATTAGGAACATTATGCAAGTTCTAGTTGACCTTTCAGAGACTAGCAGAAACTGCGTGTTTCCAAATGTCTCAGAAAGAAAATTTCTTTCCTCTGAGCATCCTTTCTTTGCACGTGGTTCAGTGAAATACAAGCAACAGTTAGCATGAGGTGGTGCTGTGTGCACTACAATTTATGTGATCTAAGAATGACTGCACTCCCTCCCTGAGTAAGTATCTCAGTGCATGCAACCTTGCACACACCTCATCTCCTCACCAGAGAGCCCTCAGGTGTCCTCTACCCTGGTTATGCCTTACAGGCAGAAAGACTCAAGACTCTTTCTCCACTCTGTCCACTGACTGCAGCAGCATGTTCTTTGGCATCACAGTGTAGTCATCCTGCACAACTTTATTATCTGTGTTGGGTTACATCTCCTCTCTAGGGTCAGATTGCTTTGTAAGAAGTAGGCAACAATTACAGCAGAAAGAAGGGCAGATTGCTGTAGACTGCAATCAATAGGATAGAATGATACACTACTCCTTTTTTAAAGGAAACAGTGGCTGCAGTATTGTGGCATGCCATCATTACTTTTGTTTAGGGTACTGGGTATCTTGGATACTCTTAATGGCCTACAAAGAATGCCTAAACTGTTTTCTTTAGGAGAAAATATAAAACATATGGGCTCAAGCAAAACCATCTCCTTTGTTCTTTAGGAAACAGACATTTTATCAGCTGCCCCTTCTGAAATTTCAGGATAATTTTCTCCAAAACCCAGCACAAGTCTTCACTAGTCATTGAAGGAAAGTACAAAGAAGCAAGTCTGCTGTTGGCTACTTCTTCAGAACCAATTGTCTCGTATTGATTGTCTAAGTAGTATCTGTATGTAAGAAGATATTGCTTGAGATTATTATAGAGTTTGTAATAGGAAAAGTCTCTCAAGATCTAAGTATTCCTTAATCCTTGCCAATGAGGCTGCTTGGAATGCAGCAAGGAATACATATTCATTACACAGGTCGATATTGCCATTCCTGAGGCTCGGCAGTCAGACATATGCCACTATCAGCAGCCTAAGACTGCTTTCAGTACATTTTTCTCATTAGGTTGAGATGGTGCTGAGGACCTTATCTGGAGCTTGCTCTAGGCTGTTTCATTTTATCTTGTTTAATTATTTAAAAGTTATTGATAGGTAGCAAGACTACCTGTCTGGGGACATGCTAATTCTGGATAATGAAGTGTGCTTGCTTTTGGTTGTGGTTTGAGAATAATGGAAGGAACAGTAAAAAGCAAACAAGTATATGTTTAACTGTTGTTAAAGTTAAATAGAATGGAAATGCTGCTACTTACATATGGAATACACATATGTGTTAGTATATATTAAATTACTTAACAAATGAAAAATATCAATAGCCTCCCCCTCCCCCCAAATAAGCCCAAACTCAGACCAGGTGAAGACTGAATTCACATCTTTCCTTATGAGGGTAGCCACTGTACTATCATTCAGGTATTTTTATTTTGTCATGTAAAAAGCTGAATATTACTGGACTTGGTGCATTTTTAGAATTCCCAGTAGAATGATCTGTGTAATATACTTTTCTTCACCATTTTTTAATTCTTTTCTTTACCATCTGTATAGTGCAAGGCATTTAAAAATTCTACCACTAAAACTTTATCCAGCCAATAACACTGCATATCATCTTTAACATAGTTAAAAATGCATTTAATTATTCCAAAATGAAAGATGTGATAGAAATTTTGTTGCAATAAACTGAATGATTATGTTAGTTTGGTTTTTATTCTGAAAAGAGGAGACAAAATTCCCTCCCTTGCTTTTGGAGAAAGTGTCTCTCTTTTTGACATTTTTGGCAGACTTCTTTTTGTCAACCAGGTCTGCTTAACTTTATGTTGTACTTAAGGCTGGTAGTTCCATGACTCTGCAATTAGCACCAAACACTCCTTACAGGAGTCACCTGTTGCAATCTTCAATCAACAATGTAGTGAACATTTCCCTTGCTTTTAGTGGATTTAATGCAGAGAGTTATTACTCAAATTGCATATTAACACTGATTTGATATAATCAGATAACAAGATACTACTTGTTTCATTTGTCGTGTTAACAGTGAGCAGCTGCTCCTTTAAATTGACATGGAAACGGAATAAATAATGAAAACTATTAAGTTCTGAAAGAATAGACAAGATAACTTTGGCATCTGAGCATAATATGACAAGATTGTTTTAAAAGGCAGGTGACAAATTGCCATGAAGCTGGGAAATAACACTCACTTTCTGAGCAGGTACAAATCAGAAACTATATTCTGAAGCCCTAGCCACTGCTAAGGGCAGGATACCGGATTAGCTAGATTAATGGTCTAATTTACTACAATAAATCCTTTAAAATATCTTGTCAAAGTGCTGTTCTTGGATTTTTTTCTGTCATGGACAGAACTGTAACAGGTGCTCAAATGTAATGGTGAATACCTTAATCAATGTAAAGTAGATTTTGATGGGAAGTCTCATTTCCAGATAGCAAAATTACACTGTTTCATTCCGTGATTTTCAAAGTCAGAGTGACATTGTGCACAAAAAGGGAGTGAGCTTTTCTAACATGCTGGAACTTATTAAAAAAGTAATACTCAGATGTTTCAGATCACATCTATCATATTTTGTAAATACCTTGAAGAAAATTTGTTCTATAAGGACTGCATACAGTTTATTAAACTATTCATATAGATAAATAAGGAACAAATCCAAACTTTCTCTCAACACCTGGAGCAGATTTTGTCTGCACAAATATTATGTGTATTGTACATACATTTTTGAAGGTGCAGACATAGTGATTTGCATAAAGAGTGCATGTATTTTTAAGTATATCCTTATATTCTCTGCTAATTTTGTCAGTCTGATAAACAGAGTAGCTACTTTACTACCCAAATTCCCTGACCCTCTGTTCAGGTTTATGGAACAGAATGAGCAGTGCAATCTGGAAATTAGTTGGAGGGTAACTTGTGTAATGGCAGCAGCATGCATCCAGTATGCAGATGCATGACATTGCAGCTGACACTTGATTTCACTGATTTGAAGAGAGGACTTGCAGGATGGCAGTACAGCAGGAACACCTTCTGGATTCATGAAAAATCCTGATTATAAAGGTTAGTTTGTGGAGAACTTATTCAACTCTTGAGCTGTCAAGTGAGCTGTCTTTTAAATGAAAAGATATACAAGAAAGCTTAAGAGCTTGAACAAGAAAATGATGCAAGCCTCATTAAAATAGACATGTAAATTTTCTCCTTTCCACTCTCAGAAGAAATAGCTATATTATAGTCAAGACCAAAGAATTCTGTGTTTTAAGTGTGATTTTGAAGTACCCTAAATTACAGTGTAATTTTCTCTTTCACATAGAAATCAACGTATGTTAATTCATTTTTGTTGATCCTATTGTTGTGCTGCACTGTCATTAATTATAAATCTGTCAGCCTTTTCTGTGATACAACCCTTAACAACAACAGTTTGATACACGCAATTAAACTGCTCAGTTTTATAATTTAATTTAGAAAACAAGTAAGAGCAAATGTTCAAAAAATCACCTACCACTCTGCGGTAAAATGAGTGATCCCAGTTAAAGTGGAACTTTTAGTTAGGACTGACTTATCAAGCCACTGTCAGTACAAAATCTGTAGTTCATTACTGTTTCCAAGGACCATTTCCACCACATTCTTTGCCACAGGAGTCTCATTCATTCAACATAACTTCATTACCTGACAGTCACTTCCAGTCCTTGCTGTCCATTGCCATATACAGCTGTTACTATTGGGTGACTAACAGAAGGACTTGTGATTGTTGTATTTCTCTATGCAGCAGCCTGGGCTTTTATAAACCCAGGTCTTCTGGTAACCTGTACTTGCAAAATGTGTGCATGCACCATGACAGTCAGCACCTTAAACCTGTGTGCTCTACAGATATACTGGACACAGATAGAGAAAGATACACGTGCACCATAATGCACCAGATGCATGCACAAGTGTCTATTGTGAGTTCAAAAGCAGAGCTGGCCAACCTTTCTTGCCTACTGTTTTACTTTATTTGAAAGTATCTCAAGTATTTCAGTTATGTGCTGAAAGACATGATTCTTCACAAATTCTGAGAAGCTACAGATTCCTGGACACACAGTGAAAACAGAAGTGCTAGCAGTGATCGTACACAATCACACTAAAGACCAAAGTAGACCAGCTGCTCTCTAAACTACAGTAGTTGACTGTAAACTTCAGAAGTCTTTGTGCTGTCTGGAGGTGCCCTGAGTTTAGCACATTCTGGATATGTTCCCACAAACTGGCAACAGTTGTTTGTCCTATTTCTGCATCTTATGAGGTCTCTTTTCTGCTAAACAGCTGTTCCAGAAGAAGAACAGCTTTAACTGAGGTACAAACACCTTCTAGAAATTCCCCTTGCATGCAAAGATCCCAGTCAAGCTTCTAGTTCTACATCAGAAAAAAACCCCCTCCAAAATAGCAAAGAATTTACCAAATTAAAATTTTCATCAAATAACCATCAGACTACTTGTACTCAAAGATCTCATCAAGCTCAATGACATTTCTTCTTGAGGAAAGATGGGATATGGATTTGATCCTTTATGATTAACTCTCATTTTTTAACTGCTCATTCAGCTGAGGTGACAGATTTCAAAATGAATAGATGAATGCAGCGAGGCATAAAGACAAAGTCTGTCACCCACTTCTCACCTCATGGCCCAGAGGCGTATTTTGCATATCAGTAATTTGCAGGATGCAGAATGGTGAATAGATGCCATTACTTTTAGCCAACTATAATCCATGTTCTGTAGAATGTAATATTGAATGTAAATCGATGAATACATTTCAATGAATGTAATTCAATGAATGAATATTTGAAGGTAATAGGAATTCTGTGTTTTGACTAGTATAGTTTTTGAAAGCAGAAGAAAATCCAATTTTGATGGTGTATATCGTAACATATGGACACACTTCTGAAGCTGTATTTGTTTCAAAATTCTCAAGTGTATTTCATCATGTTCTCATAATGTATCTTCCTTTTACCTTCTGTGGTATTTCCCTGGATCACTCTGAACAGATGCAATATGTTTTCCCTAGGAAAATAGGCCAGCTTGTGAGGAAAGCTGGAATAATTACAACAGCTTTTGGCTTGTTCAACATGACTATGTAAGTTTCGTCTATTTGACAGCAATATATAAGTATCTGCCTTTGATACTTTTTGCTGTTCCTTTAATTGCTGCTGCTGCAAATAAGAATGTTATTTCGCTGAGTATTCTTTTTCATGTTACATTTATGAACTCATAGAGATTTTGATTAGAGGCCTTCAATTAGAGGTCTTCAACTTTGTTGCTGAAGTAACCATGAGATCTTGTCTAATGCCTTCAGTGTTTTTTTCTGTATCTGGATGATAATATATTTTTCCTCCACCGTTTCCTTGACCTGCTTCAGAATACTCCCACTCATATATACACCAGAATGACAAAAATCAGAGAGGTCAGAAAAACAGATAGCCATAGGAGCGCTACAGGAAAAAGTCTCATGCATAGAAGCCAGGTACTTATGTAGTATGGGCACATTCCTGCCTGAAGGGTCCTCGATCACATCCTTGTCTGCTGCTTGTGTACATTCATCTGCAAGCATTTCAGTGTGAATTGTAATTCTTTCCATAAATGCTGAAAGAACAGGACCAAAGCTTTGATAACAGCTGTCCTCAGGTGCTGTGCCATTCTACTAACTTGTGAGCACTTAATTCACTCTAAATGCAGTATAGTGTGTGTCCTCTGACTGTAAGAAGCAGCCTGAGAACTGCTGGTTTCCACTAATTAAAAAACTATTCCTGGCTATTTTGCTGGCTGAAGATAATGAACCTTATCAGTACACTCACCAGAAATCCATTAGTTTTTCTAAGGAATTGGATGGGATTACACCGGTAAAGATTTTTATTTTATCTTCCTTACACAGGAAGTGAGTCAATATGGATTTACTGAAAAGTTTTCACTTTTGGAGTAGAAAATATTCAACAGTTGTAGCTGGATTGAAATAATATGACTGAAGATTACACCACACAATACAATAATCAATGCCAAAGACATTGCTCATCAGTAAAGATGTCAGTGCACTGGTGAGTCTGAAGGGCAACTGTGGTTCTGAATTATTTCAATCAGAGCACTCATGAAATATGAGAATTGGCTTATACTGACACAACTGAAAATAAAATATATGATGGATGTAATTAGTGCCAGTTGTTAACAGATAGCAAATAGTATCACCAAATCTGACACATGGTGAAATGGCATTGTTATCACAGAATTTCTTATCTTTTCCTTTTACTTTAGCTTCAATTGTAAGAGCAAATTTTAAATAAATTTAAAAGGAATTTGAAGTAAATTCATCCCCCCAGTAAACTGCTGGTGTAACTGCTATTGAGCTACAGTATGGATGTCTCTGTGACAGGTAGAAATGCAGTCCCTAAAAGCAATGCCTCAAAATGAAGGCTTTCTCTAGGGAGCTCCACCTTTTACAGAATCATAACTTAATCACTTGGAAAAATGTCTGTCTCCAAGAGCAAAAATGACTTGGAAGCCACAGGTTAGAGACAATATGAAAAGACCTTTTAAAATTCTCTGTCATCAGCTGTGTCCTAAAACAAATAGTTATTTTTTAGAAAATGTCAAACAAAATATGACATCGATTTTTGTTTAAAAAAAATACAGATTTTCCCCAAGACGAGTAAACTACAGTATTAGAAATAAGTGAAGAGAAGGAACTGAGAAACTTACCCTGTCTGAGACCAGCAACTCACAGCTGCTAGTCAGTGGAAGGAACTAGAACTTCATTTGTCTCTACAATACTGGACCATATTCCTTCAAGCACAAAGATGTTTTTAACATAAAAAAATGCCCATTGCCTTTTCTCCTGCTCTGGAAGCAGAAGCATTTTCTTACTGCTCATGCTTTGGGTAGTAAGACTTATTCTAGGGGCTGTCTTTTGTTGGTGCTTTCCCTCACACTGCTTAGAAGAGCCCAAAGGCTCATTTAATGTTTTAGGCAGTAGCAGTGAGGTGTGAACTGACTTGTATGAGGAATTTCAAGTCCATCACCTGCTGGTAGATTCCATCTTTTAAGTAATTTCAGATAAAGCACACAGTCTGTATTATGTTCTTCACATTAATTTAAAACGTTTTAAATACTGCAGGTTCTCATAAATTAAGTTTTTTGGGATGTGTAGTATAGCAAAGGGTTCTAATGGGTTGATCTCTTTAGTCCATTAAATGAAGAAAACCTAGATTTATAACAACCTGGTTTCAGGATGTACATCTAATTGCTAAACAAGAACAAGTTTTTTGGAAGCTAAGGATATGGCAGATTGACTCAGTAATGAGAACAGAAATTTGTTTTTCCAGTATGCAAAGCAAACATTAAGCTATAACCCAATCCTCCAACCTTTTATAAAAATGGGCCCATTTACCCCAGTGAGGATCCTCCCATCTGAAGTTTTCAGGGACTAACCTTCGATAGGATTTTCGTTCCTTTTCTACCTATTTTTATTTCCCACATGAATGAAACTATAGAAACTAATTTTTTCTGTTTGTTAATGGAAGAAATGACAGGTGGTTTACTCTCCCTCTGTTATCACTCCTGCTCCTTGGGCCTGCCTGTGTTAGAGGGCAAGTTCTGAAAATTAATCTATATTATTAAGCCATCTCCCTAAGTAAGAGGTAGTATACAATTGCATATGTATTTTGGAAAAAATGCATAGTGCATAGTCTAGAGATTTCCTGAATGTTCCAGTTAGCCTGCTTTGCAGATGCTCAGCACACTGGTGGAAAACCAAGTATGCAGTATCATAGACTCACAGAACATCCTGAGTTGGAAGGGATCCACAAGGATCATTGAAGTCCAACTCCTGTTATGACTGAAGAATCCTAACAGTCACTTCCTTGGACTCCACTACTACCTTCAAGCAGATTTTTTCCTAATTTGCTCAGTTTTTAAATGGTAAAAGCCTTGATGGATAAAGATGTTTGCTGCTACTGATGAGTAGTGTAAACATTTTAATTTTATCAGTGTTGTGGAGCCATGTAAGTCTACAGTGCACTGGTGCATAAGAACTTAACTGAAAAGGCAGTGCTACTTAATGGACAGAATCAAACACCATCTGCTCCTGTACGGCAAATGTTGGTTGGATCTGTGCTCCAAGCTCTGCCCTGACAGACACCTGGCCGAGCCTGCCTGTGAGCATGCACGTGCCTCAACGTCCCAAGTGGTTTAAAAACAGTGCTCACCAATCTGGTAGGCCTGTCTCCGCAGTGTTCTGGAAGCTCTGTGTCCCTTCTTCTTTAAAAACATCTGGCTTCCTGAGGGTAAAGGAAGCAGAAGGGGTATAATAAAGAGCCAGGGAAGGAGAGAGTCTCCTGGGGTCAAAGGGAAGCTCTGTGCCCAGCTGTGTCCCCCTTGGCGGCTCTGGATATTCAAAATCACGGTGGGAAATGCTTCCTCTTTGCAAGGCCAGCCAATGGGAGAGAAAGGGTGTGCATGGGAACATCTTTCTATTACAGTTTGGATGGGCTTCTCACAAGGAATGACGAGTAAAGTTATGGAAGGATTTAGACTCAACTGGGCATGCCAACAAAGCATAGTTCATCTTTCTTTGCAGTGTTTATGGAGAAACTTCTTTACTCTTGACTTCCAAACAAAGCAAAATGAAGTGTTAAACAACTTGACATTTTGGAAGGAGGACCACAGAAAATGGGAAAATATTTGGAGATGGGCCCCATGGCAACATTTTTACTCACACTTTTAACTTCTTATTCAGGAAATAGGTCTCAAGGCATAATAACTGTCACCTTCTTAACTACAAGGGGGAAAGAGCTGTAATTATCCTAATTTTATAACTCCATAGTCAATAAAGATGCCACTTCATTCATGAGAAGCTTCATATTCTACTGCAAGAGGCAGGATTAGAAAAAATGTCCAAAACTGAGAAAGTTACTCCTATCAGGACCTTATTTAAAGCAATTAATGAATTCCTAGTTGATGAAAGCAGCATTATCTTTTACATATACTTCTTCCAAGTCAGTTTTTCTGTGAAAAAACTATTTTTAGATAGTGTCCTTTGTAACAGAAATATGAAATAAATAGAAATTATGTTTTTATACTCTTAAATGTAGGGCAATTAAATGTAAAAAATCTTCATTGAACATGAAGATTTATAAATATACCTTTTAAAAAACCCTGAAATCAGATATTCATGATTGAAATGGACCATGTCATCAGTCATTGTTGTGTGACTCTTGCGCCATTTCTTCTTATCAGCTGGCTGGACAGTTAACAACAACAAAGTCAATCTCCCTCCCCAGTCCAGGGCCAGCTGATCCTGCACAAGGCAGTTTCAGTCTGGCATTTCAAAGATCACTTTGGTGCACATGCATGTCCTGTCTGACTGGGGAATGTGAGAAGACTGGGCCAATGTCCTTGCACTACTATTATACATGCCCACAGTGACTGCTAACCTGAAATCTAAAATCCTCTCTTATCACCTTGTAAATCCATGCCAAGTTTCTCTTCATAGTTCATCAAGAGAGTCTGTAAGATTGAATGCATACTAATGTTGATAGGAAGTGATGGAAAAATATTTGAATTATTCAGGTTAAAAGATTAGATGTCCATTTCTTTCTGACAGGCTTCCCAAGAAAGCCATTTTCTAAAATGGCTTCAGTCCCTCATTTGCTCTTCTATTCATTGCCAGAGTACAAAGTCAGTCTTTATTTCTCAAAATAGGGTCCCTGTGTCATGAAGTGACACACAAAAGACTTCCAGATTTCATGGATGATCCCAGCTTCTGGTTTAACTATCAACATTACAGACAGCAGTCTGAAAAATTCAAAATCTTTTCCAGCACGATGCTAAGCTCTGTTGTGTAATTTCTGCCAGTACTGGTCTTCTGATTTTGTGCTTCTACTATGTATCGTCTATTAGAATAACAAGAAAATTAATTTAATTCTCTGAAATAATACTTAAGAGATTATTTGCGACCAGGAGAAATAACTCTCATTTTTAAAAATGATTTAGTATTTAGTCTGAGAACCTCTCTGAACTTGCTTCTGTTTGAATTGTAAATAAATATCCAATCTTGCTTTGAAATGAATATCAAAGCATTTGATATAGTTTCCTAATAACTACCACTGTTAAAATTATGCTTTACTTACAGTCTGAATTATTCTAACTTGAATATATAGGCGTTGCTGCTGAAAGAGAAAATTTATTCAGTTTATTCTCCATGTGGCTCAGTATTACTGGAAGGTAATCAAGTGATCTTGTAAGAATATCTGTTGAACTAAACAGCTTGAGTTCTGGTATTACTTGAGTACACAGTCCATCTTTCAACCACTTAAGAAATTTAATGGTTCTTGTCTTAAGAATACAAAGGTAACGTCAAAAATAACCTTCTAATTCTATAGGAGATTAGCTCTTTATACATATGCTAGAACTTGTATTTAGATGGTTCTCAAATCTTTTCCTAAATCCTTATTTCTTAGGATGTAATCCTCCATCCTGTAAATTTTATTTATATTCTTTAATCCTCTATATATCAATTCATACTTGGCTGTATTAACAATATACTTAGCCCAGTTTTGTAAGTGATTCCTATCGCTGACACAGTGACCCATCTTCAGTGTCCACCACTTCTTTGATTTTTCTGTATCTACCGCCTTTATTAGTTTTCATTATTTTCTTCTCGAGTATTAGTACAATTTCAAGCCTCAAAAATTTCTCAGTGACTTGGGAACTCAAATTCCTATATATGCTCTAGGCATTAAGAAGGTTGGAAGTCATTTAAATGAATGATACTTCGGCCACTAGAAGCTGAAGTTCTCTTAAAAACAGAACTTATATCCCCAAGTAGTTTTAAAATTGTTTAGCCTATGCCTCAGACATAGACCACAAAACCCAGTAATTTTTATTTTCCTCCAACAAAGAGATTCCCTCTGTTTTCAAAGACAGGATTTTCAAAGTATTCTGTCCTCTTTATTATCTGCTCTTTACTGTCATGTGCTACTACTGAGCTGTGATTGTAAAAGTGCTAATTCAGGAAGGAGTCCATGCTTGTGTTGAACACAGTTAGGAAAATGACACACTGCTGTGTATTAGCTTTGTACCTGTCACCTCTACAGCATGAAATTTTATTACCTGTCACACTATGTAGCTTCCTACTGGTACAGAAGATTCCCTGGGACTTGCACTGTCCCATTTCACAAGTTCTTTTTTCACCTCTATTTTGGCTTAGATGTTCCTATGTGTTTTTAGAATATGTGCATTAGATGAGATGACTCGTCAATATGACAACTTATTTGACGATTTCCCTAATGATTATCAAGAGTTGTTGTGACAGATATTAAACATTTCTGCTTGAAAAGGAGAATATTCTTGGCAGGGCACAAGGAAGGAGAGGACCTCCACATCTGAATCACCTTCAAACCATTACACTGTGTCCCTGCATTCATTAGGCTATGATCAAAGTTTATAACACCACAGTTCTTTGAGCAGATCTAGAAGTGAAGTCACTTTAGAAAAACTTTCTATTGTGACATTTAATGTAAGGCCTTTTCTTTAACAAGCATTTTCTTGCAGTCATTTGTTAAATGATACTACTACTACTAATTTTGTTCACAGTATATTTGATTTTACCCTACCTGGGCATTAAACCAGAGCAGGGAGAGACTAGGATTCTCTGCCTGGATTCTGCCCATAACTCATATTCTAACTCATATAATGATATATATCAGGCTGATATTGCATGAGAAATTTTGGAGTTGGAGCAGTTTCTCCACTTTCCTCCCTCTATAGACTTTCCGTCTATATTATAATACTGGTAATTACATGCAAGACACACAAGTACAAAAGATTTAAACCTTTTTTTGGGGATGGCAAACTTAAAATTGAAGCAGACTAAATCCTTCAGTAAGGTCTCGGTATCCATTCTAAATATGAAGAGACTCTATCAAAGCTTTTATTTTACGGATATCACAGATTAATGCTGTTACAGCAGCAAGGATGATTTTTAATAGGTTTACCTGTCATTTAGGAGCTCTATGTCCAACAGTATGACAAAAAGGAGAGATATACAAATAAGAGACTAAATGCTTCTAATGTAGAAAAGCTCTCATAAGTTGCTGATTTAATAACTATTCAGATAAATCTTTCAAGTAAGTGAGGAAATAATGTGAATTTCCTAAATTTTTCTCCTAAAGAGAGAGATTCATTTTCTCTCCACTGTGAAATCACAGGCTCATAAATGCAAATGCTGCTGGAAGCAACTAAATATTATACATGTCTCTGAGAAAAATGATAAGAGAATTAGAAAATAGGGAAAAGAATGCAGAGAAGGAGAAAATACACTCGTAAACAAAGGTAAAAGCAGAGGAAATTGAATTCATTACATACGTGATAAAAACTCCTTAGCAAGCTTAATAAGAAAGTCTCTCATAGAAGAAAAGCTGTCAAAACAGAAGATGACTTTGTAAAACAGAGGCCTACACTACAGCAGATTTTGCTAGGGCTAAAGTTTACACTTTAAACAATGGAATACAAAGAACAACACAAATGAAATAATCAGACACAAAAATATCCTGATAATTATACTTCTACAGATCAGATCAGAAATGCAACTTATTTTTATCACTGGTTTCCAAAAAACCAAATACTTCATAGACTATAAGCAAAGCAAATGAAATTAGAAGCCTTTTTAACTTGGTCTTGTTATTAGGAGGCAACATTCAAAAGTACATTGGAATACCAACTTTTAACTGGCCAGTTGCTTTTTTAATTTTTTAGCAAGTGAGTCTGAGATTCAGACAAAAAATGTAAGACACAACAGTAACAACAATATCAGAAGGGTTCTTCCTTTCCTTAGTTTTGCATTTGTTTCCTGTGTTTAGAGTAGCTCTGGAGATGGATGTATCTTCCATTTCTACTCAGAGATGTGTGCTTTACAAACAGCTTGGCTTTTACACGCTAAGAACACAAATAGAGAAAATCTTGGCTTCTAGCCAGACATAACTTCAGCTGTATCACATTCCCAGGTCTGTTCTTTTTTCCTATTGCTTTCTTCTAGGATTTAAACTGTAAACTTTATCTATGGGTTTTGGAATTGCTGTTTTTTATTTTGAATATTGAGTGATATATACAATTTATGGGAACAGAAATGACAGTGATAATCGCAGAAATCATTAAAATGCTCCCAAAAGAAATAAAATATTGGTTTCAAATGAAAATACAGCTGTAGGCTAAGTCAGACTTGAGTGGTCAGTTCAAAATGTAACTTCACGTATGATTAATATGCAAAGGCATTTTAAAAATGCTTCTAACTACTCTTCAGAAACCCAGACATTCAGTGTGCTTCTCCATCCTTTCTCATTCTCTGTTGGAATGTGTTTACATGTATCACAATCCTGGGCTTTGAAGCAGCTGGACAAGCTGTTTTTTTACCTAAACACCTCTGAGCAATTTGTATGCTGAAATGATATACAGGAATAACCTCTACGTTTGTCTTTGCAAATACTACTCTAAAAAAATTTTCATGCTTGAATATTAGATCAGCAAATATGAATGAAGAGGATTTCCATGGTTGTTAAAAACCTTGACCCACTACAGCAATTTTAATACTCAACTGTGCTCCCTATTAGCTGCTGTCTCAAACTCCATTAGTGCTTATGGTGTACAGGAAATGATAGTCCCAGTAAAATAAAGTAAAATTTACCCCATGAAATTTGTATTAAAAAAAGGAAATGGGAAAAATCACCTCAAATCTAAAGTATGGGAAGGAAGAAATATATTACCATGACACATTATAAAAAAAAGTACAAGTTTTTAATTTTTCCTTCTGAAAAGTATGTTTGCCAGTATTTTTACTACACCAGTAGATATTGCAGGCATATAAAATCTTCCTGTTTTTCAATGTCTGGATACATATTATACATACAAAATGCACATACACATGAGCACACACAAACACACATAATCTATGGTTTAACTTCAGTAAACCATAAAACAGACACTGAAGGCTTGTTCCTCTCTTCTACAAACATGCTAACTAAAGTGTCAAAATCATACCCTTTGTAACATCTTTCTGGTAAGTCTCCTGCATTTGTTCAAGTGCCATGGTACTCCATCAAATCAGTCATGTTAGTCCAACAGACATGTTGACTGAAATACTCGTATGGGCAACACTCTGTTAGTAGCTTTATTATGTAATGAAATAACACCGTACTTCTTATCAAACTGATTTACACAATCAGATTTTCCTTTTGAGCGAAACAGAACTGCAGATGCATTTTGCTGTAAAGATATGGATTGGGCATGTGAGTGTGGAAGAACGGCAGAAGACTTGCTAAGACTGAATCCTGGTATCTGGTGCAGAAGATTCTTAGCGAAGTCAACAGTACTGAATTATTCTTTCAAAACTTACTGCAAAGTACACTCTGCAATTGGAGGCTAATTATTTCTATTCTATGAGGCTAAAGTAACTCCCTCTGCAGAAGCTGCTTTGGTAGCATGAAACAAGAAAAAAAAGCAGGAAACCAAACATTTAAAAAGAACTCTTACTACCTTTGCCAAGGTAATACTATCTCAAGACTCAGAGATCATCTTAATAGCGAAGATTCAAAAGAATCAACCTCTCTCATAACTGAAAGCAAAGCTGCAGGCACTTCCTTAGACTGATATATTTATTTGCTGCCTGGTGTTCAGCTAGCATCTGATAAGTAAAAAAGGGTCATAAAATACATTTGTAAAAAATATATGAAAGTAAAAAGTTCTCTTGGGCCTTAAATCTCACTACAAGAAAGACATTCCAAAGAAGAGCAATGAAGCTGTTGAAGGGTCCGGGGCACACATCTGACGAGGAGTGTCTGAGGGAGCTGGAATTGTTCAGCCTGGAGAAAAGGAGGCTCAGGGGAGACCTTATCACTCTCTAGAACCACCTGAAAGGAGCGTGTAGCCAGGTGGGGGGTCAGCCTTTTCTCCCAAGGAACTTGTGACAAGATGAGAGGAAATGGCCTCAAGTTGCAGGGTGGGAGGTTTAGATTGGGTATCAGGAAAAATTTTGTCACTGAAAGGGCCATCAAGCATTGGGACAGGCTGCCCCGGGAAGTGATAGAGTTTCCAACCCTGGAGGTATTTAAAAGACATGTAGACGTGGCACCTGGGAACATGGTTTAGTTGTGGACTTGGCAATGCTGGTTGGACTTGATGACCCTAAAGGTCTTTTTCAACCTAAATCAATCTATTATTCTAAAGTTGTTTGCCATTTATTACTGAGAGCTTTCAAGATTATTTATCTTCACAGACTCTCCATGCCTAGGAGGTCACAGAAACAATTCCTGAAGGCAATGGAGTACATAGCTATAGTTTTGCACAATGACCTTAAGTTAAACTCTCCTTTTGATAGTGTTGACTTTACAGCAAAGTTGAGACTATACCTATTTGATTAGGACAAGGCCATAAGGAACAAACAAGCTTTACACTCTTGTTTTTCCAGAGGGGACTACCAGGGAAAGCATGTTTTCCATTGGATGTACACATTGGTAATGACAGGATGTAAGTTGTCATTGACAATAATGTTGATAACAGTAGCTGTTACTGTTGGTTCTACACGTGGTAAAAAGTTCCACCTACAGTATTTTGCTGAAGAAAACCCCTGCCAATCCCTCTATATAGAGATGACTCTCAGGAGCTGAGAGACTTTTTGTGGCTGTTTTCTTTTTTCTTAGCTATGCAAATCTAGAACCTGATCTCTGGACATAATAGTTTCATTTGAAAACTTTGCTACTTATGTTTTAAAGTTTAAAAAGGTCCTTATAATATAGAAAACTCTAACAATCCAGGACATTTAGATACCATTCCTAGAAAGAATAGTCTCATGAATTTAGACTCTCTTTGTATGACATCACCATCTGAAACTGGAAGCATTCATGGGCAGGAGGACTTGATATTTATTGCTATTTGGAACTGCAGTGGTGTTTTGCTAGGCTAGAGAAGCAAACAGGGATACCTGGATGTAGTGAGAATACCCAGAAGGGTTTGCTGTCCCTAAGATCACAACTGTGATGTCACAATCCCTGTATGAGTACTTCAAATTCAACTGCATTTCCTGCAGCCACCATGCAGGTCGGTTTAATTATTGTAAAACCATGCAGTGGTTGGCCCATTCATGTACTTTCTGTCAAGCTAGTGATGTTTTGTATTGAATACTGCTTTATGGAAGACTGGGTTTGAAATGACCTGTTCCCTTATAGTAACCTGTTTGGAGTCCCTTTTAGTCCCTGACTGGGACCCTGTCATCTGCTTTTTTTTTTCTTTTACTTTTAACTACCCACTAGGACAACCTGAACAATGCCCTGTCAAACCAAGTCTATCAGTTGGTTTGATACCCAAACTGAAAAGCAAGAAAGCCTGTTCAAAGCCTCTGGGTCTCAATAAACTGAGGAAATATGTTATGCTGAGAAACTCAAGCCATGGATGGCAGTCACTGCACAGTCTTGCAAAGGACAAAAAGCTGAACACTTCAATCACTTATCCTAGAGCTCTCAAGAGATGTCACTTCACTACCACTGGGAAACAAGTAGCAATTGCTGTCAGATGAACAGAAAGACTGATCAGTAGGGTGCTACTCTGTGGCAATCAAAGTAAAGACCAGTAAAGTTAAAAAAAAGAAATTCTTCCACATATTTCTGGAAATGTTGAGTAATATGCAGCAGTGGGGCCTTCCTCAAAAGGCAATTACTCAGAATATGACAAAATTTTATACTCTAAATGAATTTTGGCATGGAAAATAAACTCTGAGAGAAACTTTCCTTCTCCCTTTATTCAACCAGAAAAAAGTATAGCTGCTGTAGAACTGTCTCCCCTTACATGTTTTAAGTATAGTACTTGGAAGGATACTGCAGCAATAAATTCAATTTGCAACAGTAAAGAGATTATCTGTTTCAACAAACAGAATGCAAAACAAATTAAACACCATTAAATAATTTTTTTCCAAAAGATTCGTCCTAATAAATAGATTTATTTCTTGCTCTAATGAAAAGGGTGAAATACTTTCTCCAAGATGTGCCTTGTCACAACACTGTGACACTTGTAATGAGTGACATTTTCTCTGGTATTTCTTTTTCCCATGGATGCCATAAAGTGCATCGCATGAATATGAAGTGACATCTTTACTAACATGTGGTACTTACTTATCACCCACAATTCCCAAGTTGATTGTTGGATAGCCATGTTCTTGGATTGTAGCTAGGAGAGTTGAACGGTTACTGTCCCGAATCTTTCCTGGCAAGAGGTCATCCTCAGGATTCAGCAGCTATAAAACCAGAGACACTCGCAGTCAGTCTCCTTGGAATACAGTGCTTTACACAAGTGAGACTTTTTTCTTCGGGTTGGACAGGATATTTTTAGACGCATATTATGAAACATATGTATAAAGTGATTTAGTGAATTTAAATTAATAAGATATGTAATGTACTTGTTTAGTCCAATCCTCCACGTTGTTTAGTTTGTTTCTATTGGTTCATGTCTGCAGAACGTTCTTACTCCTTATGAGTATACAGCTTCTAGTCTCAGACGTTAGCAATCAAAACAAAAACTTTTTAAGTTTTCATGTTATTGTTCCTATTTAAGTGGTTTGAAGGGAACCTCATTGATGTTGTTAATCAGATTTAAAGGTATTAATGGAAATTTTGAAGTTCATTGTCTGCCTGCCAATAAAGATGTCTTTTAAATACAACAGTCTGCATTGGATTAACAGACAGAAGCCTTCTGCTTAGTTGTTATATCAATTACTGTTTTGGATGAAAAACTTTCTCTCAAGATAGTATATCGTGGCAATTACTTCACATGTGTTATGTATTTTGGAAGCTAAACTACAAAACATACACATGTAAATGTATGTTTTATATATATTAGAAATTCTTATGTAGGACACAGAAGGACAACACAATATTGACAGGAGGTAAATAATAATAATACTACTAAAAATGTATCTGTCAAAATCACAGCATTAGGTAGTAAGGTAAGAATAACAAAAAATGGAGCATGGGTAAATTATATGCTTTGGCTTGCAGCTCTGCTTCTGTGAAGACTTTCATAGGATGTTTAATAAACCCAGTGTGCAGGGTCTCTTTCAACATTTTACAAGAGAATGTCCACATCAGTAAAGGACCCTTTAATGACATGCAAGAATCTTCAATCATATGGACATTACTAATCAGAAAATCACCATCTGTAATCCTTGTAGCTCTATGGATTTATTCTTCAGTTAGTGGTATGGTTCCTGCATGCCACACCCTGTTTATCCTATGAAATCTGGTAAGATTCTGTACACCAGATGACAAAATTCAACATATTAAAAGTTTTCAAAATCTTTCAAAATTGAACATATTCAAGCTGTACAAAATACAGCTATTGAATTAATGTTTGTGGCTGGATTTCAGAAAGTTTGTCTGAAAGGACAGTCAAAACTTCATGCTGTCTTTAAACTTTAAGATGACTTTATGTCAACCCACATGTTCTTTAGGTTTTGCTCTTCCTATTCTTTCTCTGTCCTGCTGCTGGAAGAAATGAGAGGGCACAGTTGCTGGCCTGGGTCAACACACAACACATGTAAAATTAGTAAATTAAGTTAATCTTAAACCTGTTTTTTCTGATGTAGGTAAAGCAATTACAAAGCTGGTCTGCAATTCTAGCAACAGGAGAGTGTCTGGATTTCAACAAGTGCTACTATTAGAAAGAATATTGAGGCACGATATTGCAGCAAGGCATTCGGTAGTACTATTCAGTTTTCAAAGACAGCTTGTCTGCCATTTGTATTATAGCTATAGAGGAGTGTTGCTTAAAAGAAATTACTCCTCAGTCATGACTGGCAACATGAATTACAACCCCAACTACCCCACAAGTTCTCCCTTGCTGGCAGGAGGAAAGCAGCTGGCACACAGTTGGACATGTTACCCAAATTTTGGCAAAGATAATGTGAGACCTGTGAGAAAGCCCCTAAGGGAGAAAACACAAGCAGATGATTATGGGTTGATCCCTCACAAAAATAGCTTGTGTCAGCATGAGTTGCAGTTCAAAAAGCGAGCCTGCTTGGGAATAGGGTGGAAGTCACTATCCAAAACACTGCCTCAAAAAAAATATAGTATTTCAGACTACAATTCTAAACAAACTTTTCTTACCTCATTCCCTGTTGACATTACTGCAACCACTGGAAACTTGTTAACTTCTACTTCAGTTACTCCAACAGTTGCTAAGAGACCAATCTCAGACGGACCCATGTGGGTTCCTTTAGCCAGCACACATTCACCTCTTTTAATGTCATGTCCTATGGGTCTGAAAATCAGGACAGAAAAACAACATGAAAGAGAAACAGAATGAGATTCAAAGTACCTTTCCTTGATTGGTCCTGCTCCAGGTGAGGAGTGTCCACGGACATTCCTTAGTCAGACTATCAAAATGTCAGTACTACTCATGATTAAAAAATTACTTTAAAAATCATCAGCCCTTCTATTCCTTACAGAGATATTTTAATAAATACAGACCTGATGTCTTGGCCTGGTCGAGCTTGCACCAGGATTCGAACCTCTAGTTCTTCAGTGCCCTAGGAACACAAGGACATCACATATGGTCAGCTGAGCTATTCAAAGAAGGTTAATTTTTAATTTCTCAGAAGTCTACACAGCTTACAGCACTCATTACACTGAGACATTATGGTTTAAGCATCATATTGTTCTCCTGATTTGTTTGTCAAGGTTGTAACACAATGTGTGCTAAAACTGAACAGCATTTTAAGAAATGCTCTTCATGATGAGCTCACCAGGGGAGGACCAGCACTGAATATTCAGTTTTAGCTTCCTATTTTTTTTAATGCTACCTGTGTTTCTATAGCTTTCCTATGTTACATCTGTTGATCTGGTATACTGAGTGGATTCTTTCTACTCCTTTCAACCAACTTGATCTGGCCAAACCACTTCAAAGACGGCACTTCAAAAAGACCATTAGTCTGGCAGACAGTAGGCCCCTACATTAGCAGAAAGGTGGGAAGAAGCTATATGCTGCAGCTATTTCGGGATTTTCATGTAGATTCCGGTAGTGGATACTCCTACTTGAGAACCTTGTACGAATCAGAAAGGGGCTCATCCATCTTGTTTATTTACTGTGAACAAGAGACAGTGGCCTGAAAAGCCTGATGTATTTCCTTGTTCAGAATGTCAGTGGTTTGGTGATTCATTCAATGACAATAAATGGCACATGACCTATATTGTTAATATTTAATTTTAAGGCCTGCAAATGGGTTAATGATATAAACACTCAGCTTTGAGTTAGTGCCAGCCTATCAGTAGCACTAAATCTAAACTTAGACTGGAACAAATTTTGTTTTTACATTATCTAGTAGTGCTTCATATTTAAATACCTGAAAGTTATACATCAGACACTAATATTACAAGAAAAATAAGGCAGGTCAGTGTTATTTGGAATTTTTACAAGAACAGTAGTGTTGTATAGGACACTGGGACTCATATCTTTTCTTAAAGGTGATATGGGCCTCAGTTTCTGAGTTCAAATTAAATGCTCTAAACATAAGGCCCCAAAGTTAAAGCTAATGAACGTGTTATTAGAGATTATGATTCTGTTTACCTACTGTGAAAATTTAAACCCCTGAAAACCAGAAAATTACTAACAAAAAAATTTCTTACTTTATCCCAGTATTTTCATATGCTTTTCAGAAGCTTTTATTGCAAACTCTGTTTCTTTTGCACTTGCTCTTTTTGTAAAAAGAGAAGAGTTCTGGCTGTGAGTGTTCAAATTGGCTCTGCTGGTGCCCAGAATGGCCTTTTGCTCCCTTATTGCCAGCTGAGGCTGTAAAAGACACTTGAGTCTTGCAATAAAAATTTGGGGCAATGGTTAGTCCCAGAATTATTTTATTTTTATGACACTCTAGGGATGGTTGTTCAGTCATGAAGGTTTGAAATTTCCTTATCTTTGATAACATTTAAAGATGGATAGAAGATTTTAAGAGAATCAAGAGGAGAGGCAATGATACATATGACTAATATAAAAGGTCCTATTTAGGACTTCTGGATTAGGGGAAATAACTAAAAAAAGGCTTTTGAGGAATTCAGCAATCCCAGGCTTCAAAGGCACTGTGGAAAGTGTGACTATGGACAACATGGTGATATACAGAGGTTCATATCTATGGAACTGATGGATATCCCAGGACGCTTAAGGAATACATTATATTTCAAGGTAGCTAGAGGGGCTTGCAGAGATGTATGGAATTATGCTAAGAACATCTTTAATTTGGTGTATGTCAGGCAGCATTCTTGCGGTGTATTAATATATTTTGAAGTATATCTGAGTGGCTTGCTCTGGTGGCTGTGAACAGTTGGCATCCATGCTGACACACAGATGCTCGGGCTTGATGCAGGATCTAACTCTTGTTTTGGTTGATCACACTGCATATAAGAAGTGGAAGGCAGGACAGAGTTATCCAAAGAAGAAGTGGAAAAATAAAAGGTTACCATGTGTGTTGCTCTGCAATGTGATAGTCCTCTCATGATGAGGTGGGCAATGGCAACAAAAAACTTGCTCAGTAAGGCTAATGGAGCAATTAATAAGCAGTGAAGGCAATGGTGTATTTTGCAGGAAGATATAATCTATACATATACATCTGTAACCCCAAAGCAGGATTGATAATTTCAGTAATTTCTCTGATAGGAAGAAGGACAGCCTAGACATCTTGCTGAGTTCCTTAGATGTAAAAATCTATGCAGTTAATAAGGTATGAGAAAGGATCCGGAGATCCTTCAGATTCAGTGTTTGCAGTCTTTATCAGTTTTGAACACTAGAATTCATCTCTTACACCCCAGCTGCAATCACAATGCTGACACTGAGCTGTGGTGAAGTTGAACAGCTTGTCAGAACAGCAGCAGTAGAGCAAAAGCTGATTTGAGCACAGACCCATACACATAGTTCATTCCAAAGCTGAACTTGGAAGTTGTGTCAATAAGAGACGTATCTTCTCGCCTTGAAGTCTCTCAGATGGCACGATAGTGCCCTGAAATCACAGCTGGGATTCAGAAGCAATTCTCTGAACACAAAGGAAGTCTAAGATGAACTCTTTGGAATAAAGTTGTCTACAGAGAGCTCCTCTGCTTCATAAAAAGCACATTTCACTATGTTGAGACAACTGTGCATACAGAATTAGTGCTACAGTATTCATATTTTTTCTGTGATTTTTTCTGTGTTTTCTTTCTATGTTCATATTTGCAGCATCTGTAAGGTAGTGCACCAGTATCATTTACAGGTAGGCTGGAAAATCTGTTCAAAACCAGGGCTATGTCTACATTCTACGGGAATATGCATCATATCCATTTCTTGGTTTTCAGAGGTCTTAAATTCAGTAATGTTCTCATTTTAAAGGAGCACAAAGGTCTTTTAAAAATCTTAGTTGTAGTTTAAAAAAATTTGGGAGGCATTTACTTCTCCTGTTTCATAACAAAACCTCTTTTTCTAAACAGATTAATTGAAAGGTATTTGTACAAGACGTATTCTCCAAAATCCACAAAATTCACATTTGCTGAAACAAGATCAACTCTGATAATACAGAACCATCTTCATAGCAGTTTAAAAGAACCCATGTCATCCCATAGATTTTGCAGCACTTAAAACAGTTCACTTTCCCACAGAAAATAATATTCAGCTTTAATTACATCAGCAGTAATTCAATGTATTATTCTGAGATCAATATGTAATTTAAGAAGACTTTTCCCCTTCTTATTTGGTGAGATTTCCACTAGCCTGTATTTTAAAATGTGAATATAGCAGGCATTCAAATTGGATTGTAGGCATGGATTTCCAGGAGGCATCTGCCTTCCACTCAAATCATGCTCCCAACTATTTTAGAGTCAGCATTCAATGATTTTGATGAAAAATCAGTCAGAACAGGAAGGTCTGTGGTACTGTTATCACACCCTGAAAAACTGAGAATTGCCACTAGGAACTGATGCAGAAATCCTCAAACTTCTGAGATTACTGAAGAGCTTTTCTGTATGACTGTCTTTCATATTTACAGGGTTGTATCATGTGCCATTTTCTGCTGCACACAAAAGAAAAATGAGTTTTTAAACTTGTGACTCACATCATCTGATTCCCTGATGAGCTCTGTATCTTCCACTTGCACCACTGCATCAGCACCACATGGAATTGGAGCACCTGTTGTAACACGCATTACCTGACCAGGCATCACAGTCTGAGTTGGCTGAAAAATAAAAAAACAGAAACTAATCTACTTTTGAAAAAAAAAATTTCAAACCAGTTGAACATTATGCAAGTAATCTAGCTGAAAGACCAGAATTCTTATTTGCAGCATGACTCTTGATATACTGTGAGTGATATCAACAGGTACAATAAACTCCATTTCACACCTGGCTTTAATTATATGGCCACATATTTGGTGGCTTCAGTTTTATCTCCTTTTATTTCTATCACATGAAAACTTTCAGAAGAAGAAATATACTCAGAAGAATACTTGACACAGAAAAATAACTGATTTAGAAATTTAACTGTTAGATGGTGACCTTCTGGAAACTTCCATGAGCAAAAATCTAGCAGTTCTCAGTACATAAATATTTTTGCAGATTACTCTGGTCACCAGGGCTGAAATTGCTTTGCTTTGGTTGGATTTTTGTTCTGTTTTGTTTTACCAGCACACTATATTTAGAAAACCAATATATAATAGTAATGTAACCAACTGCTTAATTTTAAAGCAGATTTCCTAATACTGAGAGACAGCTCAATACTAGTTCACAGAGAATATCTATCTTTGTGATGGTCAATTTAGAATAGCCTAAAATTGATAATATTCTACAATTCTATAAAGTTGCAGGACATTAAAAAGTTCCAGCAGAAGCAATACAAAGAACAGAAAAATATCAGAACAACATGATAAAACAAATGACATGGTTTTAATAACATTTCTCACCAGGCAGACTATTTTAATAAACATTTGTCAAAATCCAGGGTAAAACTGTAATTTGACCATAACTACTTAAGGAATAAATAACTAAAGAAAATATTCCTAAAAAAATGGAACTGAAGGAAGCCAATATGATGACTGAGATTTCATTGCTGGCTCCCCACGGCATTGCAAGAAGTCTGGCTCATTTAGGCTTTACTGTTATTAGTGAACATGTGCTACACACAGATCTACACAGCTATGATCAGAGAAACGTATTCTGTACGTTTCACACGTATAATTCATGTGCAGAGTGACTCTATGTGGACACTGAAAAGCTTTGGCAGAGGGATTTTTCAGCCTTCTGCTGCATTCTGTGAGAAACGTAAGGTTCTCACAGAAACTAGGCAAAACACTGTTAAGAGTTTTTGTAAACTATTTCTCTATCTTTGCACCTGTTGTTTGTCAAGGAATTGTTATGATATCCTAACAAGAAATATTTTGAAATGGGTGTTCGGTGGATTGACCAATCACCCTGATGGGTGGTTGGTCAGAGGTCCAATAATCCTTTGCCATGTTGGCGACTCAACTTATAAAAACTGATTTATAATTAATTAAATAAGCCATTTTCTCTGGACTCTGGTGTTGTCCTTTCTCCTCGTCCCGGGCTCAACAGCGACAACTCTATATTCCATATGCAGCGCTGGAATACATCCAGTACTTCTCAAACTGTGATTAGCACATATTTGACAGCAACCCACAGGCCTGCAGGCAGTACTGCACAGGCACTGTTACCTGCTCCTGCCCAGCAGGAGTTTACTCCACCTTGGTCAGGAGGCTGACAGACACCACCAAACTCTAGACCAGTGGCCAGCACTTCAGCTGTGTAAAGCTATTTGCCTTGCCCATTCTTCTACTCCACTTCAGCACTCTCATAACCTCTGAAAGGTGAGTTTTACTTTGAAATGTGTGTATTTCAAAGGCTACTCATTGGGACAGAAGCCCTAGGAATAGGCTGGGAATGGTTTTTATCTGGCTTACCACAGTACCACAGGCACCTACATATCCAAAGAAACAACTGAGCCTGAGACTGACTGAATCTTGACCCTTTTCTACAGGTAATGGAAATCTAATATCCTCAGAGAAGAACATAAATAAAATGCTAATATAAACTTCAAAAACCCACACTTGCCATATATAATGGTTAGTCTGTTTTTAGGGCAAGATTCGTGCTATCCTAACATAGGTATCTAAACCAGATGACACAAAAATAATATTTTTAAGAAAATGGCATTTATTCCTTACCATAGACTATTCAAGGAGCTGTGGATGGATAGCAGAGATCCTGCCAATTATATTTAAGTGGCTTAAAAGGGAAAGGAATGCTATCTAGTGTGTAATTTTGATTTTTATGAAAAGAAATGTTACAAAAGGCAAAGCTTATGCCTTAGATTATGTATTTTGCATACCATTGTAGATATAATCTAAAGGTACATTACAAATAGGTAGTATTGTTTTGAACTTACTAAGTATTGCTGACTTAAGTGACAATTTTCAGAGGAAAAACGTATTGCATAAAAAATTTCTCCCATTTAAAAAGCACCACAAAGAATACAAAATGTCTACCACTGCCACAAATCAGAGCCTATGGTGATAAAATGTGCTGTAACTAACCACATTTTTGGAGTTTATTGTTAGATGAGTTAATTTTTTGAGATGCAATGATGTGATACATTTAAACAAATTTATGATACAGTAACAGTTGCTTTTAGTACTGGTTGTGTTGCTCATAGATTTAATTTCCTTTTTGTCTGCTGAGAATTTGATCAGATTAACTTTATGAACACAAGTCAACCATCAGATTTATTTGTGAATCTCCAGGGCTGTGTTCCCTCTACAACAGAGACTATGAAGATAAAGAAATGATTGCTTCTCAGAAAACATATTAATGTACAAAAATTTCACAGAAGCACTTTTAAAGGCCTTTGAGATCTCACTTTTACCTGCAATGGGGGAATACTGGTTTCTGTCCTTTGCCTTTATTACTGATAATCTACTCAATTTTAGTCACTGAATAAACCCCAGAAATAATCTACTAAGCACAACCTGTATCTCAGGCATTTTCTCCTGCACATGATTACACCTCTCCTGTAATTTAGAATGATCCATGCTCCTTTCTGTAAAAAGGCACGAGTTAATGGAATAGTGGAAAATGTCTGCTTTTCATCCTATATTGTAGCTGGTTAGTCCTAGTGCCTCTTACAAACACCTTTAGAAAGTCTTGCAGGAAACGCTGTGGTCTGACTATGTATGTCTACAGAAAGAAAGCCATTTTTCCCATGGTTAAGTGTTTCACACACAGGCCATTGTGGATGGCTTGTGACCAGTAACCCCAAGTGTGCCCTAACCTTCCCAAAGCAGGGAAGTATCTGAAAGCCTTGCCTGATATACAATAAAAAAAGATTTAACATAAACAGCACCATCTGGAGATGGAAATCAGAAAATACACAAATTAAAAATTGATACAGAAATGTCCAAATTGGCTATATGGCCTCCCTGCAATTCTCAGTCCCATCTTCTTCCTTGCTACTAGCATTTACATAACCTTTTTCCCTACAGGAGGAGCCAAATCTAAATCTATTTTGAACTCCCTGCTGTGAATCATTCTGTTAATTGGTCTGTAACATGAAAAGCAGAATGTTGCTGCTGAGAGTGACTGAAGGGTGAAATGAGACTGAGGAGCCTTCCAAGGCTATAAATAATTTCTTGGGAAGGAGATGAACCCAAATGTGTTTGCCCCAGAAAAAAACTTTGACCAATTATTCTGAGGTCAATAGTCTTGTTTTTCTAACTTGCCACTGGTATTTTCAGAAATAGTCTCTCTCTACATGCCTCCCTCCCACCCAATTTTTGTTCCTTGCCAGACAGCCTTCTTATTCCCAGTAATCTGGGAGGACAGACTGTCCCTGTAGAGAGACATTTGTGAGCTCTTGAACTTTGTAGGATGGAAGGAGGCTTCCATTTCCCCTTTTATCTTTTGTACAAACCTGCTGAACTGATTAGGGCACTGAAACACTTCAGACCTCTAATGGGAAGTACTCCCCATTAGAGACAACTTCAACAGTACTGCTTTTAAGCAACACTGTGCTGTGATATTTAACTAGCAAAATGATAATATTGATGACAGGGGAATAGTGATAGGAGTGATAATTCAGTGGGTTGCTCTGCTGGTTCTTGGTATTTTATAGTGATCATAAAAAGGGTTGTAAAAACAGTTGTCAGTCTTGGATTCTGGACCAATGCTTGAAAACAAGAGTCAGAAGGGCTAAAAATACAAGGCAGGTTAAAAAACTGCTGAATTCATTAGTTTGCTTTTTTTTTTAGACTTTAAAGTAATTTTACATATTTTGTACAACAGATCCATTAATCTAAGTTCACATGAATATCAGTACTGAGAAGGTGTCTATTATACCAAAGTATAATTCATGATGATGGATGGGACCTAAAGCAAAAATAATTTTCACAGTTCTTCCTATCAATCATGATTAGCCAAATTAAATGTCTATTACACATTCAAGTCCATTAAAAAAAAAAAGAAGGAATAATCCTGCAACTGGTAATACTTCTAAAACCCGATGCAACTTTTGAAACATGTCAATTTTACTTGGACTTTTTTGTTTAGTACTCAAAATGGACACCCTATAAAATCCTCATTAAAACTGATCAATTCCTTGTTTTGCCTGTTACTTATTCACTTTCTCCACCATTTCACATACAATACATAGAATTATAAATCGAGACTTTAAATAGCTGGAGAAACATTTTGGATTAACTCATGCTCTCCTGAACAGAGCTGGCAGGTATGCTTAAATGGACAGAGTAACAGTAGTGGAACATAACTGATTTTTTTTCCCATTACCCCAGTATTAGTACAGAAATTTCATGAAAAACGCTCTTGAATTTGAGAGCAAATCACAAAATGTATCTATTCGTGAATATTTATAGAGCACAGCAGGTCACAAACAGGTCTTGCCTCGACTTGCTTTTAAAATCAATCCACGTATCTACTAAAGGTGCACAACCACTCTTCTCACAAACCAGCCTCAAACCAGGCTGCTGCCAGGCTTCCTCAAGATTGTTCTGATCATTACCTATCTTTAAAAGCTTCATACAAAATTCTTACACTTCATTTTACAGGTATCAGTGTGAAAAATGAAAGCATCTTACAGAAACAGTTATTGGGCTGACATCCTTTAAAAATCTGTCAGTGAGAGGGGATTAAATCATGCTTTTCTCTGCTTATGAATGATTGCGCCACTAGAAATCTCATGTCCTCAAACATTGTACCAGGGCAGAATGTTACTGTATGCACTCCTATCAGACATGTCAGCACAATGCTCTGAAGTATTTTGGGATATCCTTGTTAGTTCCTTATGTAACTGTACTACCTCACTTTTTGAAATCATGTCCCAAGGCACATCTCAGGAGGGTCAATACAGCTGTGTCCTACTTCACACCACATCCAAGACTATTGAATTTTGGAGCACTAGCAAGGCTTGTAAAAATACAAAGCAAAACCTTACAGAAGAAAAATACATTAAGAAAGAGAAAAGAAATTGTGCTCACCTGCTCACCAGCCTGGGATTCCCCTATGATGAATCGATCTCCTGGGCCATCAGCAGCTGTTAAGAAGGACAACACAAATGGTAAAGGCTGAACCAAAACAAATGATGACATTATAAATTAAGAACAGGAGAAGAGCAAAGATGATCTAATGTTCAGTTCTTCAGTGTCAGCATGACTAAGGTTATAGAAGCTCTGCAAACATCTTACCTTTTAGGTCCTTTTGAGATGTGTTTATTATTTTGAAAAATACAGGTTCTAGAGAAAGGAGTATTTTTAACTGAAAATTTCTGGGTAGTATGAGGTCATGTAAATGAAGACTAGGAGAAATTACATTAATAACAAAGATTGAAGAGTGTTCATGACAGTATTGCAACACTGAAAATTAGGAGTCAGAGGTCACTGATTTAACAAGTCTTCAGGACTTCCAATTTAGCAAATCTGCATTTTTACAGGGACAACAAAGGCACAATTACTAACGACATTTAAGCTCCTGCCTGCCTCAAAGGTTTTCAGCAAGTTGCATTAGTGGTATTATAGGCTTTACCATGGTGTAAAGCATGTATGCAGCACAAGCAACTCTGCCTTTCCAAGCACAGCAGTCATGCTGCCAAGACTGCTCAAACAAACTAGGCTCGAATGATCACATTTAAATACATATTATTATTAATTTTAAATCTGTAGCTGTCAAAAGTTGATTTCCTAGAGATCAAGTCTAATCAGTGACAACCTTTATCTTAATAACTTCTGTTTTACTTCAGGAGCCCTTAATATACACCTAGGTAACCTTGTATAGAGAACTGCTTTCAGGAAGTATGCCCATTCAGTCTATAATGATTTATCACACTTGTACTCATGCATTGGCTGCAGCATTGCAGATCATTATCTATGGTACTTAGTCCTGTTTGAAGACTAATAATTAACTTAACTTTAAAAGCCTATCAAACAGACTAATCTATGAGCTTTAGAGCGAACTCTAAAATAAAAAAGTAGAAAAGGACTCTTCAACTAGATATCCTTGAATAATGCATGTAACACTACTGAAAACAGTTATCAGACCTTCACTGAAAAAAATGCACTTGGATCCAGCAAAAGAAGAGAAAGAAATCCCTAATAGCTAAATTATTTTAAACCTGATAAAATGCTACTGAATAAGACTTTATTCCCTCAGTAATGATAATATGGAGACAAAGTTTATAGATAATGTAAAACTGATGTAAAATGAGAAAAAGACAGGGGTTTGGGCAGGCATGTTATGCCACTGAAAGCTAATCCTTAATTTTTCTTAAGAAGTATCCATTGATGTAGTCAATATTATCTCTGCCTAAAAGCTTTTTTCCTCATATCCAAAGATAACAGGTTCACAAGAACAGTAAGATTAGAACAAAACAATAGAATAGAATAGAACTGCCTGATCAATTCAGGGCGGACCAAAATGTAAAGCAAATTATTAAAGGCATTGTCCAAATGCCTTTGACACACAGACAGGCTTGGGGCATCAACCCACTCTTTAGGAAGTCTGTTCCAGTGCCTGCCCATCCTCCTGGTAAAGAAATATTTCCTAATGTCAAATCTAAACCTTCCCTGGCACAGCTTTGAACCATTCCCACACATCACATAACCCTGTGCCCTTCGTCTCTGCAGGGAGCTGTACAGAGCCATGAGGTCACCTCTCAACCTCCTTTTCTTCAAACAAGACAAACCCAAAGTCCTCAGCCGCTCCTCACAGGACATTACTTCCAGCCCTTTCACTAGCTTTAGTGTCCTTCCCTGGATGCATTCAAATATCTCAGTGTTACTCTACTTGAATCCACCACCAAAATTAGGGTTTGTGTATTGGTTCTGACAGAAGTTGCTGAAGTTCATGATCACTCTGCTCATTCTGCATGTTTACTGAGGTTGTACTCATGCTTTGCCTTACCCTGCAGCAATCAGGTTGCAAGACAGCATTGGCTTGATCCCAAGGCCCTTGTCACTCAGCATTCTACTCAGAGCTCACCCTCTTAGTTTTTCTCAGTGTTACATTACCGGTATTTCTCTGGCTACATATGCACTCCCTTGCTGCTATTACTAGTCATTTTGGTCTGCCTGTCTCTCTCACACACTCATCTTGTAGACCTGAAATTTTATTTTTATATCAAATCTATGGGGAAGCTACTGGATTATATCCATTGCCTGGGTCTGCAGACAATCTATTTCATGGGCAGTTGCCTTCCATGGTTTCAGCTGCCAGTAACAAAAATGATATTTTAATGTCCCTAGAAGAAAGTTGGCTATTGTGTACAAATTTCAACATGGTGTTATGATGATTCAACCACTACCACAATTAAATCACTACTAGTATAATGTTCAGTTCTGTATATTTTAAATTTCCTTCATAGATATATGAAGTGAGCATCATTATTCTTACTTTACAAAGGGAAAAACTGACGCACAGAGAAGCAACTGGCTCAAAATGATACAGCACCTAGTGGCAAAGCAGAGTATGAATTCAGGTCTCTTGGGAAACCATATTCGCTGCTTGCAATCAATAAAATCATACAATTAATTTCATTTATATATGTCAGCTGCAATATTTTAAAAGTAAGAACCGCTTCTTTCAAGGTCTCTCCATAAGAGAACATTCTGGTAAGTTTTTTGAAAATTCTCTGATGCAATCAATATCTGTAACAGTTCAACAAAGTAATAGAAATATAAGAAAATCCTCATTAAATCTACAACGGAGGTATAGAAGATGAATCTGTAATTCAGAAACAGATGTTCTGTTATTCTGCTGAATTTTAAATGTTTCCAAGAAACACACTAGCAACAGAGGTGTATGTCTAGGAGCACATACGGATGTGCATTTGCTCGTGTACACATGTATCCACTCAAAAGACCTGAGCTCAGCTTTATGGCCTTCCTTCAAGACAGTTGCATTTTATATAATTGTGACTTCAGCAATGATCTGTATCAAATCTAAACCAAAATTACCCCTGCTGGATCCAAAACAGGTGAATTAACATGGTATGAAGTGGCAGACACTGTACTTCATCTCCACAAAGCGAGTGTTTACCTCTGACAGCGTAACCGTCTTTTACTGATGCTGGAAATGGTGGTAGATTATCTTTTGCATATACATCTTGAGCAAGGACTCGGCCCATTCCATCTAGAAAGAAGAGAAAAGACGATGTTCTGTGTCATTACAGTGAGTGAAAGGGGGAAACGAAGTTAACAACAGTGCGCTCCCAACAGGTGAAATGTGTGTGTATGGGACATATAGATCTCTCAGGCTTTTGATTTTTGACTCTACATAAAGGAAAAAGACTGGAGTCTGAAAGTAACGATAAAGGATTTGTTTAAGTCTGTGCTCCTGACTATGGGGAAATTGCTCACAGTAGATTTGAATGCTAAGTATCCAAACCCAAAGGTGATAGCTCCGATTAAGGATCAGACAGAAAAACAAGTATTTGTTTCTTCAGGACAAGTTTTTCTCCTAAGATCTCTTAAATATATGTATTTTCTTCATTTTCCTTTGTTTGAATTTTTATTAAATTTCTTCTTTAAAAACTTGTAAAATGACTTTTCAAAAGTGAATCCTATGCACAAAAGGTGAGAGGTGATGAATTGAGAACAGTAATGATGGACAAGTTTTCACAAATTAACAAAGAACTTTTACAATAGATTAGCTTCACCTAATTGCTGAGAGCGTTTCTGCTTAATGGAGGGTGAGTGCACGTAAGTGTCAGAATTTTTAATGTAAATTTACGCTGTTATAGCTCTAAATATTTTAATAGCTGTTTCAAACATACTCTTTCTCTTCACTTAGCAACTATGACTGATGAGCTGCAATTTGGCTCAGCCTCCCTGTAGAGACCGATATGAATTACTTCACCCTCAGTCAAGTGGCTGATACTTTTATGGCACCAGCAAGAGCTTTATTTTTTAGTATGATATGGAACAGAGTGGAAAATATGTAACTTGCTCCTTGATATGGTGTGAGAAAGAAAGCAGATTTATTACATGTGTGATGAGATGTACTGGGAAGGGACACATGGGTCAGAACTACTGAGACTGGCTTGATTCCCGTATGTCTAAGCAGAAGAAGGGAAGCCCTGCTCATAATAGAGGCCACTGCTCCTAGGGTGCGTTGTGGCACAGGAAGGCAACATCCAGCTGAAAGAATGATGGAGTGAGAGGATGCATGATTATTTCTGCCAGGAGAATTTGCATGGATATGTACTTTAGAGATTATGATCTTTGAGACATGCCAAGAAAGAAAAGTGCATAAAGTGTGTTTCTTATTTTACAGACAGGGAAATCAGTGTGGTTCTGGATTCACAGGGAAGGCAGAAGAGCTAGTGCGGCACACTAAATGGGCAGGTTTTGTTAAGAAGTACACCTACTCGATTTGAAAACATTCAGTTCCAGTGAAGTGGTATTATAATGAAAATTATATTTTGCTTATTAACTCAAAGGGATTTAGTTAGCAATTAATTATCATAACTACAACATCATTGTACTCACATCCATATGTATCAACTTTCAGCCTGAAGTTAATATTCATGCTGCACTGCTGAAATAAGTATTGCCATGAAAATGCTGCTGAAACCCGTTAAAGCAACTAGAAAAGCACTTTTGTAATAGCCATTAATTCACCTGTGCAAAGCTGCATATCAGTGCCTGTGATACACAATACAGAAGTTATTAGAAAGCTCATGAAAGCTTGTACACTTATACTGAGTAAAAGAATGCAGACACAGACATTTAAATTACAGCACAGAAAAGGCAGCTATCAAAGGCCTAGTAAAAACATCTTTTGTTCACAGATACACGAAATCTCATATAAAAGTGATACTTCTAATTTTAGCAGGCATGTTGTGCCTTTGTTTTGCCTCTTGTCTGCATGCAAAATCACACCAATTAGAGCAAAGCTGAACAGTATGTTCTTGGCATACTGCCATGCAATATTTGAGAGGAATAATGGCTAGCCAGTAATGGGAATGAGTTTCATTACAAGAAGAAAAATATAAGAATTATTTGTTGAAGTAGCCTTAGGCATTTAAAATGAAGCAAGTCAGCAACTAGAGGACAATCTTGAGTACCTTTGTACTCTCTTTTATTTAAGAAATTATTCTAAAAATACAGTTTGACCTTATTTTGATTAACTGTAATTCAGAAAGATGTTCTGAATTATTTTAATGTCATCAAACTGCCCCTTGTGATGCCCACAGCTTTCTAACACAAAATGGAAAATTACAATAAAGTCACTTTTCAAATGTGGGTATTTGCTATGCTTAGGTGGTGAAACTGGTACAGGTCTGTGAAGAACTTTGATTTCTCTGGGGCACAGCAATAAGACAGATCTTGTACTAGGAGGTGATGGATTTTGTAAATATTGTCCTGGTAGCACTTCAGCATGATATGAAACGTCAGTGCTATCAAAACAATCAGTTAGGCTCTTGGACTAGACCAGAATAAATGTGCTGTTCTCAGGCTTAAGCCCATAAAATGTAGACTGTTTCTGCATTATAATTTTATTATCAATTAAACTTCTGCCTCTTCTTAGTTTCAGAAGAATAATCATAATCATGTTGTCTAAAAACTTAACCTCATGTGCCCATAGAGCTATATTCAGGTAACCTTATTTATTTGGAATAAAAGGCTATTTGAGGGCTTCATACCAGATAACGATGTTGGCAGGTGAGAAATATGCTTCAGATGCTTTGGTTTATGACATTTCTCTAAAAGACTTTAGGACTGTCAATTTTTTTTTAAATATGAAAGAGGTTAAATGATCTATACATTCACTGAGCAACACACTTACCAGCATGAAAGCCATGTTTCAAAAGGTAACTTTAATAATCCTCTCCCTTATGTTAGGAGACAATAGATAGATTTGTGAGACTACAGCATATCTTGACTTAATCAAGAATAAAATCAGGACTGTACTGGGTATTTGTACAGAATTACATTCAGCAGCTTTATTTATGAGGATGAATGCTATGAAATATGTTTAGTAGTGTAACTAAATCAGGTTAAATTAATTAGGCAATTAGATTCTATTACATTAGAATCAATTAGATTCAATTCTAACTCCTAGAATTTTACACATTTCACTTTCCTTAGGGAGAAACTGTACTCCGGAAAGATAGTTTTCAGAAGCTCAGTGTTAATTCAAGACACAAAATCACGAAAACAGACACAGCACAATAGTGCTTTTCTGAATACAGTTTCAGACCTCCAGGACTACATTTTTATTATTTTCTGAAATTAGATGCATATGAACAGAAAAATAAATAAATCTGTAACTAAATGAAGAACTGGTTCTGAATTCATTGCATTCTTCAAAATTAACAACTTTTATCAAACACATACATGTGTGCCCACATGCACACACACACACACACACATATGCCTATACAAAACAATTCTATGTATTTGTCTGTATAACACTATGGTGATCACTTAAGGACTTCTGAAAATGCATTTCCATCTTGAGATTTGTATCTGTAGATTAAGAGAATTGAATTTGCAGTGTCACAGACACAGACATGTCCTTTAGGCTGTCTCTTATAGGCTCAATCCTGAATACATACATACTTGGAAATCTTAGAGTGCTAAAATAAATGTATACTACTTGAAAAATAAATTGCAAGATAAAATTTTGCACTACAGTGCAAAAATATGAAGGAATGGTCGGTATGATTATGTGAATACTAAATCAAGAATCTGTCTCTGAAGCTACTAATGTTACCATCGATCTAACACTTGTGTTTTGGGTGAGAGGGAAGAGGGTCAAAACTAAAGTGACTCAGCAGACTCAGTTCATTATTTTTGAAAGAATAAGAGTGCCAGGAATAACAACACGTATTTTCTGGAATTAGAATCAAAACTTCTTCTATGCAAAGAAGAATAATAATCCTACAGTACCTTAACTGTATCTGACATACCAAAATAAATACATGATGTGCTTATTTTTCAGGGAGGCAGATGCCAGTCTTTCATCCTTTATTTCAGGAGTTCAGTGTTGCATGCATAGCATTTATTTGGACTAAAGGTACCCAACACTGCAGCTCATCATATTGTTCACAAAGGGCTGTCTTAGCAAAGACATTTAACTGACAGCTACCCAAAAAGGCACAATAGTTATGCTCAGGCATTTACGCCTTAATGCCTTCTTCTAATCTGCACACCATTATGAAAGTGCAGGGTGTATTATGCATATTCCTTGTTGATCCACAGTGCTGTTCTGAATGCAGGATATGGAGCATCTTCTCAGAAATCCTGCTGCCAAAGCACAGGAGAGCACTGAACTCTACTTGGAGTCACTAAATGCACAGGTGTGATACTACATACAGTCTGCTAAATCAGTATGTCAGTATAAAGACATCTTGAAGACTTCTGGTAGCACAATTGGCAAAGAGCATGAAAACTTAGAAATTCCAAGCCAGGAGACAGAATATTCCATTCAGAAAACGTTCATACCTCTCTGCTGTCTGTAGCGCACTAATGTCCTAAATGTTTTTGCGTCTTGAGGTTTACAGTTCCACAATCTCTTCGCTCACCACCTTACTTTTGGACAGTCTGGAAGAATCTCTGGAGGAGATTTCTGCTTCCCTATCTACTTTAGGTTTACTTGTCAGTATATTTCCTGTCATGGTTTTGTTATGTGCCAAAAACATTCTCTCAGATAATGCCTAGCCTTGATGCTCACAAAGAATCCAACTTAAAATACCTCTGTAATTGATGATTTCTGTTCCAAGCACTGGGGTCATTTCCAGAACTGTGATGAAGGCCTTGTCCATAGATGTCAATGGGAATGGAGACATGCGATGTCTTCTTGCTACCTTGGTAATGTCAACAGCACTGTGACCTGCAATGAGAAAGAACCAAGTTTACGTGTGCTACAGTGAGCAGATTCATGTAGTGATGTTCATTTAAACGATTTTACTGAAACTAATCTGGCACTTTGGAGCAAATTAAATTAGTTAGGTATCACTATTGAGCTTTCATGTCAGACACTGGGAAAACACTGTATTCAACTAGAATCAAGAGAGTGTATGTCCTTATTTATAATGAAGAACATACCAGAAGTCTTGATGAGCATGAAAAGATTGGTTAATCTAAAACAGAAACCCTTCAAGGTGATGCAGTATTTTACACTGAGGATGATAATCTGAGACTAATTCAGTTCTATGAACTCAGGACAATTCACTCCATTCTGTTCTGCACAAACACATCCGAACATGCTCTGTGCCGTGCACAGATAAAGTGTAACAAAGGGCACTGTGCCAGTGAGCCTACAATCCAAGAGTGAGATGGGAATCGAAAGGTTTGAAAGGAAGATAGAGAGAGCACAATGAAATCACTGGGCAGTGAAGCCAGCACACAGTGTCTCCAGCTAATGGGCATCCTACCCGTTGTCAAGATTTTGTCGTCACCATAGCAAAGTGTTGTTTAAATGTACGATTAGAGTGAAGGCAGTAGGACAACTTAAGGAAAGCTTACTTTTTCCAAGTGTGAGGGACAGGTAGGGAGAAAATATGACAGAAGTTGTTTGAAAATGAAGCCAACAGTGTGTTTCATTTCATGATACTTACTGAGAGATTAAACAAGGGGACAACAAGCTTTGAAGGATTTTGAAAGTGAAGATAAGCAACTGAAGAGAGAACTATTGCAGGAATACATAAACAAGAGTAACAGACACAAACCAAAAGATTAAGACAATTACAATTGCAGAGTATCTTGAAAGGATTTACCTAGAACAAGAAGGTATTTATGAGAGCCAAAGTGGATGATGTTCTATATGTGATATGTAATGATATTCCTAAGTAACATAAATTATAATACAAAAAGCATTAACAAATAATATAAACTAATTTTTAATGACATGATTTTCCTTTGCAGTCACTACATAAATATCTAATTTGTTGCTGCACATGCCTCCAGATTCTGGAAAAAAACAGATTATTGCTTTAAGTTTAGTCTTCTAATTAAAAGTTAGTAAAAAATAGCACAGCAATCACGCAGTCTAAATCCTTCCTTCAGAAGAGGTTTCTTAATTAATCTGTATATACAATACTTGTTCAGCACTAACACATGCTTGCCTTCTTATGTGAGAGATTGTTCACTAATTATTTTTTGCTATTAACACAGTAACTACTTTTCAGAGGAAGAAGTAGAGACAAGTAATACTGCCCACCTAATTCTTCCAGGAATGATTCTGGAAGAAATTATTTGAACAATCTCTTTGTACATATTTAGAAGATAACATGATGATAAAAGCAAGCACTGTGAATTTGTCAAGCACAAATAATTTTAAATTGACTTAATTCCTTTCCTTAAGATAGCAATTGGCATTCTGAGGAAGAGAGAAACAGCTGATAAGACGTTTTCTGACTACATTAAGACTTTGCACACTCTTAAACCTAGCTTTCTCATAAGCAAACTAGGGAGAAATGATCCAAATCAAACTATGGCAAGATGAAAGTGTAACTAATGGAAAAACTGCATTCCTGGTTTTAACAACAGGGATCTCCTTAGCAAGCTTACATTTCCAGTTATTACGCCCGTTTTTTGTTAACAACATCATTAAAGAAGAAAAGGAAAGCATTTGTGAAATACAGTCAAACTTCCCACAACTGCCTCTGCATAGAGAAACTCTGCTTTAGCAGCACTGTCATTCCTGCAGGCCCAGCAGATTCCACACAGTATATGCTAAAAACATTTTCCTGATGTTTTGTTATAAGTTGGAAAATATGAAGTAAGATGCTAAGAAAAAATATGTCACAGCAATGAAAGCTGAGGGAATTGTGTGGCAGTAAACAACCTTTATGCTATTGCCACTAGGTGCTTTTACTGCTACTAGCAGTAGTTTCACTGCTACTTAAAACTCACTGTTAGCTACTTTAGAAACTCACATTTCACCTATTTAACCCTTAAAAAGTGATGGAATTCACAGGTTTTGAGTGCTTTGAATGGTCCCCAGAGAACAACCTTAAGATTTGCAAGTCTGTCCCTAATGCATGTCATTTGCTTAAGAGAAAGGTTCTGTTAAAATCTTCTGAGAAATGTGTTCTCCAACATAGATTTTTTTGAAAATTGATAAAATTTCCTAATTTCTGATATCTTTTTTCCAACAGCAAAAGTAACACCCATTATTTCTGCAAGAAAAGCCAAGAAAATAGAGCCCCTTTAGGTTTAACACTAGCATGAATAACCTTAATGAAGAAAGAAAGGAAGATGCCGGTGTAACTACTAACCTTTCTCTCTCCTGTTTCTTCCTACAAATAAATGCTAAGCCTTGTATTAGAGGTATCACACATTTAAACAGACCCAGAGACAAACAAATTATTTTTTAAAATTCTAAAATTACTGAATGGTACTTTAATTACAAGCAAATGACATTAAACAACTCCTCAGACTTTACCAAGTTATCTTTCACTAATGTGAAATGTCAGATGGCTCTAAAAATAACTACTTACATTAAGCTGCATTTTGTACGACAAAATAATCCTCTGGCTTTGAAGCAGCTAATTCAATTGGTTGCATAAGGTAGAAAATTCTTGACAGCCTTCTCTTTTATCACCAAAACAACTTCCTATTCCTGTCATTATGCATATATATATACGCACACACACATATGGTGGATCAAATTTTAGACTAGAAAAGACTCCCATAACACAAAGAAAAAGAATTGTGCAAATTAAACAACACATCATTTGGATCAAATGTGAATTCTTAACCTTTGCATTTTTTGGTTTGGTTCTATGTAATCCAACATTCAAATTCATGTTCAAGTATGAAAATAAAAATAATGTATATTCAAGTTGAGAATTTCCATTTTCATTGTCTTTGAGTGTTAATTCTTGCCCATAACACCTGCACACACATGATCATTTACAACAAAACCTCACAAACAACACAGACTTCCATGTCATTAGAAAAACAACTTGGAAGAATAAATTAAAAGGTGACTCTCCATTAACACGTGAACACTATGAGCTATTTACAGTTTTACCTCTGGACTGGATTTCACTGTCTTAAGTTATTAAATTTCTTCTGCAAACCCACTTAGTCCCACCTCTGATCTGACTATCACTTGCTGTCTTCTGAGCAGTCTTAGTTTCTCAATAGAGGTAGGAAGTTTCTGTACTTACTTGCTCTGAGGATGTTCTCCTTGCTGCTGCACCTAGACTGGACCTGCAGAGAGAGCACAGAGTCTATGAGCTACAGAAGTTAACAAGAATGCAAAATACAGAGATAAAATGGGCAAGCTCCTGGGATCTAAGACAGAGGCTGTACATATTTTCAGCAACATTCTTACATATTTTGCATGAGGTAAGTATATTTAAGCAGAAGGGTAATAAGCTGCTGGTCAGAATCTGATACAAGCAATTTGATTCCACACCCCTCCCATAAGAAACAAGATGGCCTAAGGACCATAAGTAAGAGAGAAAAATCAAAGAACAGTGCTTAAAATGATGTGTTAAGCATCAGTTTTCAACAGAAAATCCACATTTTCTTACACAGCTGTAATTACAGTAGCTCTGAATCTAGCTCCTGTTTGATGATTAGACAGAATACTAACATAACTATATGACCTGATTGAAAATTCTACTGTTGATATTTTCAGGTATTGTAGAGAGTTTAAAATAGTCAGTTTCAATTTTGTTGATTCTGAAGATGTTTAATAAGAATTCTTCACAATTGTGTAAGCAACTCACAGTTGTATAAATGGCTCCTGGCTGGAGCCAGATAAATTTAGTCTGCTGTTCCAATTTGGTTAAAAGAAATGCTATGTTCAGTATTAATTTTATAGTGTAATTCTACTTTAGAAAGTAACTGTGTGAGAATGACACACGTGTGTATATGGTTTCTCAACAAATCCTCTTCCTTGATGCTTAGCTGCCGCTGTGCTATTCCAGATAGATTAGTCTGACTACAGGGAAACTGGACCATTCACACTGGTCTAATATTCTAGTAACACTGGATATTTACAATTCTATCTGTTTACCATGAAGATTTTAAAAAGAATTGGTTTTTTAAAGAGTATCAGCCCTGTAAACACAACACAGTTTAAATTTTATCTATAGTGAAGCATCAATTCTTGTTAATTCTTCTCAGGCTTGGAAAGATAGCACCATGTATAATAACTCTGACGTTGCAAGTTTTCAGATGGACTACTGTCAGGCCAGCTGACTGAACTGGCAGCACTTGAATGAAAAGCATTTTGTGTGGACAAAACCCCAGCTAAAGTAAACTTCACAGGAAGACAAACCTCTGAGATCGTAAGAACTGAATCCTTCTCTTTTTCACTTCATTGACAAAGGTATTTTAAATTTCAATGAGAATACTAATAAAGTAAAACTGCGGACATGTAGTGAAAGAAGTGGAATAGCACAGGTGATGCTTGAGGGTGTAATTTCCCAGCAGAACATTTGTCTCTGCTGCAAAAGCAAAGGAGTGAATCCAGATTATCTTTCAGACCTCGCTTTGAACTTGCAGTTACAGAAAAATTGCCTAGAAAGTGAGTATGTATGATGTAACAACTGATGAAGAATGGTAAACGCCCAACCCCTCAAAAGCTGTCTTCAGAAAGGAACAACCATTTAAGGCTGAAACAAACTGTGCCCCAGCTTCTAAACCTCTTTCTTCTGTTCCACAGCAGCTTGCCCCAAATAGATATTCACATAAAAAAATTGGATTCTACAGCGCAACACAGTCTACTTATTGTAATGGAATAACTTATGGAAAGTAATGTTGCAACTTAGAGTGGGTTATGGTGTCCTTCCCTGAAAAAAACTCTTGTTTAACAAAAACAAACAGAAAAACCCCACACCCTCCCCCCTTCCCATCAAAACTACTATACAAGAAAACTGCAAACAAAATATTAATGATGCCCAAATTTGGCCCAGAGTTGTTTTACCACATTTCAAAGGCATAAAATGAGCTCTCTTTGGAAGAAGTAAATATTTACCTATAATTTACCAAAGGACAATTCTGGACCAAAAAGGTGATATAATGGTAGGAAAGAAAACACAAAAGAAAGAGAAGCACAGTTTGAGAGGGAGAGAGAAGCAGGATGGATGTGGCAAGGCAGAAGATGGTGTATGCAAAAGGAGACATGGGCCTATGTGTGTAAGACTACTGTTTAAAATGGAAGAGGCTCTCTTATTTCTCACTGAAAAACATGAAAAGAGAAAATGAGCAATGGACCTGCTGCAAAATAACCAAGAGATTCAGCAAACTGTGGAATGAAATTCAGTGAGATAACATAGTCCTAAAGAAAAAGGCAAAAAAACAAAAATACAAAACACAAACATTTGAAACAATCTACTAAAACAAACTAAGTAAAATATGTGATCCAAAGGACACAGATAAAAGCTACTAGAGAAGGAGGAAAAATGTTAGCAGACAAAGACAGTGCTAAAGAAGTAAAATGGAAGTCAAGAGAGAGTCTTTCAACAAAGTGGAGGAACAGAAGGAGCCCAAACCCATAGCGCAAAGCAATGTTTGCGAATGGAAAACAGCTCCTTTGAGCAGTAATAGTTACTCTCGAGTTGTAGCCTCTATTCCTCCTCAGTTCATCTTTAAGCCCTTCCAACCTATAGTGGAGCTAGTGTATGGACAAAAACAAGAGATTTATAATGAACAGAGCAGCTGAGATTTGCAGATCAAATCTTCTAATATAAAAAACGTGCTGACAAAGTTTTGCTCTTAAAATGTCCAAATGACAATGGTAACAAAAGACAGCTGGCTTCACATACAGCCTCTTACAGGTCATTTTTTTAATTCTGTGCACACAGAGGACTTCATATTTACTTTTTGATTTCTTACACCCAGCCTAAAGTTTCCATGTTATCACTCACCTGATGGGCAACATATGCAGTATGAGAAATAATTTGCTTCCCACAAATTTTAAAAGCAGCTGTGGAAGAGGAATCCATGATAATAAAATAAAAGGCTTGATCAGCTAGACTTGATCGTTTCCCAACCTATGCTCACAGCTGCAGAATACAAACCATGTTTTAACATAACTGACATCAAAATTAGTTATTACATAATACTTCTGTTTAATATGAATTGCACATTCTTATCCTAAATGTTATTTTTAATCAAAACTCCAGTAAATTGATTTTGAATAAAACCCACCAGTTTCCTAACACATACAGTTTGGGCAGCAATGGAGCTTTTTATAAATGGGGTCATGTGCTTTAAGTGCCTTTTATCATATTCATTATTCGTATGTTTTACTACTTTGTTATTTGTGTCATTTACAGAAAATCTATATTCCTTTCACAGCTATTGTTAACTGAAGAATCCACACTACATTGTATATAGTACCATGAATGACTGGGGAGAGTTATTATTAGTAGTATTTACTATAATTCTTCTCATTCACAGGTAGTTACAGAAATAACAACCTATGGCTGTCTTTTCTTTCCCAGGGAAAGTATAGATTTATTGTTTGTCCATTCTACAGCCTCTTGGCTCACAGTCTATCTCGGCAGAAGATACACTGGGCTACCAGCCAGTACCATTTCCCTGCATAGTTCAGACAAAATGTAACCAAACCCAAAGCATTCAGTTCACATTACTCTGTATTTTAAGCAAACTGGATTTTATGTTCTTGAAGATGTAACTTCATCATGCTAGAATGCAGAGTAAGCTTTCTCCTATAGGCTGAAGTAGTAAACAGAATGTGAAATAAAGTACTCAAAAATAAATAAAGGGAATGGTAAAAATAAAGAGTTCTGCTGACAACTTCTATCTATCAGTCATGATTGGTCTGAAAAAAATCAGTGGCTGTACTAAATTGGATTAATTTAAATTTACATAATATGTTTTGTTGCAAATAAAAATCAGTCTAAGAATTTGTTTTACAAGAAAAATATAAAAGGACATAAAGAAAAGTTCATGCTACAAGTGAAGAATTCAAGTGAAAAATAATGAAAAAAGGAAAACTGAGAAACCCTTTAACACTTTACCATGACTGTTAGGAATTGTTAGAGAAATTACTTACCTTTTTAAAGTCATAACAAGATTAGCACAGAGTATTAAGTCAGCTCTTCATTATGGGAGGTACAATTAAAAGCCATTGGTTATAATAAAACAAATTGCTAGACAAAAATGAAGAGTTTCCAGCCCAATATGAAAAGCTAACTCTTACAGGAGTACATTTTAACTCAATATTACAACATGAAGAACAATTCAGAACAATGACACCAAAACATGAGTTACCACCAACAGAAAGAGCCCATTTCTCAGGAACACAGAGCCTGTAGGAGGCTGACCCATAACCTGTAGCACTTATGGGAAAGCACACTGCTCCACTCATAAGGAAAGCATGCAGAATGTGGAACCACCAGCAGAAACCCAAACATACGCAGACACAGAGGACTAAGGTACAGCAGAGGGAATGAGTTCGCCAAGCTGTAATGAAGGAAGCAGGGTAAGCAAAGCACAGCAGCTGTTAACAATTTCAGAACTGTATTCCTCTCACTCTCCCGAACACCAGGCAGGCCCGTTCATGAGGTATTGCACCTACTACACTTACTGCTGGTGAGAAAGTGCATAACTCATATAGCCTTTCCTTGAAACTTCAGCAGCTTTATGAAGACAACTTATCTGCTATGATGTGGGAAAGTATGCTGCTGCTGCTTTTCTTCTGCATGTGATTTATTAGTAATTACATGACCTGAGTTCTGTACAATATACACTATGCACATGCCATTGGAATGGTCTCTGAAATATTTGCCTGCTTTAAATAGATTTCAAATCACATGTGATCTGATTTTAACTGTAGGGGTTTGCACAGATTCTTCTCCCTAAAATACTTTTTATCCTCTAAGAGTGCAACATACATTATTCAGTGTCTCTAAATAAACAGATAAGAGAAAACTAAACCATGAATAACAATGTCTCAAGCTGCTCCAATAATACTTTAAAAACTGATTTTGGCGTGTTATTCTAAGCAATATCCATAAGGTTAAACTAGGAGCAAATGAAAAAATGCAATGAAATACATGGTTGATTTCATTAAAAAAACTTGGTTAGGTCTAACCTGAAGAACAGAGAGAATAGCTTTGATTGAATTAATATGGAATATAGAAATGAAGTTGTTAAAAAAACATTCACAAGTATGGCTTGGGTTGGAAGGCACCTTAAAGACTGTCCAGTTAAAAAAAAAAGTACATCTGGAATTGTGTACTTCAGAAAACATTCAATAAAGTACGTGAGGATTAAATAATCCTATTACAACATGCAATCTTCCTATTTCAGGAATCGATTCTTATTCAAACAACACTTTTACACTGAGCTGAACACACAAGGTCTTAAGAGGACGCTTTATGGCCATCTGAACTAGGACTAAAGTCAGTTCAAAACCACAGAATAATGTTTTCTTATTATACTGAAACCACTTCTGAAATGGAAAGAAAAGTGAGCACGAGGAATTTGATAGCAGCAGACATTATTCATTAACACAATTTTTAAAACAAGCACTACTGATGGTGGGATTCAGCTCACCAAAATTTAAATATGAATAATAAATAATGCGGTATTCTACACAAGAAATCACTCATTTGGAGTCAGTAGGAAGAAATAAACAAAAAATTATTTGAAGCCAAAATAATTTTAGGAGCAGATTTTTACAAGTTATTAAGTGTTGTGCTTGGTAGACTGGACATGAAGAAAAGTCAATTTTAAATCTTGAATATGTCACTGTCTTCATCCATATATTACTGAGCTCTCTTTTCTGAGTTTTTTTCTAATCACCTACACTTTACATACAGATTATTTGATTTTGATAATTGTTTCCCAGTAGACTACGAACACACATATGGAATTCTATGGTCAGATTATGGTTCATCCTAACTACTGTTCAACCAGGACATGGAGGTGGGTTGATGAATACACCATATAAACATAAGGGCTGAATTGGTTCCTTTTACAGGAGCAGTATAAAAAAAAGGTATTATCCAATATGTTGAACAGTATGGAATGAAAAGGCAAAGGGCAGTTTTCTGGGGTTAGTCACCTCTCAACAGAAACTGACGTTGTCCATTGGAGAGGTAAAAGAAACACATTTATTTCTAGAAGAGAATTCAAAGAAATCTTACACACCAACTAAAACTGCAAGCTGAACACCTCACAATGAGAAAACAGCAAGAACTATGATATATACAGCAAAAAAAGGAGACAAAACAGCAAACCACAGTCAGCTAACGGGAAAGCAAACTGGCTACTACGAACTGGCAGTATACGCTTCATAGTTGAGAATTAAAAGAAGCAAAGAGGGATTTCTTCTCTTCAGAGTAATTTTAATGAAATGTTTACCTTTCTATGAGAAAAAACATGAACTGCATTTTGTGTTCTTAGGAGTAGGGGACAGCATACAAATAATGCTGTATGAGTAACACTGGAAAGATGGCACACGTCTGTGATATTTTAGGGGCGGTTCAGAGCTTATTCAAGATCATACTACTTTTTGTTCAGAGAAGCTGCATTAATTATAATATCCAACTATGAAGAGACCAAGTATCTTGTATAAGCTAAAGCCCATATTAAATCAAGTCATAAACATTATTTCCAAATTTATGCACAAACTCCAACAGGTATTTCTAACCTGTGCTATCAAAATTCAAGTGGGATTTGTAGGACACAAGAAATCTCTAGAAACACTGCACTTGGAAAAATAAAATGTTCTACTACTTGTATTACTAACTGTGAACAAAATCTTTTATTTGTTTGAATGAAAATCTTGAACATTCTCCAAATGCCCTGGAAATATTCTCCAGTTTGAGAAGTAGCTAGTGTAAACAAAGGCAAAGAGAATAAGCTGTATTTCCTAAGAGGTACAAGGGCAAAAAAATTTCTGTTATCCTTGTTGTTTGCCACAGAAATGGCATTTACTTGCCTATTTTCATATAATGTCACACCCTGGCAATTTGACTGACAAACCCCTTAGCCCCTTACAAGTATGCATTAGATGTCTGAGTTATATCCTACCTGACCAGCATCAAGACTTGCTGAACTCCTTGTCCATTCTAGATTAACCAACTTTTCAAGCTGTTTTTAATCAGATACATGAGTGATGTATAGAGATTCTTGTCTTCAAGCACACCATAAATTACTCTCAAATCCTTAACTAGTATGGTTGACATTTCAAAAAGCTTCCTTTCTATTACAAGTATTTTGCTTTTCAATGAAATTTCAACTATTTTCATATTTTTATTTCTTTACCCAGCAACAGCCAATTTCAATGCAGCATTAAAACAGTGAAATATCCACATTACTGCAAAAAAAAAAAAAAAAAAAAAACAAAAAAAAAAAAAAACCCCCTATTTTTTTTAAATTGTGTGACCCTCAAAATAAAATTTTAAAATAAATTCTTTATTCAAATGTAGTCAAGTAAAATTAGCAAGTTTAAGTGAAACAACATTTAGGACAGATCAATGTTATGTGTGCAACTCATTCTTCCTTTGACACGAAGGCATCATAATTTCATCATAATTATTATCAGCAGGGTTTCTGCATAAGACAAGATAAGGCTACTTCATTTTAATCTCCCTGCTCAAAGACTAGTTTCATGTTTTACTTACTAAACATTATTCAAACTCTCTGCTAAATGGGTAATTCTTCATAGATTTCTCTGTTGGGCTCGGTTCTACAAAACAAAACCTTGTAATACATATGAAGGAATTTATTTTTGCAAAATCTTTGTGAAGCAGAGGGATGACTGGATTTTAGAAATGGGAAACTGAGGCCCAGAGACATCTAGACTAAATTTAACCTGACATGCCTACAGTCGGATTGCAGAGATTAGATCCTCAGTTGCCATTTATTTCAACTGCCTTTGGAATGCTCAGCATAGAATCACAGAATGGTTTGCATTGGAAAAGACCTTAAAGGTAATTGAGTTCCAACCCCCTGCCATGGGCAGGGACAACTTCCACTCGACCAGGTTGCTCAGAGCCCTAACCAACCTGGCCTTGAACACTTCCAGGGATGGGGCAACCACAACTTCTCTAGACAACCTGTTCCAGTGTCTTACTACCCCTCACATCTAATGTAAACCTGCCCTCTTTCAACTTAAAGCCATTTCCGCTTGTCCTATCACTGCATGCCCTTGTAAGAAGTCCCTTTTCAGCTCTCTTATAGTCCCCTTCAGGTACTGGAAGGCTGCAGAGGTCTTCGTGGAGCCTTCTGTTCTTCACACTGAACAACCCCAACTCTCTCAGCCTGTCTTCACAGGAGAGGTGCTACAGCCCTGGGATCACCTTGTGGCCCTCATCTGGACTTCCTCCAACAGGTCCATGCCCTTCCTGTGCTGGGCAGCCCAGAGCTGGATGCCCCACTGCACATGGTATCTCATAAGGGCAGACTAGAGGTGCAGCATCCCCTTCCTCACCCTGCTGCCTACACTGCTTCGGATGCAGCCCAGGATACAACTGGCTTTCTGGGCTGGGAGTGCACACTGCCAGCTGTGGCGTGACACGAAAATCACACAATACGTGTCTCAAGAAGGACACACAGAAAATGAGTACCCCTGAAAATGGTGCAAGAAGTTTTTCCAGGAAGAAAAATTAAGTCAGCACTAATGTGGAGACAGAAAATGTCACATAGGCTTCCTTGGCACCCATTCAGGCCTTCCTGCTACAGCACTGCGTTTTCTGTTCCAGAAGCAGCAGAGATGGAGTCACCATTCACCACACCTGCTCCTGCTGGGAAACACAATTCAGTTTTCTTAATATCTAGCTATTGACAATATCTGAATAAATATTGGTGGGGAATTGGCAGAGGCATGTTTGGAATTTTTAGCATTACTGCTTCTGGTCCTATCTGCTTCTAGGCCTATGGGCCTCCATCCCTTTGATCCAAGGTCTGTGGAGTGAAAAAGCATCTCTCCACTGAAATTTGAAGGAGTCTGACAAACTTGTAGGCTAACAAAGCCTACAACTCCTATTTCATGCTTACTTATCTTCCTGGAAGCTGACCACACAGGTAACATTCCTTGTATTTCTATGTTAAAGGAATATGAACATACATAAACAGGAACAAAGCAATCAACACTTATAAACTCTCCTCTGTGATTTTGTGGCTTCAAAAGCCACCAATCAAATGAGCAGTGAACCTTCAGGCCCAAAGAGTCAGCAAAAGCCACCACCCAATTTCTTATATTTTTAAAGCATCTTTAAAGTTAAATTTCACCTTTTTCCATTGGCGTTTCCCAGAAATTTTGGTTGGAGATTTTTACAGTTATTATCATTCTAAAGTGAATGATTGGACTACTTTTTAAACTATGTGAGCAGGAACAAAACATGTTTCCCCATGTAGTATGATCATAATTTCTGCACTAGCATAACTTCAAAGAAATTGATTTTAGTTAAGCTTGATATTTTTATTTGAGCTAGGAGGATTAACTTTGAAGGTACAAGAGCCAAAACTAGTAAACACAGATAATAATAATCTTATATCTGGCTTATATTATAGTCTCTGATATATACAATATTCAGTCAAAACCTCAGTCTTGTACACTTTAAAGTATAAAAATAAATAAAGCTCTTTAAAGTTTAAGATTCAAATTAGGGAGCAACGACTGTAAGAAAAATAAATCTTCATTTCATGAATCCATCTGAGTAGTAAATATCAGACAGTCAACTGTGTGAAGAGCTAGATTTCTGCCTTTGAGCTGAGAGAGACACACAGACTATATACCTCTGAGAAGAATCCTTAAAGTGAAATCAGAATGGTCATGGATGAATAACATGAAGATTTCAGAGGGTTCATAAGCTATAGAAAAGAGAGGCTGGAACTGAACAAATGTTGCACTAAAAACTATTGTTAAACCCAAGTTAGAAATTATTTTTGAAAGTACCAGAAATGCAAATGGAGAAAGAGGATTTGCATTTTGGATTTTGCTTTGAGCCTCAAAGGCTCAATAGGATAAGATTCCTTTAGTGCTGTCTTGAATTTGGCAGTCTGTATTGCAAGGTCCAGCACAACAGCAACCACCAGGCTCTCCACAGCAGTTATGCACCTGAGAACACAACACTAATTTGGCTGAGCTTGTAGCAGCACTGAATTTTGGAAACTCAAAGACAAGAAAGGGAAATAGAAAATACAGTGAATAAGGACATTCATTCTGCCCTCCAGTTCTTAAAAAAAACAAGTTTATGGCAATAATGCTTAGCAAAAAGAAGGCGTTTCCATGTTACAAAGTGGCATTTGAAAAATGGGAAAGACAGGAAGATAACTTAGGGAGCACTGATGAGAACCCACTGACATTTGAGCTGTGCATTACTGATACTGACACTGCTGTGAATATCTAATTTGATTTCCATGTATTTAAACAGACACTGCCCACTAGAGATATTTGTAAATTAAATCACATGCATGGCATTTTACATCAGTGATTACTCCAAAAGCTGTAACAGCAGTAGAAGCTTTGCCCTACTTTGATCCATTGCTATTTCAGACTTTAGACTAATTTTTTTAGATTCTATTACTAAAGCTGACTCCTCAGAGTTAGATTGCTTTGGGAGCTGGAACTAGAGAACAGTTGCACTAAATGTTATTACTAGTGTAACACAATGCAAAATAATGTCTGGCTTCTCAAACAAGCTGATTTAAGTAGTAAACAAATAAATTCTAAACACTGTATGCTGGTGAGCAGCGTAATACTGGATTTAAAAAGAAAACACTGGTTTAGAAAAAAACCCTCACAGTTACATCTAATCAAGTCAATTTTATTGCCATACAGTCCAAGGTATGGTACAGCACAAGAAAATGGAAAAAACCCCTTCGCTTAAATGGATGTATTTACAGTGAAATAATGGCAAGACTGACTTTGGAAAATGCAAAGGAGTCTAAGCTATAATCAAACAAAATGAAAATGACATTGATAGCTCTTTAGCTTGACCTAATTTGTTTCATAAAGGATTGCACATCTCTACCATAAGGCAAGGTGAAATGTCTTCCTATTATGTTGCACAAGAAAAAAGGGGGAATATTAATTAAAAATTGAAACATAAAGATTTGTCTTGAAATAAAAAGTAGGGAACTTTAAACTCCAGACAGGAAAGGATAGAAATTATTTATTTGCTCTTTCTCTGATAAATGAAGACCTGGAAAGCATTTTACCATAATAAAAATCAATAAATACTATTACAATTTTGTTAAGTTGAATAGATAAGATTTAACCCAAAATCTCTAACATGAAATGAGATGCTGCTCAAAGTCTCATCTTTTACCACTCTCCCAGATGTTAAATAGTTTTTTTTGTAAATTAACTTAGTGCTTGAATTGAATTTATTAGTACAGAATGAAAGTGCAAAATGTTAATGTGAAGGGATAATTTTATTTGGCAGAAGTCAAAAGCTAAGTACCATGCACAGAGAAGCTGCAGGTTTAAGTAAAATTTTGCTTGTGTTTTGAATGTATGAACTAATAATGGATCTAATTTGAGATTCAGCAATAGGTGAACAAAGATAAATAGTATTTAAAGTACAATTATAGCAACATTTGTTAAAGAATTTAAAAAAGAATTATCTAAGATGCCATTAATCAAAGTTATTAATGTATACTTTGATAAGATTATTGCAATAACAGACTGCCCTTCCTGATGTAACTTGGAAATTTTGCCATACTCTATTCTCATATGGCAAAGAGAATGCTAGAGAAGATGTTTCATAATCCTAATCCTAAACTAATCCTAATAAAATGAATGAAGATAGAAAGTGAATTCATAGAAAAACTATTTTCTACGAATAAGGAAGATCACTCTTTTTTCATACATTTTTGCATTTTAATATGCACTGTGGTAACCATTTCTCTAAAAGTAAGATTTTTAATTAATAATTTTTCTTAAGCCTAGAGTAAGGTGGTACTATTAGCAAATCAAAATGTGATCCTTTAAATGGCAATTGCCAAATAGAAAGCTCTGAGGTCTTGCTCATGTTTGAAAGAGAAATACCTATAAATTCTAATTTTACTTAAAAACTCATTGTTCTATTAGCAACTGCAAAAAAGCCTCAAATCAAAACCACAGAAAACCAGGAGTAGATTGTGCCAACATAGTTGGACAACCCCCACTGGATTATTGGATCCTTCTTGGCTCTGTTGTGTTCATTTATTTCTTGGAAAAACATTATTTCAAATTTGAAAGAGCACCTCTACAAAGTATATGGCATTCATAAGGCAACAAGATAGGGAATCTGAATTTAATGCAGAAATTTCTGTTCAATGGCTCAGTATATGAGTATGTCAGATGTAATGAACCAAGATCTCTATCTGCTGGACTTCTGCATGAAATCAGAGAAAAGAACAGGGGGGGCCTGCTCACATTTACTCAATTTGTGCTATGTAGAGCCGATTTACAACAGATATCAACAGTGAACTTAGCATCCTGCACCTAAAACTGAATTCAGGTTCTATGCTGGTGGTAAACATCTGAAAGCCATAGTTGCAGTTCCTGGTCTTTCAGCACTGCCTTCTATTCAAACTAGTCTAAACAGAAGGAGAACCAGTCTCTTACCTGGCTTTAATTCTGAAGAACACGATTCAGCTATTTACAACATTTTGTAATGTACTCTGTATAAAATACTTCAACCTACAGCACTTAAGAATCTTCATGCAGTCTCTGAATGGTCTTCTGAAGTCAACTACCTATTGCAGGAAATAGTATTTCCTCTTGTTCTCTGAATACTGCTCCTTAATTCCCTGTACTGCTGACTCTCTATTATCAGGTAAGAGAATACAGTTCTCTGCTGTGTTATTAACAATGCTTAGTATACAATTAAATCCCATCAATCAGTATGCAGCCAATACATATTCCAAACCTATCTTTATGGAAATAATATTCTTTGTGGGAGAGAGAACTAACGCAGGATTTTGCAGATCTTTCCCAATAAAAGACATCATGTTCTAACCACTCAGTGAGGCTAAATGAAACATATGACAAGCTATGGACCTGAGAGTCTTCCTCTTTAAAAAACTTTATTTTTTAGAAAGCAGGCAGTAGCACTGCAATAAACATTTTGTTGCCACTATCCTTCCAACAAGCAGATCAATAGGTTTCCTTCATTACGCTTTTAGCCAAACACACAGCGCATGCAAAAGCCAGAGGACAGGGAGAGAGAGGGAGAGAGAAACTGATGCTGCTAATAGAAAGTTTGAGATACAAATGAGAATAAAAAATGGTGCCATTGCATAACACTACCTAAATGTAATTTTATAAATTAGGAGACTGTGGACCTTCATTGAATAAAGTGTTTGATTTACACTGTGAATGATATTTTTAAGATACAAGCTGATGTCAGGGTACTTCTAAAAATTTAAGTGAAGCCAATTTGATTTAATACCTTAAGTGAACTACTACTATTTAAAAATAAATTACTATGTTTTGTGACAACTGAATAATAAGTAAATCAAATATCTATTCTACACACACTATACAGCGCAACTTATAAATCCTAATTAGTAATTTAACTCTTAGACAAACCCTTTAAGTAGTCCTGCTACCATCCACAAAAATTACAGGCATGAAGCTAACTGGTTTTCATCAAGAGTGAAAAACTTTATTGCTCACAGTGAAATTTAAAGAGAATATAAAATTATATTTTATCATCATACCATTTTAGAGAATTAAAGCTTTACTTCTCTTGACATAAGGAAATCTCTTTTTAAAGAAACTCATTTCAGTTTCACTGAATTGAACGAAAGACAAAATCCTCATTACAGACAACTGGAATGGTTAAGGGGCTGACTGGGGCTAAGAGGGTGTATAATACTTCTATACTATAATGCCTGCAACTAAACAGCCTCTCTGTACTTAAAAGCAAGTAGAAGTTTCTAAAATCTTTCTGCCCATTACTCTCAAATAGGCATCAGCTGACCACATTTGCAGTTCCACTCATGCTACTGGTGACAATAAAAAGGAACAGATGAAAAGAAGCTTTTTCTAATTACTGGACTCTGAGATGCAAAATAGCCTCTACAAGGATGTTTTATACATAAAAACCAGGCAGCAAATTCTACCTCCAATTCTTCACAATGCAGAATACACAGGTCCTGTTTGTATTCTGCTGGAAGATCTTTTACTTCTTCAATCAAAGACCTTCTATGTGACAGGAAATCTTTGATAGTAGACTGACTTTCCTTTTTGACAATTTGAGTTCTACAAGTGCCAATTAATCCAATTCCAGACCTTTCCTCAACAATTAAAATTGTGAGGAAATTTTTTATAATGAATCTAATACACCTATTTCCTAAAAAGAGATTTCAGAAATAATTTATATGAGGTTATCTCTTTTATCTTTCATTGTACCTTTGTCAGAAGGCAGGTTCAGCTGAAATCTCAGCACTGATTCCATTTCTCTTGTTCCAGATATCCTCCGATGGTCCGAAGCTATCTGATAATGACTCAGATGTGGAAAACTAAGAAGCTCTAAACTTGGTGCTTTAAGAATTAGCTTAAGAAAAATATTTTTTTGGAATAAGAACCACAGAAATATGTGTGGACACAAAATACAACCTCGAGATCCTATCAGAAGTGTGGTTCTTTTTCCCCCCTCTGGATATGAGACATGTATTATACCATTACTAATTTTCTTCCCATGATCAAAACTACTGGCAGGCTTTTGGAGTTGATTTAACAATACTTCAGTTTGGGAGATTTTCTATCATGTAATTTAGAAGTCAAGATGTTTACTCATAGCAGCCTTTCCCATTTTCCAAATTAACAGAGGATGATTTTGAGCATTGTTTGACGTGCATCCTGACATTAAGCTGTATTTTTGAATGAAGAGTCTCTTAAAAAGATAGAAACTAGACTACAAATCCTTTATGGACCCCAGAGAACCCCAAATCCCTTCCTGCCTCTTCAAATAGTTACAATGGCCACAGACATCTTCAGTTGCAATTGATTTATTCCTTTGGATCTGTCAGTGGCTTGAATGTTCTGCTGAAAAATACACAGGGTGGTAGTCTGCCACCAGAGAACAATGTATCCATATTTTTTTTATACCTTGTGCTTTTTATATCTTGTATGGTGTGTTTTGTGAGCATGAAAGTCTGATCAGCTAGTGCAGCATAACATCTGGTTCAGCAGACGGCCAGGCTATTTGCAGTTTAGATATGAAGATCTTGCCTTTGGAGAGAGTATAAAGGATGAACTGCTTGCAGTGTCTTGCAGTGCCACCTTGATACTTCAGATAGCAGATCCTTTAGCACAAATTGCAAAGCAGTGATAGTTTTGAAGAAAGCAAAAAAGCTTTCGGAATCTGATCAAGCAGAAGACCCATACATGCTGAGCAGTCACCAGCTGCAATACGTTGGCTTGTATTTCTTCTGAAGACAGTGATCCCTCCATAAAGTGGAGGGAAAGACAAATCGCTGAAGTTGGAGGCAAAGAAAGAAGACTCCAATTTCCCTGAAAGTGACTTATTGACTTCATCATCTGTAAGAGCATGTTCATAATTTTTGCTGATATGAACTACAAATGCCTGTTGATCCACTCCTTTTTCTTAATAACATACAGATATTCAGAAGAACAGAGTGAGGATGGCTTCTGTCTTGCACCTGTAAGCACTAAACTTAATTTCTTGTTCTGGTATTAGCTTAGAAAAAAGTGTCTTTGTATGCATGTGAGTATAGTATAATTTATTTATTCCATATTGGTGTTTTGATGATAATCATGATAAAAACAGTGAGGCTTTAATATAATACAGTGATGAGGCACAATGAACTGCAGAATACATATCAGGTGCTTTTAAGAACACATACTTGATTATTTTTAAAACTACTTGTCTGCCAGTAGAGCCAGACAGCAACTATTGATCTATACAGATCTATGACAGAAAAACTGGTAAGCATCTTTCTTCTTAAGAACTGTTCTATTAGGTCTTTCGCCTATTCATACACCGAAACTATAAAAAACTTTTATTACTAAGGATAAGGAAGTGCTAGGAACAATTGCTTGCGGAAGCTGAAACTTTTGAGAACAAATTACACACACAATCAGCAAGGTACAGGTCCTTCTGCTTAGGGACAAAGTGACTGAGTAGGTGAGCTCTTTATGTTTGCATTTTTTAAATTGCTCATGAATAGAACATTCAGATCAGGTCTAGAACCTGGCCCACAGTGTGAGATGGAGCAAAGTGTTAACTTCTTATGGGATCTTACCAACTTTAAAAGAGTCTTTTAAAATACAGAATAAATAACTGTACACAATCAAGACCAATTCAGTATAGCAGAAAACCTTAAGTCCATCTTTTTGATACTTATCCATTTATCAATTATAATCATATGCTGAAACCTAATCTTTACACAGCAGGTCATGGAATTAATTTTACAGTATTTTATAAACTTTGTTTTTATCCCAAAATGTTGTGAATTCTGATTTATCTTAACGTATTTCTTCTTTCTTCCCCATTCTAATTACAATTGAAAGTATTTTCATTTTCAATTCTTGTTAAGATGGTTCATACCTCATTATAGAAGACCATCATGAAGCTGATATGGAAGTATTTAAAATGGTACATGCATTTTGGCAGGTACCAACTTGAGCCACAGCTTTGGGAATTAACAATGAACTTCAGGTGTCATAAACCCGCCTATATCTAGACAGGTAATTAGCAATCATAACCTGATGGCCATCTTTACAGAGTCCTTCCAGTTTCTCTGTCCAAATATGGGTCAGACTAACAAGTGAAGTGTTTTGAAGGCTTGACATCTGTAAGTTTGTTATTTTTACTTAATGTAAGAGATAACTAAGGATGCTTTTATTATATAATTTATCCTCATATGCTATGTAGTAGTTGCTTAACTACTGGACTAGACATCATGGTGGTCCCAGACTGGTGCAGTGATTTTAAAACCACGCTGAACATGGCTGCAGATTGATCATGCAAAATCTGCCCCCCCAGCTGATTTTTCCCCACTTGTGCACAGTGCAATGCAAAAAAAAAAGAAAAAAAGTAAATAAAATAAAAAAAGTGTGATGGGTGAGCAGGTCGACTGTGTGAGAGAACACGTGCAGAGTATACCTCAGAAACACTATAGGTGGATGAGCACGAAGGGAGTCGAGCCTGGTTGTGCAGTGGGGAAAAGAAAACATTGTTAAAAAAGAAATGGTGGCACAGTAAGGGTCTCAGAAGGTTTTCTGTATAGGTGGTTCCAGCACTGAGGTAGTGGGAGGGAGTTCATAAAGTCTCCATGACCAGCTATTTCAGAAACTCCAAATTTATGCCTTTTAAGGTGGAAGCTTCTTAAAAGAAAAAAAAAAAGTATTTGAGAAATAATTAAAATGAATGATGAATCTGATATAAATTCTTCCTCCTCTAAATATCTGACAACACTATCTTTAGGACAATAAGGTATTCTAGGATGAAACTTTACTGATCTGTTTCATTTAAAAGTATTAGTTTTATTCTAACTCTGCAAAGAATACAATCTTACGGGTGAAAACCCATAACAAGCTCTGAATATCTTTATGCGTTGATATACTCAGAACCAGCATTTTGACAAGGGAGGTTTTTCTTCAATCTTACTGCCCCAAAAACCAGAATAACTTGCAAAGGTCAATGACCAATGGCCAGATATAGGTCAGTAGAAATCTGCAGATTATGCCCCTAAGCAATGTAAAGTGTGTGATTCTTGAGGGACTCTGTCCACTGTCAAGAGCTTTCAGTGCAAGTTAACACAAGTTAATAGGTAACACTACAGTTTTACTGATTGCTTAAGACACATTTTGTTTATACACAACAGTCATTATTCTAAACTATTAATCACTCAGACATAAGTATTAAAAAAGGACTCTCCAGTAATTTATAGGAAAATCCTTTCTTTGGGTGAAAATATTTCATGTTTCACTGTCTGAAGAAGGAGTAAAAGCAGCCCAATAAATAAAATGTAAAAAAAAATGGTTCTTATAAATGTACTAAAATCACGTTTTGATTTTTTTCCTAGGGGTGAAAAAATGAATTATCAGAAGCCTTAGCAAAACTTCCTTAGACTTAACAAACCGTACAGCAGTTTGGATACATTTGTGATAAAGATGAATCCAGCAGGGATTTCCACACAGGTATTGTGACCACTTGCTGACTTAGGTATATGATGGACTGAGCAGAGAACGTAGTACCCATAACAAGTCTTTCAAGAATATTTTTCAGTTTCAGATGTGTATTTCATATTTTTTCATTGAAATATAAAATATCACTTCCAGGAATTTTCTACAGTCACATTGGTCTGTGCTAATTTATGTCTCCATTATATATACAACTTTTTTTCTTCCTTGAAAAGTTTTTAATACTCCAAAATTATTTTTGCTCCTTTCTGGCATTCTGTATTTAATTTACTCTTCTAGATAACATTACTAAGGAGATTTGAATCACTTCACATCATCTTAAATATTCACACACACTCAGCATTTTCTTCAACTGGTGAAATGCTTTCTTAAACTGATTTTATGAAATGATTTGCAGAAGGATTAAGACAAAAATAGAAAATTCCTTCAGACAAACAGCAAGACTGAAAAACACAGTTTTAAGAAATCAACTGTTATTTTTAAACAGTCTATTTTATAATTATAGAAAAAAAAGAAAAAAGATCCTCTTCTGACAAAGCAAAAACTGTTTCTAGAAATACTGCTTTGAAATCTTTCTAAGAAAGATAAAGTGTGCTTTTGCTCAGAACAGGGGTGCAGCTATTCACCTAAGACTTTTGGATGAGGCTCTAATCAAGATTTTCATAAATAACGTCCAGCCATTGTTCCCATAATTTGTCTTTCAACAGCATGGAATAAAAAATTAGCCTTGATTTTGCAGGTGAGGATCCAAAGAATGCATGAATATCAAGAATCATCACAGCATCAGTTTTTTACGTACCAGAAACTAGATACACAGAAATAACAATGATCAGAAGGTTTGGAGCCATACTCCACAAAAATCTGAAGAACTTTGTTCATGTTGTCTACTCCTCACACCAACTCACAAGGGGCATGCTAGACATTTGTGCACTTTAATCTTCCCTGAGGCAACTGCTCTAAGTAGAATGCTATCACTTTCCTTGTCGAAGTATTTTGTAATCTAATTATCCATATTTTCATTAATAATGGAACCATTTAACTTCAGTGTTATTCCAATTAGACTTTAATAACTTTAAGTAATATTGTATTTTCTTTTTCATAGTTCCAGTTCTATAGAAGCAAATGATAATACTCCCCTCAATAAGATACCAGTTGTTATTGTATTTTTTCTTCCTATGCTCAAAACCACACACATACACAATTTTCCTTAATCTCCTAATGTTACTTTCAATTCTTGTCTTCTTATTCATACATGTCTAGATTCTCAATGTACCCATTTCATTTTCTTATAATGATGAAATCAAAGGTAGACTGAAGTGCTGTAGTTCCAAACTGACCTAATGTTCTTGAGGAAAGGATTATGCTCACAGCACATGGGGATTACTGTTTATCTTCAATAGGATCACACAGTGTGACTGTTTAATCTGCTGCACACTTATAATTTCCTGATCATTTCTATGTCATTACTCTTTTGCTAACTGGTCTCCATTTTTAAGCATCTACCTAATTTCGGGCTTTTGCTAGTGTACTGTTTCTGTGCTATTAAAATTACATGTCAGTATGTTTCCAAGCTCCTTTGATGTTTCTGCAATCTATCACCTACTCTACTTATGATTTGTTGTCATATATGAACTTCAGTGACTGTTTTGTCCAGTCTGAGAGAGGGGGCAGCTCTCCTTATTTAGTATGCTACCTGACAGCCGCTACATATTATGTTACGTGAAGCTAATGTGCTGGCATTTGGGCTCTTTTCCCTCAAAAACATTCAATTTAAGGAGTCAAATTGTCAGTCACAGAAATTCACCACTGTGAGAATTCTTTTAAAAGAGCTATTTACACCAACTGAGAACCTGGTTCAAATGCTGCAAGAGTAATTTGTTTTCAGTCTGAAGGCCTTACTGGCTTGACTCAGGTCTTTACTAAGTGAATGTTAGGATCAAGAATAAGAGTCACGTAAATTTAATCCTTCATCGTGGCCGAAGAAGGCAGGTAATTAAAGTAAGACAGAAAATGCATGCAGGAGACCATAGACTCTGAGACAGACAGGTCTGTATGAAAAACTAGAATCCTGCTTCCATTTAACATAATCTATTGAAAGTATTTGGCCACTGCTATGAATTCTGAGAACATTTTTCCTGAAAAAACCAGAATCTTTGACTTGGAACCATACTGGTTAAAAGCCACAAAAAATTGTTTGGCATATTACCTGGGAACTCTGTACTTAGATATAATTTTTGTCTCATGGGCTTTCCATAATATTTTTCTGCAGAAACTAAACTTGTATTTAAAATTCGCAGCCTGTATAACTACCAAAAAAACCCAAACCAAACCCAAAAAACCCAAAGATCTAAAAAAATCTTTGAAGCACAGATTGAAGCGTATTGTTCTATTGAATTTCAGAGTAATTCCACACTTCCAGAGAGGTATCAAATTTGAGAGGTATTATGAGTTATAAAATATAAACAAGTAAACTCTTTCACCATTGCTTATGTCAGTAGCAACTGCACTTACTTGCTACTGCTACGTTAATTTCAGCAGTGGGGAAATGCTACCATGTCCAAATGATAGAACATTAAGTTTTCTAAACAGTTCAGTGTCAAACTGGTTGCTGCAAGGGGTCAAAGTATTAAGTCACGAAAAGAACTGCAAGATGAATGAACTTCTCAAGAAGAAATGCAAAACCAAACCTTAGGTCAGGATAACTCCCTTGTAAATAGCTATGCATTGCTGTTGATATTAGAAGATATTAAAACTGAAAACTACTCAACCACCAAAATTCCTTAATTAACTAAGTTTTCAGTGCAATTTTATTTCAGATATCCGGCAAGCTTTCTAAACTTTTGGTGACATCTGTAATATTCTGCAGAATTCCAGTGTTTCCTACATTTTTCCAATGGCCTTTGAATGTAATCTGGAAAGAATGTCTTTGCAATTCATTCTGGAATAAAGGTTCCACCTTAAAGGTATTGTGCAATAGCATTTCATTTTCAGTTATGGGGCTGGCCATCAGATACTACATGCTCCCCCTCCCATTCCATTCAATACTTTTGCCACACTGTAGGAGTATCAAAAACCTACATCTAAAACCCTTTCCAAAAGCATTATGGAAAAAATGAAAATTATTTTAAAAATGAACTATTAACAGATCCCGCATTATTCTTTTCTCCAATTGTCCACTACTGAGAATCGTCCACTATTTCTTCACTTTGATCAGTCATTCGTACATTGTCTTTTAAAATGCTCTTATCTAGAACATCCATTATTACTGCATGAATCAGAGCAGCAGTGACGAAGCAGCAAATTTTAGCAATGTGTTCTGCTTGTTTTAAGAAACTTAAAGGCATATGCAGAATATATAGAATATTTCTTTATTTACTTACATTCCTTACTAACTGACTGACTTCCATCATGGAGGGCATGGTCGTGAAATAACAGATAAAGTGGCACAGAGGAACAGGACAATTTCATGACAACTAATGTTGTCATGCTGCCATGGCTATTGTAGTCACAGCTTTGAATTTGAAATCTTTCCCCATGTGACATTCTGTGAAATAATGTAGGATTAGAACATCTTTTTTGTAGAACAATGTTTCATGCCATTTTTTTTCCTGGCTTTAAATTTATTTTTAAGTACTAAATCATGAATTTAAGAATGAGTAGTCTTGCTTTGTCTTGATTGTGAGTTATCTCAAATCTAAAATATGACACAGTTTATTCCCCCCAAAACTTGATTCCTAAAAGATTTGCCAGGAAAAAGATACTGTCCTTTAATCAAATTTATTTTATAGAAAACTGCAAAATATTAGCAGCTCAATTTCCTTGTATTTAACCTGCAAAAGATGATAAACTCAAGAATTTCTACTTGACAATAAGCAGTAATCGACTGTACGTCAGATACAAAGCTGTATATGCAAAATCACCCAAAAGGGGCAAAAATTATCAAATAATTTTCATTACAAAAATTATCTTGTGCTGTATAGCCTTAGTGAATTATGCATTAGAATGATAGTTCTGAGAATGACAACAATCACACTGAATGGAAGACAAAGAGGACGTGAATCTAAAGAAATTATTGAGAGACCCTTCAGTGGACAGATGTGCAAAGGGATAAAGTGTTATTAACTTTCACATCCATTCTGCTACAAAATTTTTCCTAATTTTCATTATATGCAAAATTATGTGGCTTAAAGACACTTCTATATAGAATTGCTGAAAAGCTGTTCTTAATTTATGAGGTGAACTACTAAACAAGAAGTACTGCTGTCTGTATTGTCATGTTGGATTTGACTTGCTTTATTAAATATTTCTGTGAAAACTGGGTGACTTTATAGGGTGTCATGACTGATATACTAGATCCTAATTCTTTTTTCACAACTTTTTTTCATTAAAGAACAAATGTGACACAGAAGAAATATGCTGCAGAATTTTTTGCATTAGTCTGCTAAAAAAACAAGCAACAAAATTTGCATAGCTGTCATTCAACGAAATATCAACCTATTTTGTGAGATAAAATAGGGACCCGAAAAGATTGACGGCAAAGACAGAGGTACATGTGAACCTATATGCTTTTGGGTTACCTTATATCAGCCATAGTTTTTGGTTCAGGAAAGACTATCAATCACTGGCAGAAGGTATTTTTAGCCTTTAAATTAAGGGTATCTGTTTTATTCATTGCTATGTTTAATATTCAGGAAACTTTTAGATATGCAACTTTGATTTTGGAAAGGGATTTTTTTTTTAGTTTCTGTAAAGTCAAGCAGTTTGATTAGCATTCTTTAAAATGCAGTAGGATATTCTTTACAACAAACTCTGTCAATCAGGTCAGGTTTCTCACATACATTAAAATGAAACCCCAGCTAGAAAAGAAAGAAAACACAAAGGAAGAAATAGAGAGAGAAAGGAAAAAGATGGGGATGAGAGGACAAACCAATCGTATTTGGTGTTACCAGCCAGCAGAAGTTTTAAAAAAAATCAGATCACCGAGTGAAATCGTACATTTACTCGGAGAGACCATCCTTTCACATTGCCTTCTGGGTGATCTCTGAGCTTCTCCAGCTTTCGATGGAGCTACATGTAAACATCAGAAAATGAACTGAAAAAGCAACCTGTTCTCTTATCACAGTTTTTTTTCCTTCATTTTTCTTTTGCTCTTTGTTTTTGTGTTTTGTTTTATTTTGTTTTAAATAAATCATAGCATAATGCATTTCTCACTGCCTCTGCCAAAACATTTCAAGACATCCAAGTGCTTTGAACAACACAGACATATAAGGCTCAGTAAACTTGGAATCTGGAAGCAAGACATCTTTGCTTAACATGCCTCTTTTTCACTACAGGAAAAAAAAAGAAAAATCAAGGGAACTATAATTCTAAAGCTACTGAATCTCTGCTACATTGTTTGTTTGTTTATTTATTTATTTGCTTATTTATTGGTGAGGCTGTGTTCTAGAATTTATTTCTATAGAAAAAATTTTTAGAGGTAAATTTTCATATTTGGGAACCTCAATGAGGATTTCCCATTTTCTATAAGGAAGATTTTCTGTCTACATATATATTTTAGGTCATGGAATTAAATCCTGGGAAATCAGATAAAGAAATATTAATCTGAAATGAGCTATCAATGGGTCTTCATAATAATAGGTGAAATCCACCATCTAAATAAGCTACATCTTCTGCATATGTGCATGCATTATGCATCTAGATTTGTATGTGATGACCCACGCCTTAAAATGCCCGGTTCACTGCAATTATGTGCAGAATTTTCAAAAACAGCACAGAAACTGGGGCCATCTTTTATTTTTCTCCATGTGAATTCAGTGGTCTTGAATGTCTCCCACTGAAACAGAGCCTCATTCATGCACACTGCTCTTCTCATCTACACTGTAATTAAAACATCCTCCTAAATCACAAGATGAAAAGATAAAGCCTCACAGACAGTGAGGAATGCTACAGATGACTCTAGCTAGAACTTGTATAAACAAGTAGCAACTGGCTCCTTGTTCTATGCTAAGATCAATTTAAAGGGAGGCATTACCAGAAAGAGGTGCATAATTAATCCTTTCCCTCCCCTTATTTGTGCTCAGCGAAATAACATTTTCACAAAGAGCAGCTGTAGAACAGTGTTAGAGAACAGAGAGGATGGCTTGTCCTGAAACAAATGCAATACGCTTACATACAAAACCAAAACAAAAGATCATAAACCAAGAAGGCAGGAAAGGCAAGGAGAATGCAAAAGAAAAAATAAATAATTAGTGGTTGAAAAGGTGCTAAAAGGAAATAAAATAGGAAAAAAGTGAAAAATTGGATAGCTGAAATAGAGGCAACTTGAGATCAAAATGGCTTGGCCTGCATATGATCAGCATCTTGGTTCAAAACCATTTATCAGGGTGTAACACTGTGTATGGTGGGTACTGGTTTAGATATCTGCCTGTTCTGTTAAGCTATCTAAATATTTGCGTATGTTTATACAAACATTAAAAGGCAGAAGATACTAACTATCAGCAGAACAGTGGCTCCATTCTTATTAGTCTCATGTGAATCTCTTTCATTTCATCTTTATCTACTTTGTTTTTTTTTTTTCTAATTTAAAGGCTATACATATATGAAAGATTCAACTCTCTTGTAATGGTCTTTTGCAGAATTAAATGCAAAAAGTGTGAACACTATAAAAGTTTAATTATGTTTCAAGATGGGAAGCAGTAGTTTGAAGATGAGTAAATCACTTCTCCATGTAACAGGCAGTTATAAGACAACAAACAACATAGATCAGAGAAGTGGTTTAATCATGATCACCGAATTACAGGCACTTTAAAAAGGTTGTTACTATCTCTTACTTCTAATGATATCCAAAGCTACCTCACTGGCAGCCTGCCTTCAATAGGTTGTTCTATGTGTAGCACAGAAACAAACAAAATGTGACCCAACAGCAATAAGAATACTGAAATAAAAATGATGGGATGGTGAGAAATGGAAAAGCCCCTTCCCTCCCTCCCCACACCCCCCCTTCAAAAGGAAAAGTGTAGGCTATAGAAGAAAACTTGCAAAATAAATGTTAGAAACATATTTACTTTGAGGGATCCAACTCTACTAGCAACTCCTTTGCTTTCATCCGGCCGTCTAATTTGCTACAATGGGGGAAGATGGGTAAAAAAGACAGAAGAATAAAGAAAAAGTGAACTTAAAAAAATTTCCACACAATCAGTTAGCAGTACATGCAAGACATCAATTTGACTCTCTCAGACACCTCTAGAGGACAAAGACACAGACTCTAATTTCTGGAATAAATGACGCTTTATCATGGCATTTTAAACTTGCTTTGTTGATCACTTCTTTCTCAGTATATTACCAATCTGGCACATACGTTGCATGCTGAATTCACTAACATTTTTGAAAGAATACATGTTACTTATCTGATTTGGATATTAAGAATAATAAAGTTCTAAAACTAAATGAAGAAAAAAACACCCTATACCTTCTACAAATCATACGAGCAGAGTATGCTATAACTGCGAGCCTGCAAGTATCATGACTGATACCTGGCAGAATGCAATACAGATTCCTATCGACCCAGGCCTAGAGATTTTAGCCACTGCTGTCAAGATTCCCAGTTAAAAATTATGCTGCCCAACCAGAAAATTTTAATGCCAGACCAACATTAGATATTTATTTTAAATATTTAAATATACTACATGACCCACAACATCTCCTATCTGATTACTTTTCCTTTATTATGTATGTTTTTTCCTAGATGTTGCAGAGGATGGAAGAAACGAATGAGGTAGCTGCTCAAAAGGCTTCATAGTTTTAGAAGCAAGTAAAATAAAACATTTATTTACAGCAAAAGTTCTTTTCAGAATTTCTTAATCTGGTAAATAAACCTCTTTTACTGATAAAGTGAACATGTGTCATTTGAAGTAGAGAGGAAGAAGACAGTAAAAATTACTTTTGTGACATCCTACTAGGCTGAGCCAAGACTGAACTGAAAGTTTTTATTATCTTAAGTAAAACAAAATCTCACACAACTGAGGTGAACCCTTTCGAATCACAGTAACTGTCTTTAAGAAATCTCAGCAAGGAAACCAAAGATTGAATGAATCATGGCCATTCAGCTATGTTTTATGCTCTCTGGAACACACTAGCAAGGCACAAGTTCAATTGTCCTGTTTGTTTTTACCTAAGCCATGCAAAACAGAGAAATTCCTATTCAAAAAACAGTCAACTGAATGTTTTGGTTTTTTACTTGTATTTGATTCTTAAGAAAACAATGCAACTATGAGTATTTTAACAATTTGAGTATTTAGTTCTTATAGGATGTCCATCAGCAAAATACACTGGAAACATTTATGTTAATTGTTGCTTTCCTTCCCTGGTCTTATGGCATTAAAATAGCATCTGAATTGAACTCTCAAGTGAAACACCCACATTACTGTTATCATGGGACTCCAAGTAAATCACCAATCAATTCTAGTATACAGACCAAGAAGAAACCATCATTCTTAAATAAATTATGTCTCCTTTAGAAGACACATTCAATTAAAATATATGCAATTGTAACTGAGTTACTACATATTAGCTATGTATTTCCTAATTAAGAAAAAAAGGCACACCTCAATTTGCAAAAAGATCCTTATCTAAACAGAAAACACCATGAGTTAGAGCAAAGATGCTTTCCCAATATCCTGGCTGAGGTACTACCAGTCCCAGATAATAAGACATAATCCAGTAGAACTGCAATTCATTTTACCAATTTGAAACTTTTAAAATGAATAATAAATTTAGGTTTGTTTGGAAAATGAGAAATAGAAAAAAATAAATGCTTATAATCTTACATAATGACATGGAACTAGGGCATTAAGAAAAGTGCTACATAACACAGAAACTTGAGGAAAAGTTGTGACAGCAATATGCATTTACCCTCAGGGAAAAAGTTTTTCTTGCATTACTCACCAATTGTGGCTGCTCAAGTTGTTCTGAAGGTTTAGGATTCAGACAAAAATGAGACTGGAGGTATTACAGGTGCATATAACTAATATTATTTAGTCTATCTTTCTTCAAAATATATATGGAAATACATACACAATGTGTACACTGCGAGCAATGAAGTTCTAAATGCTTGATATATAAATTACAAGGAGATAGTCTAAGTTCAAGTCTTGTTTTACATCCATGGCACAGTTAATATATATGGCAGCATGTTTTCTACAGCAAAATTGCAGAGTGCAACTTGAATGCTTCTCAAGGGATGAATCAGAATTACATGAGTATTGCACAAACTATACTACATCTGTTCTGGGAATTAAATACAGTATTACCAAGAAGACAAGGGACAGCAGGAATAAAACCCCACATCTTTTTCATGGCAAATACCACAGAAAGGAATTCAGGTATATCCTTATCTTTCTTTGGTCAACTGCAGGATGATCTAGAAGTTATAATTCAGAAAATGGCATGGATTATACACTCCTTGTTTTTCAGAAACTCAGCTAGACGCAAGAACCCCATCATAGATGAACACTGGTAAATAGAAAAGATTATGATGAAAGATGTATGTAAGTGGTCTAAATCAAAAGTATCTATACCACAACACAAGCTAAATAAGTGGATTAAGAGATGAGGCAGGAGCAACACCAAGTAGCTATGGGCAAAATGTTACCTTAAAAACTTGAGGGTTTTGGAACACTCTGAAGGTGATGAATGAAGATACTCAACGTAATGAAGGAAGAAGGGTGCTGTGTAGGGAACATTCCAGGAAACTAGCAGGGTATAATGCACTAACAGTTTATAAATGCATTATATTTACATCCCTTTCTTATTCACAATGGAATAACAGCAGGAGTTAATAGCTAAAAATCAGCTACAGGTATCCCTATCTTGATATCTGAAGAACAAGGTGGAGTTACAGTTGGAGTAGAATGAGATAGGAAGCCAGTCGAAGAAAACTTAGGAACCAGAACCAAACAGTGAGCAAAGAGGAATGCTCAAATATGGTTAATGGATTTGTTAGAAGATGGGTGAACAGAAAATGTTTTCTAAGCAGAAGTCTCGCATATGGTTTCAGTGTTATTCCACTACTTTCTACTTAACAGCGCACATGGGAAATGAACCTGTTATTCTTCCACCTTGATTTTACCCCAGAAAAAAGAATTTAGAGGACCTAACCTTAAATACATATCTAATGTATGTAATCTATCAGTCATACTTGTCATAAAGAAAGAACATCTCTGAACAATTAGCTAATCTGAGACTCTACCTTTTGCTGGATTTATTTAAAGAAAGAGTTCCACAACAGGAGAAACAGCCTCAAATATTTAACACTATCTGTCTTAGACTCCTTCCCCTTTCTGATAATATACTCTATTTGTGCTACTCTAAATTTTCCCTGCTTACATTTCTTTCTGACAAAGAAATTGGAATTTTGCAGGACCTAAGTCTTTCAGAAAAGTGTCTTCCCACCCACATTCATCAAAAAGCCAAACCTCTGGCAGACTTTTTTCCAAAATCCTAGGCAACACATGAATAGTTCATAATGACAACACCTTTTTGATATGATTAAATGACTTAATTCTGAAATTGAATAAATGCAAAACTCACACTGGAAATTTTTTACAGCAGTAGTTTAAAAAGATGTCAAGTACCTTACTTGATGACCTGAGCACACAATGTTGGAATTACGATAATCAAAAGTAAGAGATTATACTACACAGCATCCAAATCAAGTTCAGATTATTTGCTGTACACATAAGAAAAATGTAACTGTTCTCCCACTTGATTACTACTGCAGAGATCAACGATGAATGGTGAATAAAGAAAACTATTAATATTACTTGTGGAACATCACTGGGTCTGCAAAGAGATGTTTTGGCAGGTATGCTATACCACATGTCCCTGACAACTGTGCTGACAAGCATTTTCTGTTTCCTTCCACAAAAATAGTCCCTGTCAGTTTCTGGCCATGGCTTCTTACTGCATTTAGCTGTAAGTTCCCTTGTGCTTCTTACCTAGCTGCCTTAGGGAATGTGCAGTGCAATGGTGTGAATATCCTCTACTGAATCCTAAATCATGAAACTTGCTTGCATCGTATTTGTCAATGTGACTACACATGATGTTAATAAATATTTATGAAGTTGTTCCATTTTAAAGAAGTTTTTGGATGTGAAACAGTGACACTCACAAGTTTGTACATGCTACGAGCATATAAGACCTCCCTTGTTTTTTCAGTTTTACCGGCCATTACTTCCTTTCAGTTACTGTTTTATCTCAAAGTGCAGGGCACCATGCTGAGAAAGGAATGATCAGTTTTGGAAATCTGAGCAAAACTGCACATGTGATGCTCCTACTTTGGTTCACTACTTCCTTCAGCAGAATTCCACAACATACCCTGAATCTGCTTTTGTTTTGTTTTTTTTTCCCCAAGAGCCACTCAACTAACCAAGGCAAAATATAGAAGAAAAACAATGGGATAAGCTCCAGCCCAGCTTAAAGACGTGTTTTGTGATTCAGTGAAAAGGTAGGTGGATGTATAAAAAAGCATTAAAATGATCCTAAAGATAAATGCATCAGAGGATAAAAACATTAAAAACATACCAGAAGAGAAACTACATACGAATCAGCATATATTCAAACAGCACCCACATGACCTATACATAATTCTTTATACATTGTATGCTTTGAAAGAATACAACATATAAAAAACAGGGATATTAAGAAGCCATCAGGAATTTGTTATCAAAAGCTTGGAGATTTCTCAAGTGGATAAAGTGCATTCAGCTAGAGAAGGAGGTCCAGTTGATGAAGAGAAACTACAAAAGCTCTATTATGCATATTATTATACCACTGTGTTCCAAATAAACGTTCTTGAAATCTCTCACACAAGTTCTCACACAGTTCATATTAACAGAGAAACATACCTCAAAAGTATAACCCAATTGGCAATGATTTCACATCAGTCAGCCAGGAACAAAAAATCTTATGTATTGGCCAGATTATGTAAGGGATCTGAATCCAAAGGAGATTTAAAGTTATGAAGATGGAAAATGCATTTTCTGACCCTTAAGAATGTTAATCAACTTCAAGGTATACAACAAACAGGAAATAAGTGAAGGGTAGTGACATCCAATTAAAAAAAGGAATAAACTGTAAATATTCGATGGCTGGCAAGAAGTAATTTTACTTGGTGAAGTAATTACATACTACTTGTGAACAGCTTTGATGGTGGAGACAATGACTGTCAACTTCCAAATATTATATAATACAGTACTGGTCTAAGTGGCATTTTTTACAACCCTTACTTGCCTAATCAAGAGTGGAAAATTCTGATACAGAAATCCAAACTCCAACTTAAATCCTCTTCTCTGATAAGAACAATGTTCTACATCAAGTGAGCAGTTTCTACTGCTAACAAAGAGCTTAATATATTTTTAATATGGAAGCAAATCAATTTAAGTTAAAAAATGCATTATGTATAACTTTTACATCCATGCATAAAAAATAGATTTGCACTTGAAAGTATTTTTACTTCTGTCGTTTTATGCCAGACAAACACCAATTAGAGGGCACTTCCCGAATAACTGGGGAATATTTCAAACAAAGGGAATACAGGCTCCTATAACAATGACATACTTTCTCAACTAATAAACATATTCATGCCTGTTCATTATACCGCAGTATGGCATAAAAGTTTTATTAAGGTTGCTGCACTTCTTGATCACATTAAACCTACAAAAGCATAATGTATGTGAAGGCTAATGAATGCCAATAAAACATCATTATCGTACCATCTCAAATTTTCTTCACACTACCCTCAATTTTTTTTTTCAAAAGGGCACTACTACTCACACTGTTCCATGTGTAGATGGGGAATAAACACAGTGCAGGTGGAACAAGCAGTGGTAAAAAGTACTGCAATTTTCTTACTGTTTTCAAGCTAGTATCATCACTAGATCAAATGCTCTGCTAATGCACATATTGGCAAAGATAATGTAACCATGTCCTTACACAAGAGACTTTGTACACCGGTTATTTTACACCACCATGTGTCAGCCCAGTTCTTTGAAAATATCTATTGACTTCAGTGAAATTTAATGTTCAGAAATCAAATCTAAAAGTTGGTAGATAAAATGCACAGCTAGGGCAAGACAGACTACAATAAATACAAACATTGCATAGTATGCCTCTATTTGTAGTGACTTAATGTCCTAAATCTCATTTAAACTAGAGATCTGGGCATATGACAGCTGGGTCCTTACTGTCATTATGCAGTGAACAGTCGGACAACTCTCCTGTCACACAGAAGAAGGTTTGCAAACCCTTCTACCTGCTCAACACTGCCTTTCTGCCACTTCTTCCTTACCATAGTCCGTCCTTTTCTCATAATGCTATTGCAACCTCCTGCATCCAAGCTACTTCTACTCTTCAAACACTCTAACTCCTGCAGCCTCATAGCTCAAGAGGCACAAGTATTGCTTCGGTCTATATCAGACCTTTACCACTCAACCTTTACATCCAATTTCTTCTCAATTCAATACTTTCAATCCTCTCATTTCAGACCCATTTGAACATTTTTTCACTGTCTGCTGGCACATTTTGCTCCTCACCTATGCCTGCAGCCTCAATGATTCTCTGGCTTTCCCCACAAAGGAAAGCAGAATTTGCACCTCATGCTCCTGGTAGAGTTTTTCAAAACCCAAACACCTGTCCCATGTATCAGGAATCTGTCTTGGCAAGCAGGAAAGGTCATATTTAAGGAAAAAATAAGAAAATGCTAGTCGCAGGTGGTGAAGTTATGTATTCTTTTTATATATCTTTCCCAAACTGACAATTCACTTCTGAATGTGCTATTTTGCCTTGCTGTCCTAAGCTGAACTTAAGTTTTAAAAGCTGCAGCAAATAAAGGGTTATAACACATATAGTGGAGGACACTGTCCTTTAAACATTTTTAGACACTAAGCTAGCTCCTATCAAAGATACCTTTGTTGCACCAATGAAATCACTTAGAAGTGACCTGATGGTGGGACAGGTATATTATAAAGCAAACCAGCTCCCTGGTAGGGTTATAAAGCAAATATCTGCTCTTTGACCACTTCTAGCACCAAAATTAAGGGAGAGATGTTTGCATTGGGGTTCAGTGTAACAAGGAAGATCTCATCTTTCTGAAAACAGATGGGGCAGTGGGATTTTAAAGGGAAGAGGACAAGTGCCTTTAAGGTTTCTTCTCAAATATGTGTAACAGCCTGTATTTTATCCTTTTGACTAGACAGGGCTGTGTTTGGAAAATCTGTGTAAACACATCTTGTCACATGTAGTTCCTCACATTTATACATCCTGAGGAGTTCAACTATGAAAGAGGAGCGGAAGGGCTGGTAAGGGTATTGGAAAAGGGTGTATTCACTAAAGCTGCAGGAAACAATTAAAGCAGTGAAAGAACAACATCAGAAGATTAAGTTAAGGTGGAAAGACCTGGTATTCAGTTCACTTTGCAGAAGCTTGAAACAATATGACCTTTAAATGGCCAAGTACTAACAATAACCTGGTAAATGGCCAAGGTCAATCATTGTCCATACTGACAGTGCTGCTGAGTGAAACCATCGTCCAACAAGGCTGTCTACAAACTTCATAAAGCAAACACCATGTTGCAAAGAACTGCCTTGCATACACATAAGAACTCTTTGCTCAAAGTTACTCCTTACATTTTGAAAAACTACATATAAAAGAAAAAAAAGCAGTCTTAAGAAATAAACTGCAATGAATGGTGCAAAATTGAAAAAAGCCAGCAGCTGGTTTGAAATCTTGCCAAATCTGTTACTGTTTCTTACAGAACAATTTCCATAAAACTACTGTAAGGTAATCAAGTGGGAGGCCCTGTTTCCAACACAGGCATTGGAGAGAAATATGTTCCAAGTGTAAGTGCTTTGAATATCTCACCTTAAGGATCCTTATTTTCTCATGGACTTTTTCCATATAGATTTTCATTGACTTTTTCTACTATTGCTAGTTTAAATTAAAAGCAACATACTGAAACATATTTAGATTTCAGTAAATGTAAATATCAATAAATGCCTACAGAAATTCATGTCCAATAACATGCAATTATGGCGTGAAAGTGATCAGAAATAGAAATAACCACTTCCTTTTGTTTCAAACAAAAAAAGGTATTGTTGAAAACTAATTGAAGAAATCAAATTCTACCCTATTTGTAAATGCCCCTTATAAAGAGATAATATATATTTTGCCTTTTAAAACGAAACTAAATTGGTGAGCAAAATACGGGCAATTAATTTCAGACATTAAAGCCAAATTTTGAGTGTAATAAAAATGGCAATGCATCTGGGTTATTGTCATTACTAATAATCATCACAACATATCCTAACACCTAATCTTGAGGCATCTGTGAATGGAACAGTATCTTCATGGTCACACAATTTGAACTTGGATTTTAACACATCAATAGAATTTTGTCATAACTTGTGCTGCTACAGCTTATTAATTTTACAAAGGCAGAAGTATAGAAAAAAATTAAATACTATTTGCTTACACAATCTCTTCAAGGAGCAAACAGAACAAGTTGAACTGATTGCTGATGTTCAAAATGGGACAATACCCTGGAGCACTATAGTGCCTTCTCCCTTTTCCTGTTGTAGAAAATTAAAACAAGGAGAACAATCTTTGACTAATATTTTACTAAACAAAAAAAGACTCAACCAAATAAAAAATTTCTCAAACACAAGCAATGCATTTGGCACACACTAAATACTCCTTGCAGATCCAGAATACAGAATTGGATAAACAGTGACCTAAGCCTCACATAGTTTTATTTACAAAATAAAGTGCTTCAACATTCATGTGAGAAAGGAGGCAATTAGAGGGGTAAGCAAAGTTGAATTTAACAAGGTGAATTGTATTAACAAATTTAGAATGGCTGTTTATGAGAAGTCTGGACAAACGATTGTGACAAATGCTCTTCTGGTTCTAAATCCCATTACCTTTCCATCACATCTTTTTCCCTCATTTCCTAGCACTGTTTGTTGATGCTTTGATGTTTAGTGATTGATACTATTTAACAGGACTAATTAATGGAATGAACTTGGTGTGTTAGGGATTACAATAATGTTTTTGAACTTTTCCAGATAAATTTACTTCATCTAACTGCTTAATGATTAGTGTTCATTCCAAATACCCTAAAGTGTCATTTATTTCACTTAGAACAGATAGAGTAGGAGCACACTAAAGGAGCATAGCAGCACTGACATAGTGCATGAATTTTCCTCTGGTATGGTGGCACAGTGCACAGTAGGCTGTAAACATGTGCACAGATTTTTTTTTTTTTTAAAAACCATCATCTGAGGAATAGAGAGGCACAGAATGAGGATTACACACTTCTAATAGGTAGAAGTGAGAGCATTAGGCCACATAACCAAGCCCTCCTTTTACAGACAAAAAATAAGGCATGGGAACTTGGCAGAAGAATGCTAAAGAAAAAGTATCTTGTACATTTTTCTCAAAACCTTCTGGGGAAATACTTGTTAAATATAGCTACAGTTCAAAAACTTGGGTAATCAAGATGATGTAAGAATCTCCTTGACAAATGAAATTCTCAGTTTCTGCTAGCAATTGCTCAGGTCAAGTCTTAAAAGAAAATGTCTTGTATTTTCTGTCTTGAAAAAAAAGAGAACTACTATACTCATATTTAATGCATTGTTGCAGATGCAACGGTAACATGATTCTGAGAACTACCTTTTGTAAAAGAGAAAGCTTATCTGCTTGGGTAAAAAGGATACCAGAAACAAGACCTTGATATGAAGGAGTTATTACCACAAAAATTCCCAAAACTGAGATAAGGTTTATGTCTCCTGTGCTTTGTAGAAGGCATCCTGTAGGTGCCATGCAAAATGATGGCACACACATATTCTAGAGTAAATGGTCTATACGAGTCTTACAACAGGCTCAATCTGTTTTTTAGAGAAACAACTAACTTTTTGGATAACTGCCTTTGTTATCAAACCAGATCAAGAATGATTCTGCAGTTTTATACTACAATGAAATTGCCTGATTTCTTGACTACATGAAGATAGATTTGCTCTCAAAGGAGAAGTACTTTTAATATGTATGCAACAGATCGAAAGTGAAGAGGTACTCAATTCAAACAAGACTTATTTTGAAAAATATACTTTTCTGTATCAACAGACAAAGTTTTATGCACCAAAGAAGACAAATGACCACCTTTCATCAGCCTTTTGCTAAAGTACCACTCTAACTTTGACAGCCAAAAAACATTATTGAAATACTTTGACTCTGTTTTTTTGAGTGGAGAAGAACAAACAACATACCAAGAAGGCTACTAGGTCTAGATAGAGAGCCTGGCAGACATGAAAATAAAAGATACTATTTTGTCTAAGATAGAAATTGTTAAGTACAAAATGGAGTTAAAGGAATTCAAAGCAAGGAGTAAAAGTCTCCTTAAACATACAAATACGAAAAGAGAAAGCAGAAATGCCATCATTTGAGGTTGCGAAGACATCAATGGTAAAGTGGGTAATGAAAAATAATACCTTGCATGAATTTTGATTGGAGATGGTAATACATGATACAGGAAAAAAAGCACAGTAATCAATGAGGATTAATATAATTACATTTGATGAGGCAACTGCTCCTATAAACACATGAAATGTAGGACAGGAACATACAGAAGTAAAAACAGAATTGTTGGGAGGGCAAGAAAATTGCTAGTTGGAAGGTAATTATATTTTGCTGAAAGTAGAACAGGTGAAAGAGAATTTTGCAACTGAGTGATGTAGAAACTGACCTTACCTAGTATGTTCAGTAGTGATTTTGACACAAAATTTAGGAGTGCTCTCAGATAAATATGAGAAGCATCATCATTACAGAATATTAAAGTAATCTTAGCAACAGGTATGCAATAACAATTAAGAGTGCTGTAAGAGAAATGAAGTGACATTTAACACAAAGTTCTGAACTAACTAAGCTTTTTGATACAGGGGCAAGGACTTATCAGTTGGAAAAAAGACTGAGATTATAAATCCATTTTACCAAAGACCGATAAAATCTCATACATGCAAGGAAGTTGAAATCTACAACAAATGCAGGAAAAGACTTTGGAATGAGTTTTTTTTTAAAGGATAAAAATGAGCGAGCTTGACTTAGTTAATTAATGAAAATGAAATCTGAAAATTTTTATGCATCCCCTTTGTTTGTCTGGCTGAGGAATGAATACAAGAAAGGATTGGCCTATTTAAGTTAGAAGGAAAAAGGCAATGGAGTGCAGACTGACCAATGAGATGGCGAGATTCTAAAACAAGGCTTGAGACAGCTGTACAGAAGGGAAAACCTATTTTTAGTTCGCTGATCTTTGATGGTGTCACACATTACAACGTTAAATAATATTAGATACTGCTCAAAATAGGAGTTTAGATCATAGAACAGTAGGTGCCATTTACTTTCAACTCCTCTATTTCCTAAAACCCTTTTCAAATGTGAAACTGGACTTCAGGGACTATTAGTACACTTGCTAAAGAACCTACCACTTGAAGGGAATTGCATATTTACATCATGAGAAAAGCAATGTCTGTGCTTCAGATTCTTGCTTCTCTCTCACATCTTGCATCAGATAGATGCTACTTCTGTGATGGAACCAGCAAACTTTTACTGCAGATGATAGATTAAATCACAGCAACATGCATGCCTTGAAAGAGCTTTCTTAGTCTAAATACCAGTTTTGGCTCCTGTGAACACATGACCTGCCTGCTGCTGTTAGACTTCCTTCAGTTGCCTGTTGTGCTGGCTTTGGCTGGGGTACAAATAATTTTTTCACAGTAGCCGGTACAGGGCTATTCTTTGGATTTGTGCTGGAAACACTGTCAACGATATAGAGATGGTTTTGCTATTGCTGTGCAGTTCTTGCAACACCGTCAAAGCCTTTTGTGTTCCGCACCTCACCAGCAAGTGGGCTGGGGGTGCACGAAAATTTGGGATGGGACACAGCTGGAACAGCTGACCCCAACCAGAGGGATATCCCACACCATATGGAGTCATGCTCAGCTGTAAGGCTGGGGGAAGAAGAAAGGTGGGGACATTTGGAATGATGGTGTTTGTCTTCCCAAATAACTGTTACAAGTGATGGAGCCCTGCTCTCCTGGAGCTGGCTGATGATCTCATGCCTGCCCGTGGCAAGCAGCGAATTCCCTGTGTCGCTTTGCTTGTGTGTGCTTTTGCTTTCCCTATTAAACTGTCTTTATCTCAACCCACGAGTTTTCTCACTTTTACTCTTCTGATTCTCTCCCCCACCCCACTGGTGGGAGAGAAAGCGAGCAGCTGCAGGGGGCTTGGTTGCCAGCTGTGTTAAATCACAACAGTCTTTTTGGCACCATATATGGGGCTCAAAGCGTTTGAGATAATGACAGATTTGATTGAAATGTGCTAGATTGAATTTATAGCTGTTATTTCTGTTCAGCTAATAATCAGCAGGCTCCTGTGATTGTCATGGGGCTCACTTGCCTGACTGTATATTAGTCTAGTGCTCCTGAGTGGCTGCTTTTTGCTTTTGCTGCTTGCTGTAGTGCTGTGTAGCACCATACTAACCTCTGCCCCAGCCAAAATGTACATGAAATGCATATGATGATGCAAAACTATAGAAGCATGATACAATATCAAACTGTGACATGCTTGCTTCAATAGCAAGCTAATATAGACTTCAGCATAAGAATCCTCCTTGAATATCTAACATATTAAGAGTGGGAGAGAAAAGAAAGGACATGTATGGATGGGTAAGCACCAGAAAGCATAGCAGAGGAAACGTAAGAAAAATGTTGATGGCATGCAGATTAGTAGTTCATTTAGTTCACAGCACTTCATGCAGCTTCTGGGGATACCAAATCAGTAAAACCAGACAACCTAAAATGATTTACAGACCAAAACAGAGTTGAGCTGCTGAGAGATGAAACTGGAATGATAAAGAGCAAGTTTACATAAGGAGAACACAGTACAGCAAGAAAATCTAACATACTCAAGAGGTGGAACCAGATGGAGAGACAAATATCCCCTTTACTGTCAGGTATTAAAGAGTATAAAAGCCGCATCCAACACTGACTTAATGGATACTGGCATAAGAAGGATGCTAGAGAAGTTGTGGAGAATGTCATAGCTGTCCTCCACATCCTCTGCATCATTTCAAGCTATCCTGACCAGACCAGCTGGATACACACATATGGATGCTAGACAGACTACTGAATGCATGTATCTTTGTGCTTGTGAATACAAAGATATGAAACGGTGAATGAAATCCTTTTTGTTTTAAAATAGCATCACCTATCTCCTATAACACCTGGCACTGAACTTTGCTACACCATCATTAATTGTTTACTCTAATAAGAAAGAAACAACTAGAAGATTGCTGTTTATCCTTACACGTACATTTTTAAAACTGCTGATTATTTAATCAGAAAAGAATGCAGCAATAAGTGATGTGGATTGTTTATTAGATCAACAGTCTGTGAAGGAACGGAAGCCCATAGCTGAGCTCTTGATTAAATCAGGTTAATGTATGAATGGACTAACACACTAAAGAAGAGGAACAGAAGAAAACCAAATTGCTACACACAGAACATAAGACTATATGAAAATTTAGCCTACAGGATGCACAGTTTTACTCTTGAAACAATTTTTCATGAAGAAACAGGATTTAGTCAATTGACATATGTAATAGGAACTAACAGCCCCAAGGAAAAACACTGAATGGAGATGAGAAGTCAATATTTCTCTGACGCCATCTTCAGCAAGACATCAAAATGATCACCAAGTGCCAACAAACTCAATAAGCATCAGTGAAAAAAACCACAGCTAGATATATTGAAAATGTAGCTTGCAAACAATTCTGTAGAGTTGCATTCACATTAATTTCTAATTGAAGACACTGGATGAAAGACAGATGTAACTACATAGCTGTCAGTGAAAAAACCTCAAACCATTAAACAAACCCCAAAACCCTCATCTTGTGTTACATCAGAATTCAAACCAGAGATTTGTTTTGGATAGGAACTGAAAAGATGTCAGTTAGGCTCCTAATGTGAGAAGAATGCATATCTTTTCCCTATCTTAAAGAAATGACAAATTGAAGTTACCAGAATTTGAAAAAAACCACTTGGTCTTGGAAGACAGCATAGTAAGAAACGAAAACTCTTGCTTCCAAAGCTAATTGAAAAAAAAACATTTCAAGGAGGAACTGACAATCTGATGCAGCATTAGCATACAGAGGCTAGAACTCACGCAATGCATGTGTGAGCCAGAATGTATGTACTGAAAGATTGTTCCCTTCTGAAGGAATACACATGCAGAATTGTTACATTTTGAAAAGAAAAAGTATTTCCAGGGAAAGACTGAGAAACCTTTTTTGACCTGTTTGAGAGTTTTCACTGGACTCAAGAAAAGAATGAAATTCCGTAGCTTAATAAATATCAACTAGTTATTAAGACATACAAATGTAGAGAAATTTTGCACATTAGAGCATCTTCGTATGATTCAATATATAACAGGCCTGAAAAGTAGCTGATTCTATGACTGCAAGAATTGTTTTGGATGTTCTGGATCTGAAGCCAATTCCCAGTTACTCTAATATCCTTCTTAAGTTCTGCTATAAACAGTTCTTCAGCATGAGTAAGGGAAGAGAACTATATTTTGGTGCTGCTATTTAATACCGACTCCAGGTATGAATAAATAAAGTACTACTTGAAGCACACATATTCAATAAAGAAAGCTAAGACAAATAAGTACTTCTACTGAAATTCAGTGCTCAGCCTGCACTTTACCTCAGTCCTTCTCCAGAGACTTGTTGATGGGTCTATTTTGGTACTAACAAAAAATGCCCAAAGGACTACCCTGGAAGTTTTTGACCTTCCTGCAAAGTGTATCTTCTGTTTTTGAAAGGGTTTTAGTAACCATGATGTATTTGAGGGTTTTTTTAATATCCCAAGCATACCAAGCTGCTATTTCCTTAGTTACAATGTCTCACTTTTGAAGCTGCAGCACGTTGTTAACTAACAAGGGTTGGTAACCAAAATGTAAACTAAAATTAAGACTTTTTAGGGTTCAATTATCCACATGTTTTGCCAAGACAATACACTTTAAACAAAGAGGGAAAAAGTTAACGACCATATGAAAATATTCTGGTATCTTAATTAGTAATTGATCTGAAAATCAGTGCTGCACTGTATTGAGAAGAACCCAGGAGGATACAGTAGATCGATGTGCGTTAGGAAGCAGGATTCATCTTAAGGCAATTATAAGGCTACTTTCTGCTCAAATATACATTCTATTAGCATCTCTTTTTACTAAATATAATCTTCTGTAACCCTGGAATGTGCATTGAAAAAAATTAAGAGGGAATTAAACCCAGAAATAATAATGAAAACATTGAAAGTTTTAGCAGGAACAAGTATCTAACTATGTCTGTGCGTATTTTTACAAGAAAAAGCAGAAACCCTTGAAGTGCTTGGGGTGTGATCTCACCTATGTAGATCATCCTAACAATTTAAAACATTCTTCGCACTTTTCCATGCTCCTCAACCTAATCACAGCTCAACAGCTAAGCCAAAGCACTTGCTACTTACTCAAGCAAGTTCCTAGGTAGAATAAACTTCAGCTTATGCAAACTTAATAAATAAAAAGGAAACAAATTCCACTTGGAAATTTAGTGTATGCATTCAAACTTTAAAATACATTCACACACTTGCCATATTTCACTTTGATGACCACCTCAAGAAGAACCAGTAAGAATCAAGATGAAAAAAATCATGCACTCAAATGAACACAATATATCTACACTGTGGATAAAACCACAGCTTACCAAAACACATCTTGAACAACATCTTATTATTAACTAAGAATTTCTGGTAAGGAACCTGATCTTCTACTGATAAATACTCAATATTTCTACTGAAAAATTTGTAAAAACAATAATTGACAAAAACATCTTTCCAACTCCACCTGCTCCCATCTGCTAATGTGCTTATTTCACATAGCAATTCTACATTGAAAAAACACTAGACTGAAAACATAAATCATAATTAGGTTTAGTATTAATTTGTAATTCATTTGACTTTGTGGATGTCAGCGTACATGTTTAACATTAAAGTGGTCATTCATGACAGATCATTTTTTGTTAGCAGTAAGCACGAGAAATTACTGAAATAATGAGGTTTTTTTTGTCACAGAAACAACTTTCATCAGCATTCTTTTCCTTTCAAAAAAAGTTTAATGTATTTTTCTAGGCTATTTCATTTCAGAAATTCTCTGCAACTGGAACATTTACATAAATTACATATGTCATACTGTCTACATTGAGAATATTAGGTCTTTAGGTGAAGGTCTACTTATGAATGATAAAGACAATAGTTCTTCATAGGAGACAGAAAGTATCAGAAAGTGACCAACTAGCAGTATTAAATGTACTGTGTTACAAAGAAGGTGTGGGCGGATGGAGCAGTGGATAGGTGAGATGACCGTTTTGCTGGACTTGAAAAAAGTTCTGAAAAGTAGACTTGCTTGCTCATTTTAGCTGTAAGATAGAGCCTATAAACTTTCATTACATAGGAATCAAAAGTTATCTATTGCAACTAAAAATACATAAGGATCTAACTTACCACCAAGGGTTTGGTCTGGTTCAGTGTAACTAAACAATAGATAGCTAGGGAAGGCGCAGAAAAGTAGCAAGTGAAGCAGAGAGAGACTTTCTCTTAAGCAGAATATAAGGAGTGAAGGCAATGAAGTAGCAAGATGAAAAAAACCCCACACTCTCATCTTAAAAGTACTATAAAAAGTTCCTTAGGATCCTTCACGATCAAAGATAACACTGAAAGAAACTTTGCATATTGAAGTGAAAGAAATGAACATCAGTGAGACTGATGATCTTGCAAAGTGAAATACTTTGAACACTTCTTGTCACTGAAATGAATTCCTGGCGATAATTAAAAACCTGTCCTTGGTCTTCTAAACCTGCTTCATTTGACTTTGACACACATTGCCAAAAATTAAGTACTGATTACACCATTTATGTATGGGAGAAGTGAAGACTTCAACTTGAAAACTGCAATTTTCTTTTATACTTATATGATTCCCCAAGAGTAGAACAAAATTTGAAGTTTGAAATAATGACTCAGTCATTTACTCTGGATATATTCTTTTAAGTTATCTGAAGTTATAGATCAAAAATTTTATACTGTAAGCTTAAAAAAACCGCAAGAGTCAACATTAATGCAAATATAAAAAAATTCTCCATATTTGTAAAAGTATTTTACCCTAAGTACCCCTACAGCTTTTGTGTCTGAAAAGAACATTGCATTTTACTTCATGAAAATGCCAACCACAAACACAGACAAAAACATAGTAAGATCTTAGAATCTAAGCAGCTACTGGAAATGATGAGAAAAACTTGCAAGCCACACTGTATCATCCTAAACTTCTGTCATGTGAGTATTCAGCAAATTCATCTAACCATGTTAAGAAAGCAGTAAAACTTTTAAACTACCAAAACTATATTGAATAAGATAAAAATATGTCACAACCACTATCAACTTTATGGTCGAATGATTGAAAAAGGGAGGACTGTTAGTGCAGCTTTCCTCTGAGTAAAACTTAGATTGCCACTATATGTGAATTAATCTACTACAAATATGGTTTAAATGCTCTTTGTGCAGTGGTTGATTTTGTTTGGAACTCAAATACAGTTTAGAGAACAAGAAAGGTGTTCTACAGAGATTTATTAAAAGCTAACGAAAGCTGGTTTGCTTAGTCTTGGGGATGTACCTAATCATTGACATAGAGTAGTCCCAACGGCAATTTGTGTTAAAAAGTTCCTACCTCCCAAGAAATATAATTACTTCTTTTACCAGGAAATTACATTTTTGAAGACTGATTGAAATATCCAGGTTCCAACTCAATATTTATCATTTGGTACTTTGTTAGAAACAGAGACTTTCAGAAAACATGGATGGTAAGTTTTAAACAGTAAAGCAAATTTATAATTAAATGTTATATTTGTCTACATGATCTGGTTGTATACTTAAACAACATTAGGTTTTCCAAAATATGATCATGAAAAGGTAAAATCTTCTAACAGATCAATCAGGAGCATTAGTAAAGTGTTCTCCCATACCTTTTCTCCAACATCCTCATGCATTAGTAACCTGCTACTTACATTCATTTAATAGAGGTGCTCCCGTCATTGCAGAAGCTTGATTTTTTTTTTCTGAGACACACAGAACTTTCTGTTATTCAGCAAATTCAGTAAGAGAGATGTAAGGGTTCACGTACACTTAGGACAAAAAATACAACAAGAAAACGGTACAACAAAATAAACTGGAATATGCAGTTGACAAAGAAATATAGTGCTAATTGCTCTGTGGCTAGACCATCACTCCAAAAATAAGTATAATCAAAGAAATAATTTCCTTTCTCTGACACTTCCTCATCTATTTTTCATGTCATATATACACGTTTCGGAGCCCTGAAATGAGTTCCTAAACCAGTAAATGAGAGTACTGAAAAGGTACACACTTGCAGATTAAAGAAGCAAAAAAAACCACCTTGGAACATCACCTGGATGCTGAAGTTCAATTTGCTTTTATTCTCATTACTGTGTGAGGAAGAGGGCAGCGTAAACCTAATTTCATATTGCATTATTAGAAAGCCAGGATCCAGAAGGAAAAACAGAATAAGTGAAGACATTTAGACATATTGATAAACTTGAAGAATCTGAATGAACCATATTTCTTGATAAATTCAGATGATGTTTGAGAACTTGAGGATACTTAGAGGACCGAACAAAAAGATAGTGAGTAGTTTCTTTGTTTTTTTAAAAGTAATGTATAAAATGAACCAAGAACTCTCTAAGTGGTAAAGAAGCTTATGTGCAAAATCCAACCTCTAAGTAATAGGAACAGACGCCATCACCCATCAAGTTTATTTTCCAGTTGGGTTTTTTCTTTATTTTTCCTTATATCAGCTTGTAACAAACCACTGTCAAATACATCATGGAAAGTATAATCTAGCTAGATGTTGCATGGATGGCAATTCCTGTTATAAAAGTGGTGTGGTCTCACATTTTGAACAAAACCTGATTTTGCAGTAATACATGAAAAGCAGGTCTCAACATGAAATACCAAATCATGATCTAATTATGAAATGATCTCATCTCCACTAATTTCCCAAACACACTTTCAGATTTTCATTCTGTTTCAAAGTCGAGACAGTCTAGAGGACTGCATTCTGCTTCGTAACAGATGGGCTTTACTCCTTCCCATTGTGATGAACTTCCTGAAAATATATAGGCTTCATCTAGAGCTATTTTTCAGGAGAGCTGTCTCTTATTTATACCTGTTACTGGTCACCTTGGGTTTTCTTTGGACAATTTTATTTTATCAACAGGCATAAGGCTCAGTGCAGTTTCTCTGTTTTGTCTTGCTCTTCTGCTCTGAGCATTCTAATGTAAAAAGCTTAGTGTTTTTATTTTTAAGCCACTAGACAAGACACAATTTTTTAGGAAAAAAGTGAAGGAGATGCTTACAGATAGAATTCACCAAACAATCTTAAGAAAAGTAGACTATATAATGAAGCTCAAATTTGCTGTCTATCAGAATAATTTTGATTCTATTACAGTGAAGGTAAGTACTGCATAAAACAATCCCATAGGTTAAACCAAAATATTTCTGTGGGTGGTTGCCAATAAATCTTGTTTGCTGACAGAAAAGAATGAGACAGTAGGAGAGAAGAACTAGCAGATACTGGCAATCATTTTAGCAAGCAGAATAATCTTCAAGGATCATGAGTTAGATAAGGAAGAATGTTATTATTTGCCATCTGCTACTGGTTTATTAGTATGTCAGCATCTGGTGCCACAGAAAGATCTTTGTGATGTGAATGCACAAAGTGAATTTAGACAGTTTTCTTCTGCTGAAAGGAATTCTGCTGAAGATAAACATGACAGGCCTTGCCACTGGTCAATTTGCTTAGTTTTTGATGTATGCTATTTTAAGTTTGACAAAAAGAGAACATATAGAGTTCACCTCAATGATTAAATAGTATAGTCTAATCCCTAAGAACTGAATAATATTCCCACAAGGTTGGCATTAAAACTTTCTTTCTATTGAATTTAGGCTGGTTTTTGTTTCCAAATGTCAGGCAGCAAATATCTAAGTTTGAGCAAAGCCAGTTGGTTTGAAAGTCTTAAACTGAACAATAATAAAGTGGGGCAGAGATCTGCCCCAGCCCAGGCTAGAAATTTGCACATACATTTTTTTGACAAAATACTACTTGCTTAATGTTGTTACTCAGTGGCAGGATTATCTATGTTCCTGGGGATACTAAAGGATATTAAATACATTCAAGGTGCTAACAATTTCTTATTCATGATTGATATTGCAAGAGATAACATGAAACTTCAGTAACCACAAGGTGTTGGTGGACCCACATGTTAAACTGTGCAACAGTACACATGGGACGAGCTACACTGTCTTGCATTTATCTATTATGTAGTATGACACAACCCTTGCATGCGAACCAACCTTGTTCAGCAGAGGCAATACATTAATCTGATAGATTACACGGCTGAGCATGGAGCTTGCAAGGCATAAATGTACTTACTTTTGGTGTTGGGCAGGATGCAGTGGAGAGGCGAGAGGTGGCTTGGGCACGAGGAGATTCTGAAGGAGTAGTACTGAGGGAGGCTGTATCACGTGGGAGAACCTGAACACCACGAGAGATGATGGAATCTGGAATCTTAAAAAGAAGAGAGATGGAATTAATAGCAAAAATATACTGTATGTAAAACTTCCTTAAAACCTTACCTCAAAAACATAGCAATACCCCACTCAGTTTGCACACCTCCTAATACTCAGTGCTTGGCAGTGGTTAATGGTATATTCTCCTAATTTCAGCAACAAATACCTAACAAATATATAAGGTCACATTCTAACTGAAGTTGCACAGAACATACTAGTTGTCCTGAAAAACCTATGAATCAAATATACTACAAGAGAAAATACTAAGAAAATAATGGTTTCCTCTTAAACCTTTGTTTCAAACCCAACAATGACCAACAATGATTTCTAACGTGGCACAAAGGGAGGCAGACTTCCCATTCACTAACTAGGAGACAATATTCTGAAAAGAAGACTATTTGCTAGCAATTGACTGAACCCCTCTAAAGAAATGTCATGCAGTGAGTAAATACTCTTTATTCCATAAAGATTTTATTTCAGCTACAAAAATTCTCAATGTAAGGCTTGTGCTGCAAAAGCTACAGGCCTCTCTAGAGCGAGCAAATGCAAAAGCATTAGAAACCACCATCCAAAGCCAACACTTGGTTTAAAATACATTCTGAGAGGAAAAATAAAAATTCAGTCTTTTTTTACTTCCCACATAATATATAAGACTGCCAGTTACAAAAGCATATCCCTCCTGACGAACAGCTGGCAAACTGGTAACAACAGATGAAGAAAAGGCTGAGGCAATCAATGACTTTTAGCCTCAGTCGTCACTGGCAACCTCTCTTCCCTTACTTCTTGAATGGATGGACCTTAAGCCAGAGGGATGATTAAGCCCCACTGTAAGGGATGATTGGGTTCATGACCACCTGAGGAACCCGGACATACATAAGTCTATGGGAACTGATGAGATGCATCCCAGAGTCCTGAGGGAATAGACTAATGTAGTTGCTAAACCACTGTCCATGGCATTGGAGAAGTCATGGCAGTGAGATGAAGTCCCAGATGACCAGAAGAAGGGAACATTGCATCCATCTTAAAAAACGGTAGAAAGGAGGACCCTAGGAACTACTGACCTGTCAGCCTCACCTCTGTGCCTGGGAAGATCATGGAACAGATCCTCCTAGAAGCTTTGCTCAGGCACATGGAGGACAGGGAGGTGATCTGAAGCAGCCAGCATGGCTTCACAAGGGAAAATCCTGGGAAAATTCTATCACAACTAACCAGAAAATGTAGACATTGAGATCTTTGAAGGAATATCTAGAGACACGCATATTTTAAGATCTTTCTCCTCATTAAGAATTTCTTAATCCAGTCTGATGTTCAGGTTCCAAGAGAACCATTCGAAGAACCCCTATGTCTGAGGGAAATGGCAGTAGCAAACAATAAAAGGAAGCAGGAAAGGAAGATCCAGTGACAAGCCAAATCATTAATGTCAGGCATTTCCAGACAGGATTTTTTTAATAAACGGAGGTGCTGTTACTCACTCTGCATCCAGGCATTTTGGCCATTCTTGCCTACTAAGTCTTTAGGGCAGACAGAAGCCACTTGAAAGTATGTCCTTCCATGAACAAGCTTGAATCCTAGCTTTTAGTATGTGTTGCATTAATAGAACATTAAGAGAGCTTTGTTGCTTGTCTCAGCGTAGTTAAAATGACCAATCTTAATACTTGTGTCATTAAATACTGGTTTTTTATTGTCATTTCCCACTCCCTTAACTTCCTTGATTCCCCTCTACAAATAATGACTATGTCTAACTTAGCAACCCTGACTTAGACATACTGGGTCATACCTAGGGGATCTTATTTCACCATATACCCTCCTCCTCATGTTAAGAGTTTCTTCTGTTTCTAACTTGTTTGTAAGTTGTGTGAAAACAGGTTTTGTTCTCAGTGTGACACCAACTGCCTCCTTTCTGCTCTGCTGTGTTTGTAGACTAACAGTGTTTTTGCCGGGTGATTTCTGTCAGCTCTCCTCAGAGGATCTTTCAAGGCTAAGCAACTCATGCTACCATTTCCACTGTAAATTATGAAGTCAGCAGAGTTTCTTTTCACGATGCACAACTACACTGGGGATATCTTTCTCTTCAGAAACAGTGCCTAACTGGCCTCTATATAGAGTATTCTGATTTGCAAACCACATCTCAGAGATGTATCTTAGAGGTAAACTGAATCAGTGATATTCTGAACATTCAAATGGTTTGTAGCCAGAAGCATGATTTCCTTCTGTTCACTTTTTCTCCTGAAATCCCATCTTAAATTCTTAAACCTCAAAACAGACTGACATCCCTAAGTTTTATATTGGCATACATACTCCCTATAACTTTCAATGCTTCCTTTTAATCTCCATGCCTAAGGAAAATACAGCAAAAAAATACACTTGGAGAAAGGCATAAGATAAAAAAAAGACAAAATCAAAGAACGAATAGTTTTAAGTCTTCAAATAAGATAGTTTTTCCTTACTCTTCTCTGCTAAAAAACTGCACACATCTTGATATATGATTGTGTATGGGTCCATTACCTCTTTTATGTACTCCTAGACTCCACAACACAAATAACAATATTGCTTTTGCAAATTATATCATGATCCAGGTCCCTCTAGGTTTAGGCTGGGTACTCTAGAGTAACCAGATATTTCATACTGTCTCATACCCTTCAGGCAAGAAACATTTTTTTAAAATTTCCCACCATATTGAGCAATCATTGCTTCTAAAATTTTATCTGATATCACCTTTTTGTAATACCACTCTCTGCAATAAATTGACTGAGACAATACCAGTTTCCCCTGAACTGCATGTGTAGTACAAATTTTTGCCTGTGAGAAAATTAAAATTTAAGTAAAATTTCAGCCAGGATATTAATCAGAAAAGGAAGCTGAAGATAAAGGGAAAAGATGATCACAGGCACTTAATTTCAATGAGAATTATTTCCAAATCATTACCTTTACATAAAATGCAATTACCAGAAATTAATTCATATATAAACCTATCTAGAACTCTAAGTTCTAGAGAAAAATTTATCACTGAGAGCATTAAGTTAGTTCACAGTTACAAAATTTGCTCTTTTTCTAATACAAAAGTGGAAAGTGCTGTATTGCTAAAAGCAGCACTAATATTCTTTAAACCATTACAACCTGCTGAATTCAATGAAGGTACTATTGGTATCTAGAAGGTATGTCTATTCCATTAACAGAAATACATAAAAATATAAGGTGACATGGGGAATTTCTCATTTTTCTCACCTACATTTACTAAGTTTTTGAATTTTACTATTAAAAAATTACATTTAGGCAATATAAGTCTCTAATTAAGCCAACTTCTTGTTAACTCTGTTAAAGAGGTTAATAAACCCATGAGAAATTTCTGTGTGTCCTGGTGCATAGAAACTTGAAATAAAGAAGGGCAGGAATATTACTGCATTTTGGATAGATGGTTCTTTTATCTTTCACTAAGTCACACTGAGCATTTATGATGTGTCTCCCAAAAATTTTTTATTCATTTTCCAGTTTCAAATAAGTTGAATGCAGAGTAGAGATCTCAAAACTTTAAATGGGGTACAGTAAAATTCTTAGTTCTTAGTGAAAATAATTTGTTCGCACTAGTTGGAGTGGAAAACCTGTTGTAACATACTGACAAAGACAGAAATGAATGAGAAATTAATGAAGCGACAGAGAAAGATATTCACCATGTCCATCAGTCATTGCTTCTACAATTTTTAACTGACCTGGCTTTTCTCTGAAGTACTTTTATTTTGGTTTAAATATTTCTGTTTTCATATTAGAGAACTTTGTCAAGAGCATTGACAAGAAGGAGAAAAAGGAATAGATATGAGTTTTTTATCCCTTTTGCTCAGAACTGAAACAAAGATTGACAATGATGGTGAGGTAAGGAAACAGTCTGTAGATGGCAATTACTATGACTGTTATACAAGAGGAAAAAATGTTTTAAAAACATACAGAAAGGACAACTTAAAAAACCCAATAACCTGCCAAAAAACTAACCACTTTCTGCTCTGAGTCTGAAGATCTGATGTGGATTATAGAATGCATAAAATAATAGCTCAAGAGCAATTTCCAAAAGAACACAGAAACATGGATGACAGTTTAACAGTATTCTTCACAGAGGCTAAATTCACTGTTCTACTGATACTGCAGAATATGGTGCAAATTCTAGTTCAGCAACCGCAACTCAAAAAAAAAAAAAAAAGAACTAGTGCAAGAAATTGGTGCATGTATGTATGTATATGTATTATAAAGCTCTATATAGCTTTATCATCAGGCGTGTGAACTTTAAAGTCTTCACGTTTCCTAAGCGACTTTTCAGGAGACATAGAATCATGTTTTAAATACAGAGGTGTTAGGCTATTTGACTGAGGTTTAAATTCCTACTTGCCTAAGGGAACAGGTCCTTTTTTACCATTCATTGAAATAGTTTTCTACTATTCCTCAAAACCCAGTAATTTATAATATGTCCACTGTTTCCTGACTCCTGAAGTCTTCTGTTTTTGAGAAATTCTAAACAGAAAACAAAAAACGAGGGAGAAACTGCAAATAATGAAAGCAAACTATGAACACCCAGCACAAATGTTGTATTGACAAAAAAACTATTGAGAGAAAAGCAGCAAAGGAAGACAAAAGGGAAAAAGTTACAGTTTCATAGCTCTAATGCAGTAATATTAGGAGATTATTTTAATTATATTCAATTATTGAGTATATTAGATGATAAAGCCGATGACTAATCAGAAACATAGGCTTTATAGCAATTATTAGCTCAGCAACTAAATGATTCAAACTGACAACACACATGACCTTTACCTTGTTTAGTCCTTTATCATAAACAGATATTTTCCGTAACACGTGCTCTCAAAGATAGCTCTGATGTGTCTTTGTTAGAAGAAAATAAATAACACTGTCTGTTCATACACAGACTACGAGGCAGGCAGAGCATTTTTAGTTAGTGTTAGCGCAAAAGCCTCTTGGAAGTGTCTCTTACCAGTTCTCCAGCACTGCCTGCTGCATGATGGCAATAATTGATGAGACCAGGGATGGGCTGTTGACCTTTAGCCATGAAAACAGCTGGACTGGTATAGGATGGATGCTTCTAATGCACAACACATAACAGCTATGAATACAGTGACAGGAAAACATGAAACTGTACAAGCAAATGACCAAAAACGAATGAGGTGAAAATTGCGACACTGAAATGCCAAGCTCATATGAACACAGCCAGTTGAGATCTCAGGTATCTCCTGCCTTTAAAAATGGCACATATTATTTATCTTTGCCTGCATCAAAAGAAATTAAACAATTTAAAATTTGCATTAATAAAAACTGATACTTGCAAACGATAATTACCTTAATTCATCCCTGCAAAGACATATGTAATCAGGATTTTCTGTATATTGGGAGATGATCTCCAGCTGCAGCTGTCTTAGAAATGTCAAGATGTCTCAGACCTGAATTCACATTTCTGGAGTTAGAATGTTGCTGCTTTGGTTTAGAAATTGTTCAATATAATTTTGAGTTATTCAGACTTTCAGTTCTCATAATAGGAATTAAAAGCACAACTTGTGGAGTAGACATAGAACAAAGCAGTTTGGAAAAAACTGTTTCCAAACACACAGGGATACATTATTGTTCCATTCGAAAACTGAACACATAAACCTGAGGTAAATATTTATATATTGCTTCAAATAATAGAATAATTCTCGGGAAAAATATTTGAAATTTGAACTGAAATTATTTACAAGTGTTAACTCATTTTTTTCTTTTATTATTTCTTTTGTTTCTTTTTCCAATTTATTATTTAGTTTGAGTAATGCTGATCTATGATTACTGGTTAAAGCAAGGCTATAAAGACAATATGATATTTAGTTTGTTGGCAGAATTTCACATCTCTTATGCAGACATGCACACTAGAATACAGTAATCTGGACAGTTTATTATTTAATATGCTAGCTGTCTGTCATACTTTCATCACTGTTCCCAGAAATTAACATTTTAATTTCAAATTAGATATTATGGGTTGGAAAATTTTGTTGTGATGCCTTAACATGCCGCCTACTGGACTTTGCATGTTCAGGCGTGTGAGTACTTTGAATTTAAAAAAGGCCACTAAAACCAGTCTGGCACATCAGAATGGTATCATAAAACATATGTTAATATCAAGATAATAAATAATATGTCTCCCACTGGAATTTGAAATCACCTACCGAAACAGAATTCATGTATTTTTATGAAGGTCTACTTCTAAAAAATGTACCTAAAATACATCCGTTTGACATGAAGACGTCAATGTATAGTCTTAACATGCAAATGAATATTGGTGGAAAGTGCCTGAGGCAGAAACTGAAGGGTCTCTTAAGGGAAGAAGCCAGACTCACCTTAGCTGCAATGGCTGCTGCTGTTATATGTGAAGAAGAACTGTCCTCTGTCGAGGCAACTCCGCTATCCTTCTTCTCTTCCTCCTCTTCCTCACACTGCACTCCTTTGTCTTCTGTCTGTTTGTGAGGGCTGGTGGTTGGAGGAGGAGAAAGAGGAGGTGGTGGTGAAGGTAGATCTTCAAGCTCATCGTGTACCTCCTTTACTTTTACAATGGCATCCCGCAAAAGATCAATGGCGTGAGGTAGGGCTGGCAGTATAAACTGAAAGCATTCCTATGCACAATGAGAAGAGAAACCACTATTAAAAGTTACCTGCAGGTGCAAATCAGAATCTATTCTTTAAATATATTTGGGATTTACATGCATCTTTATGATCTATCTGAGCATAAATAAAACATAACATGTCCAATGCAACTGTTCTTAAAAGGTAAAAAAATGAACTCAGAAACAGACCTGGTGACAATTCTATATACTTTTGTCTTTTTTTCACGCAAATATCGTAAATTTCAAAACAGGGCTACTGTAATTAAGCTAATACTGTATTAAACTTCAGAAAACAAGAGTTATATTTTTGGGAATATGTAATACAGAAAACAGTTCACAGCAGCTGGCAGAATGCTACAAAAATGCAGAATAAAAACATTAACTATATCCCTGCAGGGATATTAGCTTCAAATCTTTCCTATTATGCTCCCTCACAATTAGAGAACAATTCATAAGGGTTTCCATAATTATATTTTTATATAATTATATTCTTTTTTATTCATGGACTTATTCTATATACTAGAAGAATGACAAACTACACTGATGTCATTATAATGCTATGTAGCTGAGAAAAAATATTTCATAAATAATCAATTTTTCAAACCTCTCCTTGTTCAATAATCTTAAAAACAATTAAAAAGTCTATTTTATATGGCTGGAGAAAGCAAAACTGCATTAGCTGTGCAATTGCTCTTGTTCCATAATGAGCATACATACGGTATGTATGCATATATATGGTAGCTACCATATATAGCTATCTATACTGCTAAAACACGCTGGCGTTTCATCAAATCAAACAGAACCTCAGCACGTCATGTGCTGCAGAGCTGCCTGCTCAGATCAGGGTCAGTATGAAACTCAGGCTTCTTAAGGCTTGTTCAGTAAAGTCTTGAAAAATAATCCAAGAACAGAGACTCCACAACCCTTCTTGAAAATGTGCTTTAATGCTTAATTATTCTCAGTGTTTGGGGGTTTTTTTCTGGTTTTGTTTTGATTTTCCATTTCTTTTCATCTATCTGGAAGGTACCTCATTCAATTTATGACTATTGTCTCTCATTCTCCTGCCAGGCACCTCAATAAAAAGTTTTCTTATGTCATTTGAGGAGACTGCGTATAAACAATAAAGTATTGGAAAATGATGGCAGGGTCACAAGGATTAATTGCCATGGCAATGTAGTCAGGAACACGCAAGTTGACAGACAAAGCTGGCACTATTCCTTTTGTGGCACTTCAGTTTTGTTTCAAGCATAGGAAGATTTTAAAAAATGTATTTTGACATTTTAGAATACCCAGAAAATAAATAAAAAAAAAAAGTTCAAAAACAGAAAATCAAATAAATATTTTCAATAAATAAACATGACTATGTAAACAAAATAAAAAGGAAAGAATCCATCAGAAATTACTGGAGTTTATATATGCCACTTTGTAAGTAAAACATGACTCAGAAGCACTGTATTTCCTCAAAGCTTCTAAATAAGAACACATCTTTCAGTTACTTCTTTAGGAGTAATGAATATTAAGTCAGACTACCTCACAAATTCTTTAAACATTCAAGCTGGTACTGTGAAGAACTGGACTAAACTAGATGAGTATGAATGCAGTATATAATGAATGCATATTAACACATATTTGTAAAGATAATAAAGATTATGACTTATAATGTAACTGCAAACTGCAGAGTTGTTGTGCCTCCACAGTATTACTTTTAAAATGGGTTAAAATAATAAAGCATACAACCATCATTACTTTAGCAAAGACTCAAGTAAGTGAGAAACAAGAACAACAATCTCTGAACTGAGCAATAATTGTGAAAAAGTACACTAATAATTGACTAATCAGAGAAGCATGTTCCCCACTCCTACCACTGAAATAAAGCCTTGTTGGCTTGACTGTTTATGCACAGATTCCCAGTAAGTCCTCTAAAAGCTCATGTTACATATGAAACACGTTGGTTTAGGCAATTGTTACCACAATTATAAAAATTGTCAAAGACCAAATGATTTTAATAAACATCTGGTAATTTCACACTTTGCCCTCTCCCATAATATTAACTATCTTTTGCAAGACTAAAAAAATGGAAGCATTCTACAGATCTGGATTCAATGGTACATGCCACATGTGTTCTCTGGTGAAAACATGTTTGGCATGCAGTCCATTTTTGAGATGAAGCATTGACACTGCTGTCATTTTCCATTAATATTTTAATATTTTATTAAAGAAATATGTATACCGCTGCAATTTCATAGCTTTATATAAGCTTCTCATATGATTGTACTTATACAATGGAAAGGAAATTAGCAAGTGGTAAAAGAGAAAAATGAGGGAAATTCCTGGTAACAATCTGTCCTTTTTGGTTCTTGAGATTCAGCCTTTAATGGACCAGTTTTCTCTACTATTCATCTTAGAAGTCTTTGCTGAAATCTGACACTTTGAAGATGTCTCATACTTAAAGAAATTGTGACAGGACAGAGTATCATCATGACAGGAACAAATAAAAATCAGTTTGTCAGAAGCTTGCTTGGATGATGCAATCATATGTTTTTTTCTTTTCCAGCAGAATTACCTTTTTTATTACTTACCCTATATCAAATTATTGTTAAAATACTTATTAAAACTTTTTCATTTCTTTTCCTCATTTGATTTCTGCAATTTACCTTAACTTCAAAGTCTGATTGCCTCAGGACAGAAAATGACAATTGCTCCTGTAGGTTAGGAGTGCTACTGAACACAATAAAAACCTTTAAAGATTGTAGACTATTCCATCTCTCTCATAATTCAGCAAAAGAAGTATTCACTTGTGAAATAACCTTCTTACTGGTGCATCAGTTCTTTAAAATGTGGGGCCATTGCTATGTTAAATATATGTACATACATATGATTTCCCGCTTATAAATGGAAGAATTTCAAGGAGGTATACTCCCACCTCACCATCCTCCAATGCCTGTTGTGTGTTTTGAAGGCTTTTAAATTCCTTTAAATTACAGTCTCACTAGATTTCCTAAAAATGCTGTAAGGAATGGGAGAATCATAGGAGGGCTCACACTGGGTCCTTGAACTGAAACATGTCAACAGTGTATCTGAAAACCTATGGTGGCTGCTTAGTATCATAGTATTCAAAACATTTCCTCTTCAACTTCCATGTGACAGCCCACATAAATGTTGTTTTCTTATCTCCAGACAGAAGTCTTTCAAGAAACAGTGACTTCAGGGCTGTGCTGCTAAACACGTTAGTACTGCCTGCTCCGTGCCTGCGTACTACGGTTTCAGGAGATGTGTACCAGGTACGCATTTGTTAGAGGTCAGAGGTGAAGACGTTTATTAACAAGGCCAGATGTAGTCTGAGCCCTGAAGAAATAGATTCTTGTGACTGATGGGGGACCTACCTCAGCAGTTCTGTGTTAGGTTGTACAGATTACTCTTCAGCTTAGCAGTATTTGTATGGAGAAGACTGTTTTTCTATCAGCCAGCTACGAAGAAATTAGTGGAAGATCTAGCCTTACTAACACACACGCACAAAAATCCCTGCTGGAGTTTAATTGTGTTTCTCTCAGCTATGCAGTCAGAAAGAAAGCATGAATAAAGACAAAAATTCTAACTTCTCCGTCCAAATTGAGCAAAATGCAGGAAGAAAATAAACTGTATAAAGGGTGAAAAGTCTGATATACCCATATAGAGAAGCTTCAAAAACATCGTCAAACTCTTAAAAATTATGTTCCCTTTCTTCCCTCTTGCTGATCAAAACTTGGAATGTTCCACACGGTGCAGCAAGTTCTACCATATACTAGGCATTCCTCTTACTTCTGTGTGAAAAAGAATGGTTTCTTGGAAGCTGGAGACAACCCAGAGATTAGGTACAGCTAATTAGAGAAGAAAGGGAAAGTGCAAGAGATCTTTAGACTCCTCATTAGCACTGCCTGCTCAAGTGAGTGCTCTCTTGCACTACATGTTGTCCTGGTGTGCATATAGCACCTTCAATCAGACTGGAATTGTATGGTCCTTGACTAAAAGTGATGGTGTGGTCACATAACACGAATATGCATTTCAATTCACCTTTGTAAAATTTGTTTTAGTGGGCACTTTCTACCATTCAAAACAATGAGAAGTGCTCATCATAGTTCCTTCCTAGCAGATCAGTAAGAACATTTCTTACCTGTGACCCTTTCTTGCTACCTGGAAGATTAATTATGAGAGTTTTCCCTCTGATTCCACACACAGGCCTGGAAAGAAAAAACACAGACTGAAATTCTTGCATGCAATTATCTCCACTATCAAAACAAAAGGAGAGCATTTCAGATAAATTCTATGATTTATCAGATTTTGTAAACCTAATTTCCAATATATTTTCTGATTATGTTCTCATAAAAGAACTTGGGATAAGCTGAACTGAAAAAGCATAAAACAAGATTGACAGGGTCTAACATGCATTTGATAGTATAAACACTGGCTAGATTTTCATCTTTATTTAGGTCTGTGTAGCTCCCTTAATTCCATTGTTTACTTGCATCCAATACATTATTTGATACACTCCCTATTTGGTCAAACACATGGTTCCTTTGCTACATAATTGACTGTGTCAAACATTATGTCCCTGGCCAGGTAAAAATACTAAGTCATGCTTGTTGCATTAATTCAAATATGTCCTTTTTATTTAAAGATTCAATACAAGAAGAGCCGAGAAGGAAGTAATTCTCAAGTGAAAATTGTACTTAGGCTATTCATATATAATTCTTCCTAATAGTTTTTCCCTCTCCCTTAAGAAAAGGCAAGACCAACTATCAAAGATGGAAGTTTTTATTTTATTTTTTTTGTCTTTTAGAAATTCCTTTGGTGTTGATGCAAGGCTGAACACTCAAGTGCTGAATGCTTTCTGTTGTCTAGAATTTGACTATTCAACATTTTAGCTAAATATAAAAAAAAAAAGAAATTAAATTACTGAATTTTGTCTTGAGGTTGCTTCCACTGTTCACAGAAGCTGAGGTGAAAAACCCAGGGCTGGGATATAAGGATAAGAAAAATGTAAAAGGACAAAACTAAACCACAAAGATATGGAGGTTACAGTTAAGAGAAACTGTGTAATATTCTCTTTACTGAACAAAAACATGAGATAAGTGAAGACAGAACAGAAAAGAAAATAATTTCCAGTTATGGCATTAGCAAAAATTTTGAGCCAAAGGACATGGTTTGTTGGGTAACTAACTTGCCTGGATTTCTTCTTATACAAATAATTCTCAGTGATTAATATAATTTATTGGTTGCATGGCATTTTTTAGCAGAGTAACAGGTATTTCTGTGACAGCTGTCACAATGCTCACAAGTAAATAGCATAGAGATTGTTTTTGTGCCACTAAATGAACTTTTGATATCATACTCAAGCCAGCCTGAAGTGTTGTTTTCAAGTGGCAGTTTGAATACTGCCTGACTCCTAACCTCTCTTTTCTCATATTGCCTTCTTTCACACTATGTACCCTCAGTTTAGAAAGAATTTCAGGTAGCTGAGGAATGCTCTACTGCAGCACAGCGATGAGCCTGAATTAAAGAAATGTGTTCATATACTCCTCTTGCAGTAGTCAAGCTTACAGAGTACAAACTCAATCCAGCAAATCCCATACACGGGTTACAGTTTATGGCAGATTTAAAACAAAGGAAATAAGAAGTATAAAAATGAGGTGGAATTGTGTTTGGCAGATAGCTCCTTTAGTAGTCGTCTTCTTGGCTCTTCTACTCTGCTTTAAGTATTTCTGAGCATTATAAGTTAAATGACCAGTACAACCAACCAATAATAAAAAAAGGACGAAACCAGCAGTATGAAACTCAAATTTCAGTTGCCAATAATCAGACCTAGCGGCTCAAGAGAGAAATGGAGCTGCCAAAAATTTCTCAAGAGAGCACGCAAAAGTAAGTAAAAGTGCTTAAGAACTGCATGGCTGGCAAAAGTATTATGTGTGCTTTCAAGAAAACCACACAGATATGGCATGCATTCCAGGTACTTTGAGAGATAAATTAATGATATTCCTCCAGACGTAGGACAGTACAATACATTCGTCTTTATCAAAGGGATTTTTTTGCCAAATAAAGCATTTTAATACTTGATGAACAACATACAGAAAAATTCTTCCCTCACCACCAAAATGCCACAGTTCTAGAATGAAAAGACAGCTATTTAAGAGTGTGCATCAATATTACAAACAACCTGGCACAGAAAATACAGGAGCATACAGTCTCTAACAGAGACAACAAAGGGAATTAAATAAGACAATGCAATTACCATTACTTGAATTTGGCCACTTCTCTGAAGTTAAGACTTCTCGTCTTGATAACAATAGCAGTCTTCAATGATTTGCGCACAGTCATTGGATTACAGTAAGTAATTCTGTGGAAAGAGTTCATCTCATATTTTGAAGGAAGTAGTCTTACCTAGAGAGCATGCCCAGAGGAGTAACATTAAGTGATCCCATCAGCATTGCCAGGGCCATCCCCGGGGCTTCTCGCTCTATTACTTCTTTAGTGGCCTGCAATCAAAGATTAATTAGCAAAGTGAGTGAACAAGTATAAGCATAAAAAAAAAATGAAACCAGCTAAAAACTGGGTAGGAATATCTCCTCATTTTTTTCTGCCAAGAAATGTTGTTGCTAAATTCTCAACTGAAATATGCTACAGAATTTTCTCTTGGTTGTGTAAAATAGTGAAAGACGAGGAGTTGGGATGAAGTACTGTTAGCAGCACTGTGAAGATTCCTATAGAAAGTTACAAAAGTCAAGGCTCTATAAATATAAAAAGCATTAACCAACACCACAGAAATAACAACTGCCTCGAACAGAAAGGAAAAAATGCTTGAGAATAAGCAAAGAAAAGACCCAATGTAACTGCCTTCTCTTCCTCATCAATCTTACGCATTTTCCTGTTGAGATTTTCCCAGGCATGAGAAGGATGAATCAGTCTGCACAGAAGATAGAAAAAAAATTTGCAAAGGGAAGCCCATGTAGCAGGCAGGCAGGAAAATAGTAAAATGGTAATGATAATGGCCAGAGGCTGAGGCCTTCCCTTTTGATCATGTCAGCAAAACAGCAGTTCCAAACAGGCTGGTGGCTTTTATTCATAAGCAGTCCATACGCAGTGGGCATTGAGAAGTCTGGAAGCAGAGTCTGAAAATTCTTGTCTTTTTAGTTCTTTTCCCAAACAGGGAATCAGACGGAAAATCATGCACAACCTTCTGTCCTTACTTCCTAACACAAATTTTCTCAAATGCACAATCCATCCAGTCTCCCAACATCTAACTTTAATTAGTACACAACAACTTAAAGACAGGTTACAGCCCTATCCTCTCTTCATTTCCCCCATAGTAGCTGCTGTTCAGTGGATCACATTGCTTCACGCTCTGAAACAAGATTCTAACTTATTTAGCACAACTAAATTGGTAGTAATGGTCATAAAACTGTGAAATCCATGGTATAACATACAGCCAAACTACAATGATGGTACAACTATCAAAACAGAAATAGAAAAGAACATCTTAAATATAAGGACACCCCGAATAAGCTGAATTTTCTTCACAGTTTGATATAGCAAAATAATAAAACAGAAAAAAACCAGGCGAAGTATTTTGTGGGAAAGATTCAATTATAAATCACATCCTAGTACTTTTGTAAGGTCTTAGTTTACGAAGAGAAAACTAAAGTCCTAGAGAAGGAAAATGACAGAATTAACCCAACAGCGCCTCTAAAAGAAGGACGCTTACATGTAAAGGTGCTTACACAAAGCAATAAATAAAACTGAAAAAAAATATCCATGAAGAATACAGATATTCAAATGGCCATATTCTCAAACATGGTCACTAGCTTTTGACATGTTTTAGTGGAATATCAGCATATCAATTAATTAGAAATTAATATCAGTATTAGAAGACATCAGACACTGCTACCATGTAAACCTGTGAGTATTTTATTAATAAGCAAGCTAGTTATGTTCTCAGTTTTGGGAAGCTGGAACTTTGGTTTATACAAAACCAAGCAATTTTAATTTAGTAGCTGACACCACAGTCTCCTATATTTCAAGTATAGCATGCTGGTTTTAGGATCTGACATCTCCTACTCAGAAAAGAGAAAAATCATATAAATACAGCCCAGTGACTGTGTTTTACACAGGGAAAATAAGAAGTGAGCTTGGAATGATGTAGATGAAAATAAAACTCCTCCATGGATAGACATTATCTTAAGACACCTGCTGCGGTATGAAATCATCAATCACATTAAAATTTCTTAAGACATCCATAGACCTGATGATTTTTATAATATAGAAGATAAAGGCATTGCAGCGGTGAAGAGACACTTTGCTGATCATTAAAAGGCTAGTGAAACATGGAATTCTCTGTGTGTGCATACATAGCAAGTCTGTATCTATGCCTTTTCATTTCAGTTAATACCATGCTTCAAAGCTATTCAAAACTGTTTTTAAATATAAAGTGCATTTTGAGACTTATTTTCTGCCCTTGAGCACAGTGACACTTTGAAGATAGCATTAGTTAAAATTCTAAACAGGCTTCAAAGGTAGTACAAGATGCAAGACAGTCCATAAACAACAATCCTGAAGCTCAGGGAATCCTTGAATGAAATTCAAGTCCATTCTCCAACTTCACAAGAAAAATGACCTTCACAAAATGCCACTGCTAGCAGGCAATGTGATTATTAAAAATGTATAGACTAAGCAACAAAATCTGAAAGTGCATAAAGTCTAAACAGCAGTAAAGTCCTCAACACAAGTTTCTAAAAATAGTTGTTTTGAAATATATATGCTTATATTTATTACTGCAGATGGACCTCTACAAACAGGGGAATGCTTCTGGTTTTAATGTTTGCAGCCTGACTGGATGGATGTAACCAAAAAAAAGGTGCTGCTAAGTAAACCACATTTACAGTGACATCTGCTCTTGAAATCAGCCACTGTATAGTCCACTTTTGGGATGTCCTCAAATAACATGACTTAACAAGTGCCCTGAACAGGAACTGAAATAACCATCACACTGGGAAGCACACTCTAAATTAGCTATACATATATGAATGAAATCAGCAATGCTGCAATCTGTAACAACTCTTTGTTTCACCTAACAGCGTACCAAACTGCTGGTAGCCAAGTTTTCTGATACTTCTTTCAGCATCTTTCATTTGAGGGAAGGGTGGAAGAGAGATGTCAAACTTAGATTTTCATCTGTGTCCAGTGTAGGAATTAACTGTTGGTTACCAACACCTGCATCCATGGAAACTATTAAGGAATTAGTGACTCAGCACCTTCACATTTTACCAGTACTCTAGCAAGGCTGAATTAAAACTGTTCCACCTTGTTTCACGGGCAATTTTTTTGTTGGTAGTCTCACCATCAGCCAGCTGTTGCCTGCTGCAGGGCGCCATAGTGTTGGCACAGAATGAATCACAGATCAAGGCTGTTGCCCTCGGCTCTCTTACAACAGCAGTGATGACACTGTTGGGCAGAAGCAGGAAAAAATGATGATATTTCATTCAGAGCTGTCACTCTGATGTCTTAATCAGGACTGAAGCTTTACATTGATTCTCAAACCTGAGGCTGGTGACTATATAAAAGGTAGGTGGAAAATACTGGAGCAAAACTGCATAAACCACTAAAATGACAGCAAAGAAGCATCCCCAGTTTCTGATGGATAAGCTGGTAGTGCAAAGAAGACAGGTGCATATAAGAGGGAGGCGGAAGAGATGGGTTCCACAGAAACAAAAGGACTTGAAAGTAAAAGCCAGAGTTCAGGAGAAAGACAGAAATGCAGAAAGTCCAATTCAGAGGTTGCAAAGAAAGGCAAGGTTTGTAGTTTAGAAAGGAGAAGGGAATGTGGGAAGAAGGAAGCTAAAGTGGAAAGGCAGAATTGCAGGAAATCCAAGCAGTAGGATTCTCAGAAGGGGAGAAATGAGAGTAGAGTGAGGGCAAGTGAATGAAGTGAGTGGGATGGGAAATAGCGGGGAGGTTGGAACCAGAGGATAAAGTTCCCTTTAAACCAAAACAATTCTATGGTTCTACAAAGAAAGACTGCCCAAGGCAGCTTGCACAGAAAATACATGAGGGAGAAACTCAGGAGAAGCAAAAGGGAACACAAGACATGACAGAAGTGTCAGAATGTGGGGGAGCCACGGAGAGAGACAATGGGATTGAAATAAAGTGCTAGTTTCAACTCCAAAGAGGAGAAGTAGGGACAAACAATTTAATTATTTAGGATTTACTAACAACTTCTAGGAGAGCAGTACCTCTTGTATTTCATTGTGATATGAATAAATGCAATTGATTTTAAAGCATATTTTTGATTGTTTACAAAGTGCCTTTTTACTGGAGTTAGGGCATTATGTTCCCAAACCAACTGGTATATTTTTAGGTATCTTTGACGTAGTTGCGGTTGCTTAACAGATGGCTCACTGCCAATTGGTTTCACAGAGTTCTCTGCTGCTTCACTGCCTTTCTTTGTCTCCACATAAATTGTTAGTTCAGTTTCTAACCTGTGGAAGTCCTCCCAGGCCGTTTTTGGAGGATATACCTAATTCAGACTGATTTAATTAAAAGACCTAGAACTACTCTTCTGGAAATGTTCAGAAACTCCTTATCTTTGTCTTTCAGGTATTAGGCATAGCAAAGTTTGACCTCAATAGTAAGTAATGATGAGACATTTCATATACTCTTCAGCTGGTTTTGGGCAGTAACACAGTTTTACTTCTTCAACTAAAACACAAATATGAGACTCAAAAATCATAATGAATTCAATTAAATTAAGATGACAGACTGCTCTGTGGAAAATATTATTTCCACAAGAAATAATTATTGATAATATTATTGAACAAGTTAAAATCTATGACTCTGCATAGCATATAATAGAGCTATATATGCAAATTAATAGACAGATAATTTATGTTTAACAGACTATAGCATTAGCATCAATAACATTTCATTACCTATTTGAGCTTTCCACTGAAAGCTGAAATCTTGGAAGGGCTCTACCAAAGAAATACCTATATAACCTCTGCAACAGAGCTCACAGACCACAGAAGAGCAGAGAAAGAACTAGAGAGACAAGTTAGTCAAATATGCAACAAAGAGGTCAGTCACATCTGTCAACCAGTTGTATAAGAAGTGTGTACTTTAGGAATAAAAATTGCATCTCTCAGCCTGGAGATAAGATGCCTTCTTCAAAGTTATTCAGAATACCTCTGCTGGAGACAACACATGTGCCAGTAATTTTTATTCACAAATCAGCTATTTCAGCTTATTGTCTACTTTCCTACTCTTACTTTGCAGGGAGAAAGAGAGCTCACATGGAGCTAGACTGATCAGAGCTTCTCACCAAAAAACCACGTATCTATTTCTTCTCCATAAACAATAAGAAATACAGGTTTTAGCAGTTGGTTTCTTTCAAAACACTGAAAAGTTTTTTGGATAAAGATTTTGAATTTTGAGTCATCTCAATTCACCGTTATGCTGTCTTTCCTTGAATTCTTCCTATTCTTTGTCACCAACCACCTGTATAGTGATATTCAGTGTCTTTTTATTATGGATGTAAGACATGACAGGATTTGTGGTCTTCGATGTTTTCCAAAATCAAATTTCTCTGGCTAATTGCTCAGTTAACTTGACAATGGATGAAACTGATCACATTTTTTGCTATTGCTGCAAAACAACCAAAATCAAGCAGGTTTGTGAAAAATATAAGGCTTAAGTGAGCAGCAGTTGCTGTGTTTGGGCTCACAGAATGACTGGTGGTGACCAGGCAGACATGAGGCTGGTGCTGACACTGATGCATGTGTTTGTTCCTCCTCATGAAGTGACCATCCAGCTTCTGTCAATTTTAGTGTACAGTAAGAAACATACTGAGACTGGTGAGTCTCCATTTTGACGTCCTTGTTGGGAATTTTTGATGGTGAATGCAGCTACCTGTGTCAGGTACACATAGACACATTCTGAGAGCACACTCAGACTTTTGTAGATTTTTTTTTTTACAGAAAAGAGAAGAGAGAAGAGAAGAGAAGAGAAGAGAAGAGAAGAGAAGAGAAGAGAAGAGAAGAGAAGAGAAGAGAAGAGAAGAGAAGAGAAGAGACATCTAATCATTTTAGGGTGGCTTACCCTACTGCCTTTCCCTCTTATCACTGGCATGCTTGATACATACTTCTCTGCTAACTGACCTGATTCCATTTTCTTTTTCCTTTTCTTCTCCCAACTCAAATCTACAAACAGCCAAAGGTGAATGGAACCCTGGTTAGCCAATTAAAATTGAACTCTACAAACTGGTTTATCTGCACACACCAATAATATATTTCCACTAACAATAATTCTGCAGCACAAGAATGCTGCTTGCACTCTCAGCACATCTGCAGTGATTCTGCTGCCATCCAGAACCTAAATATCACAGAATGACCCTACAAAATTTATCGGTGCGAGGAACAAAAATGTCACAGCAATTACTACTGCTAGATTAAATACAGACTCTGTTTTCTCTATTTCTCCCCATACCCCTGATTCCCTCTGCCTGCAAACTGCCTCCTCCAAATTCTCTCACTCCTTCCACTGGGACCCATCATACCATTTACTGCAGCCTAATGCCTATGACATGAGACTCAAGTGCCAGAAGCTAATTCAGTGTCTGCTTTCTTTATAAACTGGTATCAGCGAATGAGTCTATCAGTACACTGCCACTGTGAAGATTACCATAAAATGCAAGTGGCAAGTAGAGGCAACTTTGGGAACACTCAATGACTTACGCATGACCAAGCCATGAATATATTTACTTTCCAATAGTTGGACTCCAATGATACTTATTTTTGTAAACAAATAAATTACTATTATTATTACTATCATCAAATAAAGCGTATATTAGTTAATAAAAATCTTAGCGTTCATTGTAACTTTCCTTAAAAGTCCTTGTTTTCTTCAACTGAAATCAAACTCATTAGAATATTTACTTAATAACACTCAGTTTCTTTTTTACTTACAGCTTGCAAAATATTTGAGGGAAGATGCTTCACATTTTATACACAATAAAGAAGCTGAAAAATTAAATTAATATACTAGAAATAAACAACCTTGTGGAATTTGTAAATTATTCTTCCACTTCTGCAGATCTAGATCTAAATTTTTAGCTAAACCTGGTTGCATATGATTTATATAAACTTCATATATCAGTGATTTGCTTGCCTCATCTGTGTAGTTGAAGTGTTAAATGAAATTGATGTATCTGGGCATCCAATCATGTACATTTTCTCAATATAATATAACTTCTAATATATATTGTGGTAATAATATCTTTTTATTCCTGATTGCTAAATGAAGTTTTAAGATCTTGAATGCATATAAAATACTTACGCCATAAAAACTGGTCTTAATTTTATGATACTGCCTACCCCCATACATTATCAAAAACCCACTAGAACAATCATTTTTAGCAGCTGCTAGCCAAACAAGACATTAAATGTTTTTCCGCACTACAAGGAATGCACTTAGGCTCTACAAAGGTGGACACAGCCCACCAGCAGCAGTACATTACAGCTGTCTAAAGGTGTGTGTTAAGCCAGTGTCAAAAGGCAGAGTATTTGCAATGGTGGGGAGGTTAGGACGAGCTTCTTAAAACAGCAGCTGGAAACAAGACACTGCACTTCATACAAAGAAGCGTCAGGTGTCTGCTTCCTCTTTCAGGCCTCTTTCTCATGTGCAAACTGCTGTGCTTCCCACTGCAGCTCCACTTTGTGCAAGAACAAATCCCTTTCTCTTCAGCAAAGGTAGTACAGCTGAAGACTTCCTGGTAAAGACAATAATACCATTCTGCTATTACAAAAACACTGTTAAAATTTTATCTATTAATAATTACTATTCTTTTAAGTTTTCCCTCAGTTATTTCAAACTGCCTTATATTAATATAAAACGTAAAAATCTAGGAAGTTCAGCCCAACCTTTAAACAATTCTCTAAAATTTGAAGAAAAGGAACAAAACATGAGAAGCGAAAAATTTTGTTCTCTGAAAATCACAGACTCATGCAGGAGAAATGAGAGAAATAAGCATGGGTATCTGCACTATGTCAATAAGAATTCTGCATGATTGAACTGACAACGTGATCAGCTTTAACTAACAGAATAACAGCTAGGGAGCACTGTCTCATAAAAAATACTAAATATTTGCACTTTCAAAACTTCAGTCAATTTCTGCCACAGGTAAAATAGCTCCTCCAAACAGTTTCAGATCTCAAATCATCAATGTTGAAGATTTAATAAAAAATAACCCTTCCTAAAATACACCTTCTGCATTACAAAGGGTGGACTAATGAGTAATAATTTTTCAAGAATACACCATAGCAACAGAAGAACTACAAAAAAAATACTTTCTCTTAAGATTCTCTTACACAGTATCTTTACTCCCCAAGTAAACGATAGAGCATCTCTAATAACAGCAGCTTTAAAGTACTTTTTCCATAACCTAAAAATTCATAGAAAGGATTCTTTTGTGACATCCAGTGATGCAATTCATGTATTCAGTCTGAACAGTTGTCAGTTTTGGCACACACAAATGACACTTACATTAGAACTGAACAAGTGAACAGATTTTGAAAGCCAAAATGGCCTACTGTGCATTCTGTCAAATGATTTCATATATAGGACTATTTAACTTCTGGCACAAATCACATTTTTTACCTCCAAGATGCTTGTGGAAACAATTGAATGAAAAGGTTTCTCAAACAGAAGATGGAAAGTATTTTGTTGAGACTGATGTAGCACAGAGCACTGAAATGGAAGACAGTAGAATTCCTAATCTATACTGAATGAGGAATAGTAAATATATCAAGTTTACCTTTTCCTCTGGAATTTTATTTTACTATTTAATTAATGGCTTACAGTATTTTACAGTAATAGTTAACAATAACATATATATATATATATAAACCCCTACTATAGAATATATTCTCTCTATAACACTATTCCTATGATGTTTACTATATACGTTTCCAAAACACCAGTTTCTTTCAGTTTTCGAAGATGTTAAAATATCTTTCATGTACTAGGTAAAACCAGTTGAATCATTTATTGACACTACTCAGCTGTGACAGAGCAATGCTTTCACATTAATGCAACTTTGCACTGTATAGACAAATTATGACAGTTTACTTCCTGGGTGCACAACTCAATTTTGAAACCCTCAGGGTTCTTATAACATACACACCTTTTCATTTATATAGATACAGCAACACAGGTATATAAGCACCTCCCCTCACATACACTTCTGCCGTGCCTGAAGCAGCAGACCATGTTGTGCAGAAAGATCTTCTTGCTTTTTAATAAAATTTCCTCTGTGTCCAAACTTTTTCAGCAAACCGATTTTTACACTAGCAGTGTGTGAGTGGATCACTGAAAAAAGGTGGTAGCTTTTAAGAAATGACAAGGCAAAAGACATTCTTAGGCAGAAATCACATTTAGTTCTTGCTCTGTGCTCAAAATGTACGCAGGACTCTTGCGCTGAATGCTAAGCATCTCACTACCACAGCAAATTTGCTCACACTAAGTGTACAGCAACTACAAATACCATACCTCTAGGCAGACTAACTTAAGTAAAAACTCAGACAGCTGTATTTCTATATAAATCATATGGGTGATGCAAGACCATAATTCAGAATAACACAGAAATCATGCACTTAAGGTTAGCTGCCCAGTACTTTGCATCTGATGAAACAAATTACATCTTAAATAATCATCTTTTTTTTTTAAGGAAAAGATAACAATGAAAATAAACAAACACACAAAATATTTCTGGGGAAAATATTAGACTCTCTAAACAGTGTAAAAGCTATTGAGAAAACCCCACAGTTCTAGCTAGACTGGAAAATCCATCTTTGTTAACCTTCAAGTCAAAAGAAAACCCTACTCTCTCTTGTCTGCAAAGAATGATGATGATTTAAAAGCAGCTTCTCATTAAGATTCTGCAGCAAACAAAACCCCTAGGAGACAAACACATCTAAAAGAACTTTGTGCCCTTCTCTGTTCTTATTCCAGGAATGTCTAGTGCTGACCAGCAGAAATCAGTAAAACATGGATGATTTGTAAAAGAGTTTGAACATCATAGCGTTAAGCCTTGTTGTTCATGGATTAATTCTGCATACCACTGGATACCTAAGCATTATTCGGTTTAAAAGGAAGAACTGGTTAGCTCATAGTAGGAAATGGCAATAACCCATAATTTTTCACTCTTCAAGAGGAAGTTGTAGACCAAAAATTCAGCCAAAATTAAAGGTGCAATGTGTAGGTTTCATTCAGCTTTGAAATCTGCAAAATCTGCTGCTTGAATGTGATGATGATGAGCTCACTCAAATGAGTGATGTGTGTGATTGCAACACTACACAAAATAAAGCTTATTTACTACTCACTCAGTCTATCTGCAAAAAGGTTACAAGAAAAAAGTCTACAGGTGTACAAATATTTCTTGAAAGCAAACAATGAAGGTGAAAAAGATTGGTTACTGTTGCTATGATGTTCCATAAGAGCAGTAAAGGCCGAATCAAACAAAAGCTTAGGTGCAGTCTCAGATAAAATTTCCAACAATTACATAAATTTGAGTTCATCAAACTCCCAAATGAAGTGAAAGAAGCTCCAGGAAGTCATACAATAGTTGGGGTCAGGAGAGACCTTTTAAAAGCCATTTAAGTCCAACCCCCCTGCAATAAGCAAGGATATCTTCAACTACATCAAGCTGTTCAGAGCCTCATCGAATCTGACTTTGAACACTTCCAGGGATGGGGCATCCATAGCTCCTCTGTGCAACCTGTGCTAGTGCCTCACCACCCTCAGAATAAGGAATTTCTTCCTAATACCTAAACTGACCCTCCTTCAGTTTAAAATCATTCCCCCTTGTCCTATCACATCAGGCCCTGCTAAAAAGTTTGGTCCCATTTTTTATAGCCTCCCTTTAAGTACTGAAAGGCTGCAATAGGGCCTCCCTGGAGCCTTCTCTTCTCCAGGCTGAATCTAAAACCTATCTGGGCAGAACAGCAGCAAAATGTACAGGGGGGAACAATTCTGCAACAGTCACTTGATTCATTACTTTGCACATCCATCTGTAGGAATAAGGCCTAAAGCTGAGAGAGATGATGCGAGATGTGTGGTAAAGAGATTAATGTGGGCATGATGGCCTGCTGCTAGGGGTGCGAAACCCCTCCTTCATATACAAATGGCTGCCCCCCCACCATTTATGAAGGCAGCAACTGGATATTTGACTACAGTCTCATCTCCACTTCTCCCAAAAGTATAAATTTGGCATTTGAAATCGTCTTTGGCAGAGGATGAGAATATGACCCCATTATGCCTACAAGCCAACAGGCTTGCTCCTCTCTCCCTCCTCAAAGCTGGGATGCCTCTGTAAGATTTGCGCCTCTGCCTGCCTTCGATCATACCTGGGAAGAGCTGTACATAGTACCCTACACTTACATTTTGTAGATCTAGTGTATTTATTATAGTCAATCTAACAAGAATGTATAAAGTGTTGCTTTTCATGAACTACACTATTTGCGAATATGTGCTCATGAAAGTTCTTACTGAATGCAACCAGACTTAAAAGTGCCAAACTGGTTGCAGTCAGAGCTGACTGTACCCAGACCCTCTGATCTCTGGGGAACAGCTGGGAAGCAAGGGATTGATTTTCTGTCAAATTTCTATACTTCTAATGCAACATCATCTTCTCATTTTTCCAACAAAAGCTACTGGCCATCTAAGTTAAGAGGTCACAGTAGAGAGACACTGGAACTTACTCTGTATCAATATTCATTCAGCAAATTGTCATGTGAGTTGTAACAGCAAAAGCCTTTGTCAATGATGACAAGCATGAACCAAAAGGCATGTATGTTCTTTAGCACCATATGTATCATTTAAGGCATTCTTGTCTAAAATTAACCAAATGCATTTTCCCATCTGAATCTAGAAGCACCATACAGACACAATAAAATCTGAATTCCAACTTGATATGAGTTACTGTCAGACACATTATTGTTAAAAGAATGGAAAACTTCAACTGAAAGTGAAAGCAGTGATTAACTGGATCAGGGCAGTGAAACACCTGGAAATACCAAGGTAGAAAAATAATCATAAAAATAATCAGAGAAATATTTCTCTTTCTTTTTGAGTTCAAAAGACCTGTATTAGTAAGGAATTTGTTTTCTTTTCGGAAACAACTGAAGAAATTAGTTGCTTAGAGGCTGCAATGCTGCTATCATCAGAAAGGATACCTTTAGAAAACAGAGAAGAATAAAGAAAGTGAACTGTAAAAAAATAAATGGAAATTAAAAATTGCATTGAAGTAAAGAGAATATACAACATTCTCTCTCCTGACAAATAATTTGTAGGATTTAGATACTGTAGTTCAGGAAATGACTTTGAGACCTGTAACAGGGTTTTTTAATCAGAGATAATAAGAAGGGAAAAGAGTCTAACAAGAGGAATAAAACTGAGATACAACTGGGCTGATAACAGAAAATGTAGTTATTCTGGAAAGGGAAACTCTATGAGCTGGAAAGGCTTGTAACTGTTCATGACTGTTTCAAAAGCTAATTTTCGGTTGAAAATTAGCACAGGATAGACTAAAGAATACCTTCAAACCCCTCCCTGCCCCCCTCCCCAAAATAACAAGAACAAAACATCAAAAAAAGCCTCCCCAAAACCCCTATTAAAAAAAGAAAAAAAGATAAAATAATGTTTTATATCACTGTTACAGGGATTTGATAGAGAAGATGTTACTCCCAGGGCTCTGTGTGCAAATTTCTCATTATTTCTTTAACCAAATGTTGACTCATTTATAAGACAAACCCTAAAATTTATTCTTTCAATTTACCACAGATTCTTTTTAAACTAATTTAAATATTTGTACCATAACTTGACCACTTCACAGGGAAAACTGATTAAACTTGATACGTTACAGTGAAGCTGCCTAAGACAGCACTGCCTAAGTTCTGTGGTAGGTATAATTTTCAGCAAAGAAAATTCCATACATTCAAGAAAAAGCTTAGTGTTTATTTTCCTCCAGCTTCTGCTGCTTTTCTGCATTTAAAATTTCTGTAATTTGAATATTATTTGAAAAAAAATCCCCACATTTTGGAGGTAATATTAATTTAAAAAAAAGACTATATTAAAAATAACTAAAATGATACATGAACAAATTACTTCTGTTTCTTCAGATAAGGAGTGAGTTCTAGCAGTATCCTGCAGCCCCACAGTGCTAGAGTGAATATTCTTCCTCTCTGCCATACTTCTCAAATAACTGCCTAAGGAAGCATCAAAGTAACACTAGGAGTTAAAGCTTGGAGAAAGAGATTTGCCACTGAGACCTGTTCTTGTCACCACACCCTTCAACAACATGAAGCTGGTGGGAAGTGACAGACTGACAGCCTACCGTCTTTAAGAGTTCATGAAGTTGTGAAAAAAATATACTTGGAAAAGCAAGGGAGGGTTGGAAAGGCTGAGACGAAAGAGGACAGGAGAGCCTAGGTGACAGTAAAGGAGTAAAATAAAAGTGGACATTCACATCGTCCAGCTCCTTGGAGCAAAATACAAGTTCACCGGTTTCTAGATGTTACTGTGAAAACTGGGAGAAGGGTCCTACTAGTTCTTCCTCTGAACAGTGTCAACTGTCCTGGGAACCATCCTCCACAGCAGCAAGCTGGTGTTGGGGACATGGGAACAAGGTGCTCTCTCAGTGTCTTTCTCTGATTCCGCAGCGCGTCCCACACTGGTGAAAGCTGCTACTGACTCAAGGGATGCTGCCCTGCCTCTATGCTTAGACATAATTTCACATATTTAAGGTACCTCTGAAGATAGCGAAAGCATTAATAATATATCTGAAGAGATTAAAAGCTAAGGTTAAAAGAACATTAAATACAATTTATTTAAGTATAATAAGAATTTATTATGAAATGATGACAGGATTCATTATGACAGAATATTTTCTCTGGTTCCTAGTTGGTACTGGATTAAAAAACACAAACCCACAAACAATCATAATAAGCTAAAAACTGTGGCAGAGCTATGAAAAGAGGTCAAATGAGTTGAATTAAAAGAACAGGAAGGAAATCCTGCTTCTTATTCTAAGATGTGACAATGATTTATTCCCTTACTATGGACCTTACAGATGTAGTCAAGTCCTTGTTCTTAATCTGTGAGAGAGTGACAAAAGGTTTCTGTAAACTGGTAATTCACCATTCTCCCAGTACAGAAAGAGTAAGAAGCAGCAATTAGTACACACTTCAGTTTGGTAATACTGTACTGATCCAATGGTTTATTTAGATTAGCTGCAACCCTCTGTTTTAAACAAAGAGACCTGTAAAATTTCATATTTAGCTTCTTTGATCCACTGTGTTTAATGAACACAGCTCTACAGTCAAATTTTAATCTTTCTGAGGCTGAGCAACAGATTGTTTTTCCCTCCTGTTATTACCTACCTTCCACAGATTCTGAGATACCTTAGGTAATATTAGGGCTGTAGTACTTAATTACTACCAATTTTAATACTTAATACAGTATTACTGTAGTAACACATCTATTGAATAAAGTGATGGAAGCAAAGACTAAATACAATTCAGTTTGGTTTGGGTTTGGTTTCTTTTTTCATAAGATGGGAAAGGGTTTTGAGTAGTTCTATGAAAAAAGCTGAATGCTGGTACTGAGATCAGTTTTTGGCTGGTATGTTAAATTGAATCAGACCATGAAGGAGCCAGACAATAGTTTTTCCCCATTCCTTACAATTCTTCTTAATCTTTTCAGACTGGTGCATATTTAGAAATAAAATCTAGGCAGATGGGTAGGACAATATGATAGAAATGCCAAGCATAAAAGCAAGTGGACAGGATGGCTAAAGAGCAAGTATCAGTGAGTAAGCAGACTCAAAGAGCAGCAGAGGGACACTATATTCAAGGATCAGGTGAAAAGGCATGAGGAAAATGCCAAACATTCAGCAAGTTGCTAAAGCAGTACCAAACAGTCAGCAGGTGTGCCAAGCAGCAGAAGAGCAATTCCACAAAGTCAGCAGATGCACTCAGCAGGAAGGCAATGCCAGGCACTCGGAGCAGGAGACAGGGCAGCAGGAGGCCAATGCCCATGTACAATCAGATTGAAAGAACAATAAGGAGGCGATACATGCCGGTCAACAGATGGACAGGGCAGTAGGTAGTCACTGTCAAGCAATTAGCTGGTCAAGAGGCAATGCCAGACAGTCAGGCAAAGAGCCAAGATTTCAGGAGGACAACACCACACAGCCAGCAGGTAGAGAGAATATAAGACAGTAGTGAATGCCAGGCAGTCCCCAGGGACAAGGCAGAAAAAGACCAAAGCCCACCAATAATCAGATGCAACTGTCGGCAAGAACAAAACATAAGCCTGCCAAACAATTGACAGAGCAGCAGGGTGGCAGTGCTTTTTCAATAACTTAGGATACCGTGAGTGAAACAGTCCCAAGAATCTAGATGCTCACCCTTTGGTAATATAATTTGATCAGAGTGAACCATGAAAATCCACAGGAGAATAGCACACAAATGGAAACAGCAAATGAGTCTGACCCTAGCACTTGGGGAGGCCATGGGACCTTCCTATAAAACAAAAATATGAGAATCCACAAGAAAATCAAACAAATGTGAAAAATGTGTCTAAAAACTGTTTCTGATGATGATTAAAAAAGCAAAAAAATACTAGCAAAGAATTAGTTTGGAAATGATTGGGTGGGATTGAAGATGTTGCTTACCCCTCTCTGGAGCCCACATAATGGGAATGTTGGGAATTTCTGCAGCAGAAAAACAGAAGAGAAAAGGGATTTCTGACTCCCAGTTCAAGGAAAGCATGTCAATTTAGGACTGGGTAATCTCTTTGGGCAAAAAATAAGAATTCAGCTGAATCTTTGCCCATCCCCAGATACATGCCTTTACTGAGGTTTGTGAAAAATTTAAGAAGCCCACATCACTTCCATCTCATGACCTCCCACCCTTGTTCCCCAAAACCACACTTACCTCTAGCACCTCTAGTGTAAGAGGGGAAAGGGGTTGGTCTTGTGAGCTCATTCCCATATCCACTGCAAAATGGCTTGTGAAGTTGAACTGGAGTACCCATTAGCCACTGCCGGCCATTTGTGAGATAAACGGAAGTCATCATTAACTGTTACTCATTATTAGTGTAGGTTGGTGTTTGAATTTGGCTTAGACACACCCACACTCTCATGAAAACAACTAGTCCTATGAATCTTGTGGGGTAACTCTCTTCTAAGTATCAAACTTAGCAGCACCTTGAATATCCTCTTCTCTTTAACTTAAGCATTCTGCTATTTAACATGATTGTTTTTTTAAACAAATTAAACTGTTTCAGAAATCTTAGCTGCTGCTTTATTTCAGAAACATGCAATGAACTCTGAAATGTAAGAACTGAGAAAATACCAGCACTAAAAAACTTCAGTAATTTAACTCATCTGTCATTTAAGCCATGAGACTTTTTATTCAGTATCTACCTAGAAACTAAAATAATCAACCAAGAATGAAATTTCACTATTTCTGTCTACTTAGAAGTCCATATTGTGTGTGCATTTGTCTACCTGCATATTAACTTTCTATTGTCAACACTGAAAACCTACATTCCACTTTGACAAGGCAGTAATACGAAACAAGAAGCCAACTCTTCCCTCTTCTGCAAACTGTAGAGAACCCTAGATAATACAAAGAAATCACTAGCTTTTCTGGACCCTTGCTGAATTAGGATTTGGAAAGGTCACAGAGAGAATCTGTATGAACTTGCCATGCACTCATAGGCAACAAAGTTTTTGAAGAATACAGTAGTGATAGCCTAAGCTGATGGAACTTTATTTATACTGAACTCTGGGTATCAGCCACTCATTCTTCTTCTAGCAGAGCAAGTCACAAGAATAACAGAGGTTAATAGAACTTCAAGTTTAGAAATTTGGGTCATAGAATAGGAATTTCTTCCATACCCAAACTTTCCTGTATTGAACACTACTATTTGGACTTAGAACAAAATGGCAAAAAATTTAGGCAGAGAAGACCAAGAGACTTCCATCATGTGATTAGTAACGGCATAAACCAGCCAGGAACTGCAAATACTGGCTGAACCAGAGATATTAGAGTACAAGGTACTTAGAGCACATATTGGCAGTTTTATAAAATCCTGTGATTTTGTGGCCAGTAGGAACTACAATTTACTGCACCACATGAAGAACAAAATTGCTATCACCTTCTCACTGAAGGGAGATTTTTCAAGCTTAATGAAAATGAACTATGACAAACTGATCTCAGCATACCATACGAAAATGCTTAGTTGTGGAGGAAAATATGGACTTTCAAAATTCAGTGACAGTTTAAATGTCAACAATAAATAACGGTAGGTTATGCACCTCACTATTAATTTAGGTATTCCAATGACAAAATAACTAGAAAAAGAATATATGCATGAAGTACAAGAAACTAAAATATAGTCTAAGTAAAGGTTAAAAAGTAATTCTTTTCTTGTCCGTAACCAATAAGACTTTCATGCCTAAGCGTGACAATAGTCATTTTGGTTTTCTATTTTGGTACTTATACTGAGTCAAAATTTTGCTAAAGCTTCACTGCTCCATGTGGTAGCAATTAGCAAAAGCAGGAGAAGGACTAGTTATAATCCTAAGAATAACTCCTGAAGCCAGCTGCTTTCCAAGACTCTCCTAGTTTCTTTCCACTTAGTAGCTGGAAAAGCTCCTACACAGCAGGGAAGAAGTAAATGAGAAATTCTGTATTCTTTAATAAGTATTAGTTTTAATGATCAACTATTTTAATAGTGAGTCATTTTGCTATTCTGGTGTGTTAATGTCAGAAGGACTAACTCACTCAATTTTTCATACATCTTAAATCCAAACTAGTATTTGCCCTCTAGTTATCATGTCTTTAAGCTGCCTTCACAGAGAAGTCTTCCTAACATGTCTGTATTTTTTTTTGTTAATTTTCCCTGTATTAAGCTTTTACTAAACTCTTTGTAATAGACCATGACCAGAAAAAAATGACACATTAAGGGCAAAAATTGTGTAATTACAGGCCTGACAATGTTTTCAAGACTATTTTGCTTTAACTTGGTGTTTAATTTTGTTCAGTTTCCTATTATCTTCCCTAAAGTGATGCTTTAATGGAAACTATTTTTAGAAATGTCTAAGAGGGAAAAAAATTCCAAAAGTTCCAAACTGAAAATTTCATTATGCACAAGTCCTATGGCAGGCCTATTTTTCTTCCCCAGTTACAGAAAGGATTGCAAGATACATTCACTGTTGTGGCTACACTGCTGATAGGAGACAAGCCAGTTTATTTAAACTATCAGAGAAATGTCTATATGAGCTGTGGGCTCTACAGTGAAAACACAGCTAAAAGGCACCAGTAAAACTAAGAGGAGAAAAACCCTTCTCTTTACCCCATTAAAAAAGCACACCATAATCATACTGTTCATCTGGGTGTACTTTTGGAAGTACTGGGTTCACTCACACAGGAACCATTTGTTCACTCTCAGGACATGCCAGCCTTCTTCCAACTGCCATTCCTAAATTACCGTGGAAAAAACCCTTTAATTTAAAAATTTAAAAACAAAAAAGTGAGATTTCCTGGCTCATTACTGTGGCTTTGCTTCTCATTTTATGAAACATTCAAATTCCTTACTGCTGTTTTAATTATCTTTTCAGCAGAGCTTGCAAATATTTCCTACATGTTTGAAAGTCAGAAAACACAGCTATTTGCTATTCAAGAGTATTAAGGACAGCTAAAAAAAAGCAAATGAAAGCTGATCCTCAAATAAGCAAAAATATCCAAAGGCTTAACAGGAATTCTATTAGCAGTACTTTTATGATAGGATGGTCAGACAACTTAACACAGAAGGTTAACACATTAGTTAAGTAATTAGAAAGATATTTGCCCCAGCATTCTCAGCAAATAGTATCACGGTTTTGCATTTTCAAAAAAGAGACTAGAGCAATTAATGTAATCTTTTTGAATTCAGGATATAAAATCATTTAATTATTAATTTCGGGATCCATTTGATTCAAATTATCTTCTCATCTAACACATACAGTACACAAGGCTATAAATGCAGGATGATTCATTTAACATCATCCATGATTTCTGCAAGGAGTACAAGATAACTTGAGTTTTATAAGACATTTCTCCCACTAGCCAACACTTTTGATTTGACAGAATTAAAATGGAGAATACAGCTCTTTAGGGAATTCGCTTGTGTGATTAATTTCTTAAACAAACCAAACCAAACACATAAAGCCTTTCATTATGATGATTTTATTAGATTTTTCTGGCTCAAGCTTTCTATCACCAGCTATTTTTACAATTCTCTTTAGTAGGTAAAGAAAGCCTTTGCTACCCTACAAAGCCTTTACTACCATACATTACTTCCCAAAGAAAGTACAGGTAAAAATGAAGTCATTTCTCAGGGTTCTTTATGATTAACTAAACAGACTGAGTTGCGTAACTCTCACAGAAATCATCTCTCCTTGCCATCATATTTTCTTGACCTTTTTCTATATCCACTGTGAAAACTGAAACTTTTTAAAAGGGAATGTCAAAAACTCCGCAGCTTTGCATTGTACACACATAAATCCCATATACAGACAAGTATCATCTGTATTGTTTGTTTGATGGTCTTATTTTTTTTAGTAATCTCTGATAGTTGAGTAAATGGAGCTGAAACGGGATCTGCCTTTCTTCCCCCTCACACTTCTCACTATAGGTGTCCAAGCAGCTTCCAGGTGTTTCCATGCAGCGACTGCAGTTGATGACAGCACAACTGAGCCCTTCAGTGATGACGGCGTGCTACCAAGTTTCCCTGAGAAACTCAAACAAGAGAAGAGAAAGGCACTTTTTAGCCTTTTTTCAGTCAGCTAAATCAGAGTGGAATTTCTCAAGACACAGGTACTTCTGTAAACTGACAGTGTGCTGTGTGGTACAAATAATTTGTATACTGCTGCTTCTCAAAGAAACTGGTAATAGATGTTTAATGGAAAGTGTTCTGCAGCTAAACATATCCATTCTGCTATAGTAACATGCCTTCTCAAGAGAGATTAAAAATCTAAATATATAATTCTAAATTGAAGTATTACGGCACACATAAATACATAACACCAAATTTTCTAACACCAAATACGGCATATCAAATAATAAATTTTATTGAAAAATTAAAGCAGACCAGATAAAGAACTAATCATATAAGCTAGGAACTGCCTGGAGGACTAAGGAAAAGGGAATGGTTATAGAGCTGCTGATAAACTTCTAACAGAGTAGCACAGAATTTGGAAGGAGTCTGTCACAGAGCAATCTGCTCCATTTAAGCACATTTGTTGCTTAGATGCACACGGCAAGGTTTTGTAATTCCGACCCTTTAGCTGCAAGCTGGGTTGGAAACAATTTTCTAAGAAATATGAAGGCCTCAAAAAGTCTGATGGCAAGTTTTACAGGGTCAGATGTCATCCATACGTAGCACATATCATTATACGATAGCTCAACACAGAAATCAAACCTTACTCAGAGCAAGGCCTCCATTAAGAGATATGGAAAGCTACAGTTTTAAAAGAGACTACAAAAATATATGCTTACATAGGCTATTAAATTGGAGGGTACCTGGAATACTGAAGGGTGAAAAACTGAAACAATAGCCTGGGTTATTAGAGGTTGTAATTTCATATTATTCCTACCACAAAATTACTTATGTCCCATGTGAAATGAAGGCTTCATTCCTCCTCACTATGGAGCCATCCTGAAGTGACAGTTTGTAAAAAAGAAAATTATTTTCTTTTGGTCCAGTGACAACACTAAAATATTGCTGAGGAGGAACAGAAGTATTCCTATACCCACAACAAACAATATTAGAAATTCTGCTGCTCTGGAAAGGCACTATTTGAACCATGGAGGACAAAAACCTCCTATATATTATTTCTAGTTTAAGTTGCTGCCTATTAAATGGAAATTGTTATTTGAAAAGTTTAAGTCTCAGTGGATTTGTGTTACTTTGATGGAATGTGTTGCTGTGAGTATGACTCTAACACGACACATCCTATTGTGTCATAAGCATCTTATTTCATTAACAGAACTAAAGTGCAAGCAAACAAACAGACAAAACACAGGAAAACTAAAAATAATAGAGATCAAGAGGGTTTCCAATATTACTCGAGACAGAGAAATGGAAGGATACAGATATTAAAATAGTCTGTGGAAGTAAAATGGAATTTGAAGAAAAATCCATGAGAGATACCTTAGAGAATGTGGAAAAGCCAAATGACAGAAAATTTACATTTGATAATAATAATTATAAAAATGCTGGTGCAATTTTGAACTGAATATAAAAAGACATATTACACAAGAATTGAGACTTTCTTCTCTCCAAACGCGGCTTCTGTGTGGTATGTTTGGAGTACTTTGTTCATTCTGAGCATGATTTTTCAGAAACACTGATGAATAAAAGGGAGTTCCAGAGAACAATGATTTCTTTTCATGGACTAGAGAACTCTGGTGAAAGAATAAATAAGTATGCATATATTTTCAGACTAAATTAAAACAAGTATGTGTCTAAATAAATTTTAAACCAGTCCATAAATATTGAAGAATATGAACAGCAAGAACCAAAAGAAGCATTCATAAGTTTTCAAGAACACTTGAAAAGTAGGAAGACTTCAAGGAAACATCTATCTGGTGTTACATGCTGGAAAACAGCTCTTCTATTTTTTTTTATAAAGTATTATCTTAAAATTTTAGGACTCAAAATTATCTGCAGTGTGGATGAACTGCTTGTGAATACACACTGTGAGACACTTCAAGAATGTCTATCATCAGTTGAGGACCATACGTTGATTTCTACTGCTATTATCTAAGTACATAAAATTAGTCTTGTAGCTGGGCAAACAAGACTCGCACAGAATCATACCAGAGACAAAGGATAAGAAAACAGCTAGAAGACTCTGTTAGGAGACAAACAAGTGAATTTTTTGGATGTACAATTTTGCAAAAGAATAAATGTAAAAGTAGAGAAGACAGAAGATAGAAAACTGAGCAGAACACCTGTATACATGAGATTTTTTTCTTTCCCTTCTGTACTGAGCAACAGCAACAGAGAAAATACACTTCTATCTCAGAAGGATTCCTAGTATTGATAAAAATGCTGCAACACTATTTAATTTTTTTCACAGAAGTTAATGTATATTGTTATCAACATTCTGTAAGAACTACCACTGAAGTATTGTAGTTCCAAGAAATAAATGTTTGCATCTGGAAATATAAAACAAAAGTTCCCTAAACAAATTAACTTGGGCCATACTAGGATCTCTGTCCTGCAACACTTTTTAAATCAACAAGCAGACGGTACAAGCAACTCCAGCAGAGATTTAAAGACTATTCCCATAAATTATATCTGAAATTACATTGTAAAAAAAACCTGGTTGTATCTACAAAATTAAGCTTACACTTCAGCTTTAGTACAAATGCAAACTACCACCAACTGCCGTAACAGTTAAGAATTCCAGCATTCACTAATAACATCTATAACACACTTACTTTCAAATTCAGCCATCTATTGAGTGAATTTGGTTTTTTAAATAGCCACACGCACTTCATCACTTCTAGTTCTGTAGCCAAGAAAGTGAAGGATATTCACACTGCTTAATTAAACTGACCTTGTCCCTCAAAATGTGACTCGTGGGAACTAATTCAAAAGTTTCTCTCCACCCACTGACTAGACCGAGGTTATAAATTTAGGGATCAGAAACAGGCAAGGAAAAACAGATACTGCAAATATTCCTAAAATCTTCTATTCTGTTACAAGAAAAAATGTCATTACAAATCATTGAAACAACTGCAATAACCTGGAATGGTTCTGATATAGCGTTCAAAAGGCAAAGTGAGTGGGAAAACAACTCATTTTTGGGGATGCTTAATTACATATTTCTGAGGTACCAGGAAGCCGTTTTTAGCTACATTATGCTAGGCACTTAATTTCAGTTTTATCAATAATTACAGAATTCAACTAACATTAAGTCTTTGGGTTGCAATTACTCTTGGGAACTCCCTTTATTGTGCATGTTCAATAGCAATTATATATCTATACTACAAAAGAAAGCAGAGAAACCTGCTTTCTAATCCAAAGTACAGGAGAATTAAGTAGAAGCAGGACTGAAACATATGCAGCAGAAATACGACTCAACGGACTACTGTCTCTATTCTAAGGAAAAATACTAAAACATTTTCCATTATCAGATTCAATTCTTAAAAGTTTTAAAATCACATCTTAAAGATGACATCTCAATAGCACAATGCCATGATCACATCCTTTCATTATCAGTTCAGTGATGAGAGCATGCTGAACCAACACCATAAACAGAGGAGATGAAAACCACTTCCTACATCAATGCAAGTTTTCCTAAAGGCTTGTTATTGCACATTTCATGTTGACATAATGAATTTTCCATTTTGAACTGCTTTTCTCATTGACCCAAAAGACATAAAATACGAGGACAAAACTTAGGCTTCTTAGTATGCTTTTGGTATGACACTTACTACTGATTTTCTTCCCTTAAAAACATTTTTTTGAATGAATGATGTAATAAATCCTATCATAGGAACACTTGTCATCACCACTTCGTAATAAACCTGGGATTCAATATCTCCACTGTGATTTAAGTTAACCCAATTTAACTAAGTGAAAAGTGAGTAAATACTCTCCTATGAAAGTTCTTTTTAAATATGGGAATAATTTGACAGTCAGAACACTTGTTTCTGTTATTATCAGTCCAAGTCTTGCATATCTATTATGTTTACAAAACATGCAGTTTTTCTTCAGTACAAGTTATTAATAATTTTAAATCAATGTGTTTTTATTATATAGAGACACATTAACAACTCAGATAACTTTCAAAACGCCTTACTCAACAAAACTGATGAAAAACATCATCCCTGTCTGTCTTAATTAGTTTGAGTAACAGCAATGCGGTGTAAAGAAAATACTAGGTGTTTATGTGCAAAGTTCTCATTTGTTCATTTCTTGTCCCAAATGCTGCTTGAGAATCTGTGGCTAATTTTTAGCACTGGCTGCAATGCTTTTTCTGGCACTGCTGCCTAGGTTTGACCCTGCACAAAGGAAAACTGAAGCAGAAATTCATCCCTCCCTCTACACAGTCCTGGTTAACACAACCTTCAAAAGCTTTATGTTAGTTTGCAAGCAAGAGACAAATTTAACCAACTCACTTTTCAATTGTGGTGGCTTTAGCACAGTGAATAATCCGCAAAATCAGTTTCACTAGGTACCACACTGTGTTCATCTCAACATTGTTCCCATTTCCTGATACGCAGAAACCCCCCAGGTTTCAGTTACTCAAGGTTTCTAGTATATAATCTAAAACCATCAGAAGTAATGAACAGGAGCATTTTGTTTACATGTTTCTTTAGTTACACAAATGTTTTACAGTAAATTAAAAAATGTTTTTAGATTCCTGATGGAAAAAAGAATTTGAACTGCAGCCATGTGACAGAACACATTTGTAAGTAAAAAGCATTGTAGATATGCTATAAAGAACTCAAATCAATTTGAGAGTCTAAGCAATTGAAGACTTACATGAGTGCTTAAGAGAAATCTAGTTATGTTAAAATTATGCAAATAAACACAACTCACTCAATCTTAATTCTGCCCTTTAGTGTACATAATCAAACCAAATAAAGTATGTGATTTTAAAAGTTCATATTAATCTAATTTGGAACCATAAATACCAAAATACTTCAACAACAATCACAGTCATTTCACCTGACAACTCATGGCCATGAGGTCATTAGGTTAAGTTTCTTTTTTTCTCCCCCTTACTTTAGCTCCATATAAGTGGAATATAAGCAAATTTCCTGCTGGTGCAGGTTACCTCCACCTCTGTGCCTGTTTAGATTTTTTTGACAAGCAGATCCATAGTAGCTTTACACAGAATTTTTCCCCCTACTATCTGCCTCACACTCTTACCTATAATGCAGTAGTTGTCAATGCAGTATTCTGCAAGGCAGAATTAAAGGATCTCACGTATCCCACTTTTCCTTGTACAAGACACAACAAAAGCCACACAAGATTTTGCTTAGCACTGTTGTACTGCAGTGCTAAGGAAAATTATGCCTAAAAGCCATTAGAATTTTGGTTTGTAAGGGGACTGGAAAACCATTATACTATACCACATTTTAGTCTGAAAATTGTTTTGGGTCAGAACCCAAGGTCAGAGTAATCCTCTTGTTCTGTATTTTCTATTACTTTTTTCTGCTTCCAAGTTGTGTATCATTTGACCTGTCCACAGATACTGCAAAGTAAAGTTACAGAGGAAATAAAAAAAATCACCCCCCTCCTCCAGACTCATGCATTTCTACATCAAAGGGCAGATTTTTCTGTTCCAGGACTAGCTCACCTCTGGAGTGACATCTCGCGGTGCAAACCCTGTTCCTCCAGTTGTTAAAATCAAATTAAGTTCCTTTTCATCACACCAATCTATCAGCGTCTCCTGAAAGAGAACATGAATCCTGTCAGATCTAGCAAGAAATGGTTATCTCAGATAATACCTGAAGACTTAAAATGTCTTAAAAACAGAGACATACACAATACATATGGGGAATTATAAATCACTCATGGCTTTTTACACAAAGATTTTAAACCACTATTTATAACCAAGATAAGACAGAATAATGCAAGTAATCACATTATATTATTTTGCATATGGAAACTGAAATTCAGTTCTCCATCTCTTGACCTGAAATGGAAAACAAAAATTCACAGTTATTAATTTCTAACACTGTTTATTTTGATATATAAATGTAATATTCTTTGACAGTTGTTAATAGAGTATGTACATTTAATTCAGATTACATCATTGATTCTTGTTACAGTAACTTTGGTTTCCATGTTGCACTTTTTAATAGCCTGAAAAAAGCAAGAACCATGTACCTCTAAGCTTAACTACCAAAAGATGCAATAATGCACTCGATGCAGCAGGTGATGATCTATAATCATCTTTCCTACATTCCCCCAGTGTCTCAATAGGAGTGTGTATACCCATTCCAAAGCTGGACTAAGAAATCTGTCATGTAAATTCAATGACTTACAATATTGGATAACTCATGATACTAGAGAAGTGTTTAATTTGATTTGCATTCATTCTACAAATGACTTTTTAAACTAGTTTTCAAACTATGATAAAAATTTGACATAAGCAGAAAATTTACTTAATCTCAACGTGATTGTATCTCTTATCCTTCATACTTGATTGTGGGCCAGCACAGCAGGAGCAAGTCTGCTTGGAGGGCAAAATTAGCTGTGTTACCTTAAGTACACTCATTACACAGTAAAGTATTCATCTGCACAGGTCATATCAATTACTGAGACAGCTGTCTATATTCTTGCAAAGAAACAACATTCTTTGAAAATGTTCAAGGCATATTTAAGTTTTGGGAGTATTATACTGGGAAGGAAGGAATAGTTTTGGAGATTGTTGGCTTAAAGCTTATTATTTATCACAAAATTAGCTCTGAGAAATACACTGATTTAAAAAGCTTAAAATAAAACTGTCTGGAACATTTTAAAAAGTACAACCAATTTAGATTAATCCTCAGCTGTATTTTCTGCAGGCTTAGTACTGCTATGCAACTTCCATTTAATAGAAGGATCATATACAGACACTTAAAAATTGCAACTAGAATAAACCTGTGTCTTACTGCAAGGCCCACCATGCAAATACATCCAAGGATTACTTGAAGAAGTGGCCAAGCCAAAGGTTCTGTCTTTATTTCTCCTTTCTTTACTCATTCCTTCCACTTTCTCTTTTGCATTCTCTCTTGCCTTTATTAAAATCACATTCATCTTTTTACTCTACCTCTTTGGAGAATAACTCTCTAATTAACTGGGCTGTAAGTGAACATACCAGAACTTTGTTATATGAACATTTCAAAGAAGCTTGAGAAAGGAACAAGGATATTGCCTCAAACCTGTACATAAATGAACTACTAAGTCTGGCTTCTGAGATATATTTTGAAAAAATGTGAATTATGTTAGCAAAAATGATTTTAGGTCTTAAAATTGTTTGTTTCAGTAACATAGTTATGCATTGGGAAATTTATTTCAAAGAGGTGGCATTGTCTCTATCATCTAGAAACATATCTGTCTTGACTTAAACAGGTACAAATTTCAGTGAACACTTCAGAGAAGTTCAGTGTTTGGCAAAGTTAGACTTTAATATTGCATTTATTTTAAGAATTAATATAGGCGGGAAAAAAACTTCCTACATAAAACAGTAGGGATAGATTTTGGGGGTTTGGGTTGTTTTTTTAAAAGCAGAATTTATCTTTAGATAAAATAAAAACTGCCAAACTTCTTTTAATGAGAAAATGGATCCTTCCTCTGTTCTCATTTTTGCTACACTTCACTAATACTCCCATTAACAGGGGGGAAAGGAGTCATGCGGTATCCTACAAAAAGATAAAGAAATTAGTATCCTAACTCTTCAAATAAACTGAGCAATAATTAAGTGCCTATTCCTGCTTCTCCATCAGCGTACCTAGGCAGACTCCTAGATAGAATACTCTGTCAATTCTAGTTACAGTGAAGAAACTTGAAGGCTTTCAGGAAGAAGACCTTTACCTATGAGGCAGTAAGTTTGGGTTTCACTGTATTTTAGAAGTGCAAATTTATCACTTAGATGTTTTAAAACCATGGAAAAACCTGAGGCTTACATTCAGCTTATTTATTTTCTCCCTAACCCACAAAACTGTGTCCCACAAAATATTCTCATTGATGTTTTAAGTATCTAAAACAGGAAGCTCCACACTGATCAATTGTGAACAAATTATGGACTCAGATCAGGTAGACTCTGTACTGGCTTTGCAGAGAACTGAATTTTCTGTGTCTTCAAATGAAGACTTCTCTAGGCAAGCAATCTGGTATACTTGGCTTTATTGATGCTATACAAGCAAAATTATTATATAACGTTTCGACTAAAGAAAATTTCATTTAATAATTTTTATGCATATTTCTCCTCTTCTATTGTTTCACTGACGATAAGCTTCCAAGAGAAAATGACTAGGTCAACAGATTATGTAAACCACCGGTATTTCATTCAAGCCAATGGAACGGTGCTGATGGATACAAAATACAGTAGCTGGCTGTGAAAACAGTACCGTAAAATTACCACCAAATTTTAAAAAGCCAGGACAAAGTTACAGAACTCCAGGGGAAAAAAATCCCCAACCAATAAATAGCTTAATATTTTTAACAGTTAGTATCCTAAATTAGGCTTTATCAGTTATTTTCTGATGTCAAAGCAGACAAGAAATTAAGTCATTACAGTAGACAGCTCCTCCACAAATAATTTTATTTCAAAAGGACACAATCTTTACAGATTTCACCGAAGTCCAAGAATAATTGCATTCACTATGTCTTTCTGCTGCACAGAAATAAAATGTCAGCCCAGTTGTCTCCTTAAGCTTTAGATGACATCTAGTGCCCTGTCCTCTTAACCTAATTCTTTGTATTTTCTCTTTCAAGTACATTTGAATTTCTCTCATTTACATGAGTAAGAAATCCTTAGGCATAACAAACAACCTATTTCCATCTCTTGCTCCAAAGAGCTCTTGCTTCTGTCAGCTCCTCTCTGCTGCAACCTGGAACTACTCACTGGGCTTCCGATGCACTGCTCAGTTTTGAAAATACTTCAATTGTAACACTACTCATCAAAAGCTTTGTTTATGATCAGTTTGAATTTTCTCATGACCAGTGTCAATTTCACCAGAGTAGAAAAATCTTGCCTCATTTTTTCTCTGAGTTCTTAGTCTTTCATATGTAAATGTATTGATTTAAAGACCAATAAAGATCATTACCTCAGGGAAAAAATGCCTACAGTGTGTGGTGCAGTGCAGACACCCTATGTTTATGGCAGGTACATGCTTGCAAATCCATAAAGACACCACCACATTAAGATACACTAAGTCCAAAAGCTGTGCAGATGCATTTTTGTGGCACCACACCTAAGCTGGTGCTACCTGGCATTTCAGTCAGTGAACGGCTTGAACACTCACAGACATATTTCCTTCTGTGGAGGTAACTTAAGCATCTCCATGTCCAAGATGAAAAATTGCCATTAGTCTAAGCTGCAATGAGCAAGCCACAAAATTCCGGTCGTTTCCTTCTGTATTTAAAATTAATTCTAGGACTTGGGCTCTTCCCTACACCACCCTGCCTTGACCTAGAGGGTTCAAAAGAGAGAAAATACATCACGCTTTTATTTGGTAGGGTCTTCAAGAAAGTCTTCATGATTATCATTAAGTGCTGCTGTATTTCTAGTAACCCTTACTAATCATTTCTACCCATCATGATACATAGGAAACCTGATCACAGAATACACAATGACAGTGGACAGGAAAGTAGGCTGTTTTGTACCTCCATTAATGTACCATCCCCTTCAATCTCTAAGTAAGTGAACCAGAAAAACAAATAGGGGTTCCTTTCTGGAACAAAAGGAACAATGCCCTGATCTTTGCAGATAACTGCAGTTTGTGGATTACTTATCTTAGCCAGAAATTTAAGCTTGAGACAGGTTGCAAGTCTCCTGCAGTCCTCTTATCACTACTCTATGGTGATTTTCCACATAGATATTCAGACTACGACCCTTAACTGGAGCAGAAGTACTACAAAGCACAAAAAGATGGTCGTTGTGGATCAGACTAAATGTCTACACAGAAGAGCTGAAGTCCTGATGACTCTTCCTTTTCTATGATGCTACAGTCTATGGTATGTCTTGCCTTTTTTTTATTGTCCTGTTTTTGCCATAACTGCTATGAGAGTGTGATAACACTCCTACGTGTTTATGCTTCCAAAATTACTAGAATACATTCCTTCAAGTCAATATTCTGGTGCTTAAAGCTTAGATTAACATGTATACCTTTTTCTTATCAATACATATTTTACTTCACAATACAGATATTGTAAAAATAATTCTCAATACACATACATATTTTCATATACCTTAGCCACTAGAACATGACATGTACACTGCTATAGTTTAAAACATCCAGAAAGAACTGGGAAATGCTAAAAACAATATAAACAGGGCAGGTTTTCATAGTGAATCCATACAGAGTTCCTTCATTCTATATTCAGTATTGAAACTAGGTAAACAATTCTTAATTCTATAGTCAACAAAGATGTTTGGCATTTTGGCACATGCCAGATTTTTCCAGCACAGTGCAATCATGAAGTTATTTCACCTTATATGCATCGCTAATCACACATTAAGTAAAATACGTAAAAATTTAATTTAAACTGCTGAACAAATATAAACGTTAAATATGAAATTTAATTATGAAACAATATATATTTATTTATATTGGACTTTGAAATGGAGGTAAGTCAGTATAAGCTGGTTTACAGACATGTAAACTATCCAGAAGTATTCTCAAAACAACTTCATGTGACTTAAAAGGTCACTGTGGCTTCCAGGACAAACTACTGATAGTGCTCAGAGATGCAGAAGTCTGTGTTCTCCAGAACAGATCTCAAAAATACAAGCTTTGTAAAATTATGTAAATTCTGTATTTACAAGTTGGGGTCAAGCTAAAAAAGTGTACAAGATATATTTCATGTATGATGATTTAACATCATCAAAATAAAGAAATTATAATGAATGACAATATGGAAAAATAGATCAAAAAAGAGAAAGTCTTCATAGCCACAGATTTGCTAAGAAAATTGGATGTCATTTCAACCACTGAGTTTCAGGAATATAAGAATTAGCACATTAAGATCTCGTAACAACCTTTACATAGTCATGTAGCTTGAACTACTCCAGACCCCAGCTCACTAAAGATTAAGCCTGATTCTATGACATGAGAGAGCATACATAACTAAATGAATCAGAAATTCATGTCACAGTACACAAAGCAGGAGGAAAGAAGAATGAAAGGCAAAAGTAACCCATTTGTTCCTCATTGTATTATTCAGGAGTTTGAGTCTTCTCTATTCAGTGGACCATAGCTTGTCTATTAATTTAAAAAGCAAAATCATGTACTGGGGACTATGCAAGAACATGAATACCCGCAAAGAAAGGCAAGGACGAAAAAAGCAGAGTTCAACACTAAGTTTGAAAAGGAGGAAAGGTCTTAGAAATCTTAATGTATTCTTGGAATTAACTTCATATTTTTTTGCCCTACTTCTTGTGAAGGTTTTATTTCTTATGCTCACAGTCCTTTACTTATTGTTCAAAATTTGAAATGTGGAGGCCTGAAGTTACTCATGTGTAGAGCAACAACTTACCAAATAATCAATTGCAAAATAATTTAAGAATTTCAGAAAATTAACCATTAAAAGACCATGAAAACATGCTTGATGTTTTCTATTGCCTCCATTCCCTTTTTCCTTCCCCCACCAGCAGAAGGCAGAAAGTAAGAGAAATGTTAGGATTGTATTCAGTGTAATCACTGCAGTCAAGAGACTTGGATGAAATGCAAGTATGTATCTCACTGCGTCTAAATAGAGCTTTTCAAATTTTGAGATTTTACAGAACATAGTAAGTAGTCTTTCATAGATTCTACAGATAAATTTGCAGTTTCCAGCATCACAGTCATGTTGCAGTTGTTTTTTTTAAATATTAAGCTAATGTATTAAAAGATGTCATAAAAATGTAACTATTTTATTGAAATGCAAAACTAAAGGAGGAAAGTAATAAAAATGTACTCTATAAATGCCTTACTTTTTAAATGGAAATTTAATTACAGGCATTTTCTATTTAAAGTAAATTGCAGCTATCAAGTATTTCAAGGCTCAACATATCTATGCAGTCTGCAACATAACCTTTTTTAAAAGGTACTCCATGTCTTCTAAAACCTACTATTCATGATAATTATCCCTGAAACAGAGGAAAAAAAAAAAGTAGGCACTGAAGTGCAATCATCAACAGAGTTCATCTATGCAAACAAGTAAGGGAAGTCTAGCAGAGAGGTGTGCAAACACTGATGTGTTTGGTCAAACCATCATGACTGGGAGTGCCAACTTTTAAGGGCTGAGACTGGCAAAAGAATTTCTAATTATTCTGACAGAGAGAGATAAAGACAGTAGAGACCATGTACAAGGTTAACTTGACAAAATAAATAAAAGTGGAGTTTTAAATGCTGTCTGTTGATTTCCTCTCAGAAAAACAAAGGAAAGATTCTTATTTCAAGCTACCTACCTTGATATACTAGTCTTAGTATAATCAAGAAAGACAGTGAATTTATTGTATGATTTAATAAATTGCATTGAAAACTACAAGGAGATCTAGGTCAGAACAAACCACGCACGTACATGACACAAAGGCACAAGACCCTTTCCCTTCTGTACAAAAATCTGTTCCCATCTAATGCTAGTGCCACTGGTATCGTCCTAGAGTCATGCTCATGGCTACTCACGGGAAAGGATTAGGCACTTAGCGTAACAGTTTTCTTCAGATGTTTGGAGGAAGAGATGAAACTTAGAGTCAGAATTAGATACTTTCGAAACGTGCCTGTGTCTAGAAAGAACTTTACTGTTGACTCCGTATTTAGCAGATAAATACATAAGTGTGGGCCTATGTGTGCATGTGCTCATCTTTATCTAATAAGAATGTACTACCAAAAGCACCACAGTTCAATGTGTCTCATTTCTGCCATGCATAAAAGGCATCTCTCTAACATATAATATTCACTCGCTGAAATAAATATTACAGTCATAAAAATTCTGGTTTTCTTAAGAATTGAAAACAATTAAAAATTTAAGAAAGACATAATGCCTCCCTGCCAGTATCACTTTTCCTAGTAAGAATCTTGAGATACAATATATATTTCTTTGATTATTCCTAAAACAATACAAGCTAAATAGCAACTGGAATGAAGAGGGCAAAAAAAGCATAAAACCAAGTAAATTAATCCAATACGATTCACTAACAACAGATAAACAGAAACTTTCTCTCTTCATTTTTTAAATTTTTAAAATTTTCTTAAATTAAAACAGCACTTCAAAGACCTGTTATAATAAGAATAAATGCATGGTTTTGGAGCCATAAACTTTAGACTACTGGGCACAACAAGATGGCTTTTTCCACATTTTCTTCCTCTTTGCATACATTAAGTGTTCATCTAAGGCTGTTTAGAAAACTGTTTACTTTAAGTTTTCTTCTCAGAATGTGCAAAGGCAGCTTGATATTACACACAAATCAGTAACTTTCCAAAACTAGAGCTCTTCATAATATTTTATCTATATACCAATATCTACAGCACATGTATCTCATGCACCACAGATCAGAAGTTTCACCAAAGTTTGCAGGCTGTAACTAAGCCCAGATAAACTACATCAGAAATGGCAAAGTGCCAGAAAACCAACTGTAAATTTCTTTGAGCTGCCCAGGCAACACTAACTGCTACAACCCTAAGAAACTCGTAAAAGCACATCCTCATTATTTGCAAAGGTGATAGGCCTCAGAGAACTCCCAGTACGAACACCTCAGAATCATATTTCTGTAATAGCCTTCAACTCATGTAACCTGCACTTTTTAGAAACTATACTTGAAAATAACGACTTGCAGAATTTGCATGTGCATATTTGCATGCAGGGACAAGTACATCTCCAGTTTAAGGCAGGTCATACCCCACGTCTACTTTTTTAATTGGCAGGAAGTGTAGCGAATTAAAAAATTACTACAAGGCTTCTATGATTATAGGAAAAAAAAAACACGAGGAAGTCAGCTGTGGAAAAAATGTTTAAACTCAAATGTTGGCTTTCCTGCAACTGAGAAGTTTTAAAGATCAATATACTAATAAAAATATAACTGATTCTTACGGCATCCAGTTCCATTTCTAGCCTAATTTTCTAATAGTAAATACAATCTTACATGTTAGTTCACACACTTAGCTACAGTTGTGCAAGACATAATTTCCTTTTATTTTTTAAATTATGTTACAACTTATATGATCTCAATTTTTCGTGTAGCTCTCAATGGAAATGACAAATTGAAAAGAATGAAAATATTTAAATATCTAAATAAGGTTAGGATAGGGGGGAAAGACAAGAGATGAAACCATTAGAGAGACAGGGAGCTACTTAGTGTAATGCAGTTTGTGGTATAAATTTCCCCCTGTGTATTGTTCATGCATATCATCCATAGAGTCAATGAATGAAATTGGTTTTAAAAATAAAATCTACTGCTTTACCTGTGAGAAGAAAGAAAATTTACCTACCAATGAACAGCTGCAGTACTTTGAGACACTTAGTCCATACATATACTCTAAGAGTGGGTGGGCTTGTGGTCTGCCCTGGAGTGTCCCGGGAGGGGCACTCCCACTCCTCCCCTCTTCCTGCTTGAGGCATTGACATACAGGGCAGAGTGCATCCGCTACCACTGCAGCTCCTCTTAAATGCACAATCAAACCTGAAAGAGATTCAGAAAGAGGGGAAAAGCAGGTAGGAGACTAATGTACATGCAGACTATACCTCTCAAAGAACACCAGTTACTGATGAGTAACCTTTCTTCTTTGAGTCTGCATGTACATTTCTGCAATGACTCACTCTGATCAGTGACCTTTGCCTTTTCCCATCCAGGAGAAGGCCTGAGGACTTGCACAAACAACTGCAGCATCACTCCACTGAAGGCTGAAACAGCCCTGGATACTATTAGACTAAGACAAGGCTGGGTGAAAGCAAAGAGAGAACTCCAGGCAACCTTACAGCACATGTCTAAAATACCATACAATACAGATACTAAGTTTGTCCAGAGATCTAACAGAATTTGGTTTGGCCATGTGAATTTCCTAGAGTCCACTCAGAGACAGAAAGCCAGCTGAACAATCACTGTGTGAAATCAGCCAAACTTTTTGATATTCCCACAGCGCAACAAGAAAAGAAACAAACTAGAAAACCTGGACCTTTGAAGAGAAATTACAAAGGCCTTATGAAATCAAAAATGTAAAGTATAAAATTCAGTATATATGTAAAGTATAAAATTCAGTATATATATGTAAAGTATAAAATCAAAGAAGCATAAGATCCAGAAATGAGTAATGAAAGACTAATTTTCTTGCTACTCTGGAACTTCAGCACCATTTCAAGAAGGACTCCTGGATGATTGAAGAACAGATACTCTGCCCATATACAGGTAGTATGTAAAATAGCAGCTATAAGGACCCATATACTTCACCAGCTGGCTGAGAAAACTGTCTGCAAATGTACCACTTTCAGAGACACAAGCAGAAGGAGTAGAAGTAAGAAGTAGAAGTAAGAATTTAAGAGCTCAAAAGGGCAGAAGCAAACACTAATACAGAGGTTTTCCACTGCATGAACAGTGGGAAACTGTCACCAATCGTGAACAATTCAATACATCCTGATCTGCTGTTAGGAAGACGTGAGTGAGTGAGTGAGTGAGTGAAGTGAGTGAGTGAAAATCAGTGTACTCAATCCGAGAGAGCAACCTGGTACCCTCACCAAAGTACAGAAAGAAATCAAAGGAACTAAACATAACAAATATTCAGAGAGCTGAGATCAAAGCAGCAACAAACATGCCATACAGACAATATCATTTTCTCACAGAGTATGCATGTCTAGATTATACTTTCATGCTACTGGCTATCATTACTCTGGATAGTAGCAAAAACTGACTACCCTAGAGATTGGTTAATGTTTTGGTTTGGGAGTCCTAAGATTGCCACAGGCTGAAGAAGAGAGAGGGAAGAGCTAAAACGCAAAGTCTATGCAGACTACTAAAGAAGTTTCTCGCATAGCTGCTTATGACTACATTCCCTGTCAGAACATGGTGAAATCACAAAACAAAAAACCCCACAGTTTTGTCTTTACTGAATATTTCTCTTTATGCTTGCCAATTGTGGTAACTTACAATCAATATACCATAAAAAGAGAACCATTTTACAAGCCTAATCCAAGTAAAATTGCTGTATGGCTCTATTAAACCAGGCATCTGTATGACATGCCAAAACAATGAGTATATTTTAGCACAACCACAGGCAGCATTGCAAAAAACCAACTTCCTTAGGCCCTCTAAATAATATCCCTAAATGAAACAACAAAGGTCAATTGTATCCTTACAGAAACATCTTCAGGGAAGTCTAGCTCACCAGATTCTAAAGAATATACTAAAATGGGCCTGGATAGGATCTCATTTTTTCTCTCTCTCTGTCCAGTTCAGTATTATATTGTTATCCCTGACGGACACCTCTATTCAAAACATACTCTTAAAGATCAGTAGATGTTTTACTTTTGGACAAACAATCACTGGAAGAGCAGGTGAATAAACTGGCTTAAACGAAAATCCAAGCTTTTGGAAGAAAAGCAGCGATTTGATCTAAAGTATCACATCTATCTTACAAAGGACTGTAAACGAAGCCAAAGTCACTTATAGTAGGAGTCACCATCCTCTGTATGCAACGAAGAACATTGTTATCTCAAACAAGTAGGACTGAGAAGAATCACATTAATATTCCAAACTTAACTCTTCTATTTTAAATGGAAGTCTGATAATCACTGTAGGATGAATACAATTTCCATGCGACCAAACTGGCGGATGAAGTGCTGACATACCTGCTGGATGTATACCAGGCTCATGAGTTTCCAATAACTCTAATATTCTAGAGTACTGAGAAACAAGGCCCTAACAGATAATAGGTTCCTTCTGAGGTGAAACCATTGCCATTTTGTAGCACATGTAAAGGTTATGGTCTACTTCCTACCCCAAATGTTCTGTATGTTTAAATAGTCAAATATGTTATTACACTTCACCGTATGAAAAATGAGGCCTCAATAATGCCTGAGTCTGCTAGTCAAAATGATCAGTGTGGGGAAAAAAAGGCAGCATGACTGTAACAGACTCTCACAAGCTCCTGAATTCCAAGTACTGATACTGTTCAAGCCAGAATGGAGTGACTGTGGTGACAGAGACACTGCTTTTCCTTATGCACAACAGAATAAGGGTATCAGTAGATAAGCACTGATCTGAAATGCATGGAAATCAGAAGATATCTCCCTACCAACTCTTGCCATCTAGAGAAGACACATTTTAATTTCTTGATGTTATGATAGATTAGTCTTTGGCGAATAATATTGTCAATACAATTGCCTGTTTAAATATGCAGAGAAATTGCTGTTAAGAAGATGTGCCAGCATATTTTGAAGATCCTGAAGATCTGTAACAGTTATTTTATGTCAAGCACAACAGTTCCATAGATGGAGTAATTACATAATGGATGGATTTAGCACATCCATACTTGCTTCTACAGTGCACTATGATGGTGCCATTCACTAAAAAATCATTGTTCTGAGCATCAGTGTATGGATCCAGAACAGCACTCTAATATTGTCCGGTAACCTTTTATTAGAATCAGAGGATATCCTAAAGATGCTCCTCTTGTGAAATAAAGAATCTAGCCTAGCTGACATATCTACATATTTGTAGTGGATCTTCCTACCTGAGAGATTTTAAGATTACTATCACCTATATTAATTCTCTAACATCTGATTACAATGCATAAGATGTTTTCAGTCAACCAGTGCACGTACAGGCCATGTGGAAGTATTACGGCAAACTATGATCTTACTGTGATCTATGATAGCATCAATTTTAGATGGTGAATGACCTTCAAATAATCAATGCTAGATTTAGCTTCCAGAAAACAATAAAATATCAGTAAAGAAGCCCCCTCATTCAAAATGAAGCAATGTCCTTTAGTTTTCTAAATATAAGGAAGATGTGGACATCTGCTCTGGTATATTCTTGTGATAGGGATACACAAACAACAAAGAGAAAGGTATATGCAACAAAAGAAAGAAGACTGGAGTATTCTGGTTAGATTGTCTGTACTTTTCCATTATCTGTTGAGTAGGAGTAATCCTGGAGACCCTGAAAATGATTCTCAAAAGTGATAAGAAAAGGATAAAAATCATTTGAGATTCATTGATGGTTATTAATGCAAAACACATGCTGACAGCTGTTGAATGCAATGAAAATGAATAACTGTGATCATTACAGAAAAACAGCTTTTTCCCTATGTGTCCTTGTTGTTCGTTTTGGGGTTTTTTTGAGTTCTTCTGGTTTTTTTTTTTAACAAAGATAGAGCATAATAAAAGAATAATAGAATGAACTAGTAATAGGCTGCCTTGCTGATTAGGTTATTGCTTATTCCTAAGTGAGTGTAAGCATCCAAAGAGTAAAATGTAGTGAAAGAACCTTTTGGCACTTATAAGACTGAACCGAACTTGTAAGAGTGACTGAATTACTGAACTGGAAAGGCCATTCTCTTCAAAATTCCTTTTCAGAATTCAGTCCATACAGAATCTGTCTTATAGGCCCAAAGGATTATAGCTATTACATAATACTGGGTAAAAGCTGTTACCATAGAATTTGATGAGCCATCATCTGCTTCCATTGCAGCTTGCAGAGGTGTCTTAACATTAGCTGATCCCACTGCAATCAAAGATTTCAACTTTTATGCTCAGGAGAAAACTGATGCAGAACAATTCATATCAGAAAGACTTCTTTCCCTAAAAGCTGAAACTTTTGGGTCATTTCTCTTTTGGAACATTTTTTTTAAATGCTCATTTTTTCTTGATACATCCTAACAACAAAATTACTTGGAATCAAATGGCAATAAAAGCATTCAGAATACTAAAGAGATTTCAAAATCACCTTCTAACTGTTTCTGCAGCTGGTATAAATGAAACTAATATCTGCCAGGGTACTAAGGTTGTTCAAACGTACCTTTACAGTGTTGGAAATCTCTCAGGCAAAATAATATACAGAATTTCAAACAACCTACAGCACTTAAAAAAAAATTCTTTGTATTCTAATCTCTATCATTTCTAAGGTCCTAAATCCTTGGAATCCTTTTGTGCTATAAAGAAAGATTATATCACATCACTTCGGTATATGATAAAGACTGTATATATATAAAAATAAAACATGTATATCTTTCTGAGCCAACTAAAGTGGAGACAACTTTGTAAGAAGTCTTCCTAATTTGATAAAGTTGCTGCAAATGGAGCAAATAGAAGCTTAACAAAGCAATTTCTTCACAGAAGAGTCTCATAATGTTAACAAAGCCACAAAGGTTGACTAAGACATGAAGAAAGTTCAAAGAAATACATGAAAAGAGTTGGAAAGGACGATTCTAAGCAGAATCACTTGTCATCTCTTGTTTTTCTAAAGACATACGCCAGTCTTTACTTATTAAATCATAAAAGAAATATTAATCATTGGCATCAGAATGAGAGAAGCATAGAATGGCTTTCCCCTTACAAATGCTTGCAGTGATCATATCGAGTCTCTTGACTGCTGCAGAGATATTCAAGAACCACCTGGACACAGTCCAACACCCCCCTTTGGGCAATCTGTTGCAGTGCTTGGTCACCTGCACAGTAAAGAAGTTCTTCCTCATGTTCAGGTGTAATTTCCTGTGCATCAGTTTCTGCCCATTGCCTCTTGTCCTACTACTTGGCACCACCAAGAAGAGCCTGGCTGTTGGTGATGGGATCAAATGCAAAGAAAAATCTAAATGTAAGAAATAATCTAAATATAAAAAATCTAAATGTAAAATATCAAAATGTTGGTATCAAGATGTTGGCGATGAAGAAACACACCGACACAGTGCAATAGCTTTTAGCTCCGCAGGTGCTGTTTTTCTCTTCCTACTCTCTCTCCCACGAGCTCCCTTTTATTTAATTTCGTTACAGGTAAAACACTGCCTTCTGATTGATCCCTAGGGTCTCTTGCTAATTTTGTAACACACAAAACCTGTCTCAAGCATTCTATGCATGTGATTGTTCTCAATCACAGTAAGTGACGTACTCATACTCACCCAGATTCACAGCATCCTCAGCAAACATATGAATTAGCTGGGCCTTTAGGGTTAACATTCTCTTGTTCTAATCTTGGTAAGGATGCCAGGTGTTTGGCACGGTTCCCACACAAGGCTCCATCCTCTGACACCCTCCCTTCAGATACTGATAGACATTGATGACATCTCCTTTCAGTTGCCTCCTCTCAAGGCTGAACAGGCCCAGCTCCCTCAACCTTTCCTTGTAAGAGAGATGTTCCAGTCCCCTCATCATCTTTGTTGCCCTTCACTGGACCTGCTCCAGGAGCTCCATGTCTCTCTGTTACTAAGGAGCCCAGAACTGGACACAGCACTCCAGGTCAGGCCTCACCAGGGCTGAGTAGAGGGGCAGGATCCCCTCCCTTGACCTGCTGGCCATGCTCTTCCTAATGCAGGCCAGTATCTCATTGGCCTTCTTGGCTACCAGGGCACTGCTGGCTCATGGACAGTTTGTTGTCCACCAGCACCCCCAGGTCCTTCTCCACAGAGCTGCTGTCCAGCAGGTCAGCCCCCAGCCTGTGCTGGTCCATGGGGTTACTCCTCCTCAGGTGAAGGACGCTGCACTTGCCTTTGTTGAATTTCAGACAGTTCTACTCTGCCCATCTCTGCACCCTGCTGAGGTCCTTCTGAAGGGCTGCACACTTATATCTAGGGGATATCAGCCACTCCTCCCAGCTTTGTGCCCTCAGTGAACTTGCTGAGGAGGCATCTGCACTTTCATCCAAGTAATTGATGAGTAAGTTAATGAATACTGAGCCCAATACTGAACCTCAGAAGACTCAACTATGACAGGCCTCCAACCAGATCCTGTACCACTGATCAGAATCCCCCTTGCTAAAGTATGAGTAATTTCTAGAGGTAATTTACAGAACTTATAGAAAGCCCTCTGGACTAGAAGTACTTGTTTGTTACTTTAAAGATTTAAGAAGACACGCATGGTAACCTTAACCAGAATCCAGAGTTATTTATATAGTTCAAAGAAGAGTTGCATAAGAAATAATGAGTCTTTTCAACTGTGTATCACCTGCTTTATATACTATTATTCTAACATATGGTCTGTTACATGAAAATGTTTATATAAGCGATTTTTGGTTATTTAATTGCAAAACTTACCTTTCTGGACAAGTTCAAATCACATTACAGTCAACTGCTCAATGCAACTTAGAATAAAGGCTTCATCTCAATAATTAAAAATAGCATATTGCCCCTTTCAAAGAGTTGTATCATCTCCCACACATCCTACTTTGAGGATTATGATGCATGCAGTATATGTTATCTCCAGACTACTGCTTTCCCTTGTAGAGACAATTGTCACTTTAGTGCTGGAGAGTGATGAAGAGCCTACACAGGCAGCACAGTCATTCAGGCAGTATTTTCAGTAAGAGAGAGTAGGTGGCATTAGTGGATGAAGGAGATATGCAATACATTTCATCTGTGAGCAACAACTGGGCAACACCCTCTGGAAATCAAGGACCACACAATGTTCTGTTTATAATGTTTCTAATATTGTAGTGCTCCTGACCAGGAGGCCATTGTACATCAAGGAGTTAGCAATCCATGTAACAGCTCCCTTTAAGTTCCCACAGAAGGCTGCCCTGTGCTCTATGTCCAGCATGGTTTTCAGGAATGTATCATGCTGCACAAACCCCTTTGGCCAAAGGACAGACTCATCCACCTCATTGTAATGGAGGAGTCTGTAGGCAGCTCCAGTTCAGTACTGGTGATCACACCAACAGCATGGCTTTCCTTTATCTAAAAGAGTAGCAAGAACTTGTCATGAGTGGAGAAATCCATCCACAGATTGATTTGATGCTGCATGAACACACAGTTCTCAGCATCTGAAGGGAGTAAGATTTATTTGCTACCTGTATTCCTCCTCTTCCTTTGCTTTATGAAAGCAAGTATTTTATTCAGCTATTTGTTGTCAGGCCTTTCTTTCTGAGATCCAGAAAGACCCTGGCACTTCCTTCTCTCTTGCTTTCTGCCCCAGTGCAGAAAACACACGCACACATGCAGAGAATTCCCTTTTCATTTCAAGACCCACCTGACCTATCACTTCAGAATGAGAGGCCTTTGCTTTTTTCTTGCAATTACTACTCAAGTCTTTTCTGTCCTGTAAGAGTTCTCTCTCCAGGCCCACTAATACTATGATATTTGGAAACATTAAAAAGAAATAAAAGACCTTTTTCTTCTGCTAAGAGTTATACATCTATGGTTAAATATGAGGTCTATCAGGAATCCAATAATTCTACAGCAGCAACCTTCCAAGAGCTTTTACATTCGTACCCATGAATTTAAGAACAGTATTTCAGTTTTGCAGCTGTAACCATCCATACTGATCAACTCAAAAAAATTAACCCAGTTTTTAAGCCACGAGAGCTATTCCTTCCTAAATGTCACAGATCATTTAGTAGTCCCTTAAGTCTTTAGCTCCTGTTTCAGCCTTCACTTCTGTCTAACTCCAAAAGCAGAGATATATTTAGCAGGAAACTCTAAGCAATTTTTGTCTGTCACCCAAATTTCAAAACATCACCAAGAAAACATAAGATCACTGGCTACACTAAATATACTTTATTTGAGTGAACAGCATACAGCTTTCTACACTAAAAACCAACAGCGGTAAGATGGGGTTTTTTTCAGACAGCAACCTATCTACCACATTTTTTGATTTTGGGAAATTTAAATTTCCTGTATTTTTGACCCTTTAGGAAAAAAAACCCTAATAAAACCAAAGCGCAGGAAAACAGACTACCACTTCAATTGAATATACTCAGTTGAAGGTCTAAACTAGCAAGTTAACATCTGGCCATCCTAATTTACAGTACTGACAAAAGAATACTAGCTCAGGAAATAATTGCAGGCTAACAGAATAAACAGACGTCATGCCTTTAGGCTGCTTTTATTATAATGATGTTTTTGTAGGGAGATATTAAACTTCTCACTGACCTACTTGTACAAAAAATTTCATCAGTAATCTCTGTTCTTTGGATAGATTTCAGTGTCTGACTGAGGTCTGGCAAGAAAATGTTTAATTCTTTTGTAAACTCTGTACTTTGGATGTTACCTTCAGTTCCCTGCAGATAATCTACAACGGAAAAGAGCAAAAAATCAGGTTTCCGTGGGGAGTTTTGCATGAGAGAAATAGTAGAAATCATCCAGAAAACAATATTAAATTAAGTGTTTATAACAAAGTTTCAATTTTAAATTGATTTTGTTATTTTTTTAATTGGCATTGGTAAGCTATCATCCACCCTGTGTGTAAAAAAAACCTGTTATTTGTCAGTGCGCTTGATGCATTGCATCTTATTCCTGATTTTGAAACCTACATGTTGAAGTGATTTAAGCGTGACATTAAATATACAGTCCCAAAAAAACCCACATTGTACCCCATGTGTTAATTTTGAAGAACTAGGTTGTGACTGCCGATGATGTATCCAAAGATGAGCAATGAAGTTCGTGAAGGGTCTGGAGCACAAGTTTTTGATGAGGAGCAGCTGAGGGAGCTGGAGTTGTTTAGCCTGGAGAAAAGGCGGCTCAGGCAGACCTTATCACTCTCTACAATCACCTGAAAGGAGGCTGTAGAGGGGTGGGGTTTGGTCTCTTTTCACAAGTAACAAGGAATAAATAATAAATAAATTACATATTTATGTCATATAATAAAAAAATATGACATAAGAGGAAATGGCAGCCTTTTCAAGTTGTGGCGGGGGGGGTAGATTGCCTCTTACGAAAAAATGCCTTCACCAAAAGGGTTACCAAGCATTGGAACAGGCTGCTCATGGAAGTGGTGGTGTCACTGTCCCTGGAGGTATTTAAAAGACATGGAGATGGGGCACTTGTGACTTGGCAGTGTTAGGTTTTACAGTTGGACTCGATGATCTTAAAGGTCTTTTACAACCTAAATGATTCTATGACAGAACAGATTCTTAATTAAAACCACAAGAAAGGATAAAATTTGAAAATAGCTGATCACATGTTAATTTCATGTTTCATACATATTCAAAATACATAATCATAAGGACAGTAAGAATATTTCCTTTGGTTTTCTTTCCCTATTATTTAGCCATTCTTAGAAGGCAATATAAGCGCTCAAACATATCCAATATTGTTTTCATTGGCAGAGATCTAGCAAAGTGCATTTAAAAAGCTTTGCAACAAAAGCTAGTCTGAAATTAGCTATTTATTCTACCAGTGAGGAAAAGCCCTTTTTTTTTCCCAGTTTTTACATTATGAAGTTGCCATGGTGTTAGATGAACTGCAACATAATTAGCTCAGTTTTTCCTGTTCCAAAACTATGACTCTGTTAAAATACTATTTCTCCAAATATAGGATTGATTTTAAAAGAGTTTAAGATACTAAAATTGTGCAACAAAATACTGAAATCCAAAATAATCTGAACATGCACACACATTGAAATCTTTATGTTGTTTCATATGAAACATTTAAATATAATAACACATTGTAAAAATGCCTTGGTATCCAAATACATGAGGTGTAGAGCTCAGTTGTTTTAATTAAAACAAAATGGCAAATGCAGGGAACTGTGTCATTATGAAGAAAGCTTCATGCCTGTATATCAGCTATTAGCTAAATGGTCAAAATGCTTGTCCTACGCACTTTTCATAATCAGGTCTGCAGAAAATACCTAACCTCCAGAAAACTCAGAATTTTCCATTATCTATGAGACCAGATTTCTTAGTTCTTTTGCTGGGTGTCTCAGAAGTCAGCTCAATAAAGGGTATCATGTTTGCAAAAGCTTTAATTACACTTAGAGCATGCTACTTCACAAATATTCTTTTTTTCATTTTTGAAACATAACAATCCCTTTGGATTTCTCACCAACAGAAGCATTCACAGTTTGGAACAATACTTAGAGGCATTCGGAGCTTTTGTACGTAAAGCAGTTCTTTATAGCTCTCTGATTTTAAATGTGGTCATCTTTCCTTCAACACTGCCTGACAATAATTGTCTGCTGTCATTTAGAGCCTCAAGATACTCTGTAAAATTCAATTGTTAGCTTCAGTGTCCCAAATGACAGTCAGCTTTATTTTTACACACTGCCTGTTTTATACAGCATTATTCCCTAGAAATACTTAATAAAATACAGAACACATTCCAAATACATAAAGAAAGGTTATTCTCTGCTTTGTTAAAGAAGGACAAGAATATTAAAACATCTTGGTGTTAAGCTCTTATCTTCATAAGGTATCCTCAGATACATAGTTTCATTTTCCAGAATGATAAATCTGAGGTAATTCTCACTCACTTGAAATTATGTTCAACTACCAAGAATGCAGAAGAACCCTTTAAAATGACAGAACTGAGCAGTACAAATTTCCAAAGGGGATCAGCCTATTTGTTAAAAGAGAGGTTTATGTCATCATGCTACTGAAGCTACTCAGAGAAAATGTTACCATACTTGTAATTTTAAAATCAAGGGTATTTTGATAGAGCATAACAGTAACAAAGCAGGTGATAAATAATTAGAGAAAACAGAAATGTCATTCTATGCAGAAATGTTGAAAGTGAGTATATGTGTTACCTTTGCAGTCTTAGGATCCCACTTAATCTTGTCATAATGATGAGGCAGCTGAAGTTGAACGCAATTGTTTCTGACAGAACAATTCTAGAAACTTTTGTGGTTTTTTATAAGAATGCATTTTAAAAAGGGAAACTCTTCAACAACTCCACCTTTACTGAACTCTGAGGATTCAATGGCATTGTCTTCCTTATACCTTTCCTTTAGGACAATTAAGTGACAGAATTTCTGAAATCCTACTATAATTGAAAAATACAGAATCAGTATTACAGTAAATAATATCAAAGTGCTATTTTATCATGTGGGAATCCAGAAAATGAACATATCAAAACAACAGGGGAAATGAAAAGGAGAAACATTAAACTTTAATCTTAAATTAATGTTTAATTGGAAAAGAATTGTTTTCCTTGCCTAAATAGGTGCATGCTAAGAAACACTTCCATAGGTAGCTCAAAGATAATCCAGAAGAGCAGATATTGTGACTTGGGACACAACAAATTACATTACACGTCTTGCAATATCAAAACATTCTGTTTGGTAAAGCACACAATCTTGCATCCAAATATATACTACTACTGTTGTCCAGTCAAATACTTATTCAGTGTTTTCTACACACACCATGGCAAAACTAATTGGCTCTTGTTAGAACCATAGCTCTCTGAGATAATTTGTCTATATCAATCCCACTTCCTTAGGAATCTGATGCTTCTACCCAAGATGCACTCTGCTCTTGTGTCTGTTCGCTCCTCACCGGATGGCATCACTTAGTTCCCTTATGTAAAAGCCATGAAGAGAAATAGTTACACAAACTATAGACTACACAAACTAAACAGCAGATAAAATATAGTGGTTAGCAATGTTAATGAACACAATAAAGCTTTTTATCTCCCAAAAAACCCCAAAAAACCCAGAGGAAGCTCTTGGGAAAGCTTTTTCATCATGTTACAGAAGCAAACTTCAGGGGAAGAATTTCTTTCGGCCTCATAACATATCTGCTGGACTTCCTTGGTTAAAATTGTTGCAATACAGTATTTTTAATATGGAGTAGACCAGTGTCTGAGAGAGCCAGGGTTGTTTAGCCTGGAGAAAAGGAGTCTCAGGTGGAATATTACCAATCTCTACAGCTGCCTTAAAAGGGATTGTAGCAAGGTCTTGGACTGGAGGATCTTTGAGGTCTTTTCCAACCAAATGATTCTATGATCCACTGTAGTGCAGGGAGAAAATATTAGAATATACATTTTTGGAGGGTAAATGTTCAAATTTCTTTACTGATGAGGTAGATGATCGAACCGTCTGGAGACCACTGGTCTAGACCATAATTTTTTTTTCTTTGAATAGTCTGCCAGAACGGCTGGGCACTCTCTAAGTACTTAGCTCAGACAACAGAGTTTCACTAGTAACAATGGTACTGTATTATGAATTTCACATTTGTAACCTGACATGCTGTGTTAGGGGAATACATGTGCTGGCTGGAGGCTTGGGACACATCTTCCACAGTCTGTTAGTACAAAACAGCACTTTTAATACTTCTCTGCTTAAAAGACTTTGGCTCATATTGCAGAGTAGCCTTTGATTACATGAACTGGAATCCTTTCAAATAAAACTCATTTGGAAGACGGACTTCAGCAGCATGTGTAATCCACTCCAGCTGTTAACAGGCACAGAGAATAATACTAGAAGTAGTTTGAAATAAAACATATCAAAGAACGTATGATGTATGCTGGATCTCCGGCACCACATGCTTTACTTTATAGAGAGATGCATTCTGTTGGTTTGTGTGACTTGGTAACACAGACATGACTCAAGATACATGTTCGGTTCTTGGCACCAAGGACAGAGTGGCTAGGGCTAAAGCAGGCGTTTTTAAATTTGTCTCTACACACTTGGCTCTGCTTTTGTTTTGCTGGAAGACATCCATTTCAGAAGCCTTTAGGACATCAGTTAAGCCAACATTCCAGCTCTGTGCACTATCACAGATGAGAAGAGCCACCTACCCAACATACTCAATAAAAGACAGAATCCACTTAAAAATTTTCATTTTACATCGGTGCTCAGATACAGCTCATCAGCACAAAATCTCATCTAGACCAATCTTGTGCATCTGATAAAAGAAAGTATTTGAGCAAATAAAATGCTTCTAGCCACAGTTCAACATGCCAATACTTTTATACCATTCCCTTGTGATGTCTCCTTGGAGGAAGTTTTTGGTTGGTTTACTGTTAAAAATATTTAATGTTTCATATTCTGTTTTAGATGGTGGACCTTATATATGACAAGGTCAGTAACAGGATTAGGGCACCACAAAAAACCCAATTAATTATCAGAGAAGTTGAATTAGGTGCAATCACACAGTGAAGTACTAAGCATCACTCTATTAATACAGTTTACAAGCTTGCCTCCTTTACAAGCTTGCATATCACAGGGAGGCTTGTGTAGTTTTTGGTGTCTTCCTACTGTGGTTTCCAATCAAGTATTAAAACACAACATCAAAAATCATCTAAAAACATACTATGAAAGCAAAATAAACTACACTATTCTAGCAGAATTATCCCCAGTCTACCAGTTGCAAAGCTTTTTCTGAAAAACACAGTGTATTAAACTGGTTTCTGATAGAGAAATGACTGCTGTGCTATGCTCTGTGTGTTCTTTTTTTTCCCTTACAATCAGTACATTATCAACCAATATGAGACACATAATCAAAACTCTGGCACCTGCTTTCAGGCAGTCTTAAAATTTGCATAAATTAAGAATGAGAGTAATTTAAAAAGTGCAGTATAAATAAGGAAGAATATTGCTGAAATGCAACCAAATCTGCCACTTGAGGACATTTCTGTCCCAGTCTCTTCATCTGTTCCTCACATGAAAGTGCTTCTTTAAATATGATTATTTTTATAATCTGACCCCAAATCTTTTTTTAGTGCTACTGTGTCATTTTTGTGATTAGGGGAGCAGCCCTTCACATGCCATTGTATATGGTGTGGCACCAGAGGCTCATGCATAAGAGAAAAGGTTCAGCGTTCTGGTCTTGGTTCCTTTCTCTTCAGTCCTCCTCCATGGCTCCCATGCCTCCGCTACTTCAGTTGCTCTTGAACACTGAGCTAATAGTAACCACCATAGCACACTGCTCAGCCCTCATTCTTGGATCACAGTAGCTTAATTAGAGACTTCTATTTTATATGCAAATTGGAATTGGGGATTTTTTCACATCTCCTAAACACATCATTTAACATTAAAGTCTGCTGAATTTCATCAGATGGTTTGTCACCCAAATACTCAGTATTTCAATGCCCTTATTTGCAGTAATATTTCATTTCTCTACAAATAATAATTTTTATAATTCACTAAGACACAACCTGTAAATAGCTGTACAGCTGAGGGTCATTTAAGAAAAAACCCAAACCAAAAAACCAAACAACACTCCTGATCTCTTTTTCCCTATATACAAAGGACCAGCATGTAGAACCTGAAGGTTTGGGGTTTTTTTAAAAAGAAAGCAAACCAAGAAAACCCTGATGGCCTTTTTTCTTATATATACAGGTCCAGCATTCACCTATTGTGACAATCATAAAAAGAAAGAACTTTCAGAAATATATTTACTGCAAGAAATGAACATAATATTGATCTCCCTCAAACTCAGTCAAGCCCTTAATCACTTATGATACTATCAGTTACGATAGCATACCATTAAGTTTCCTTCATAGACCTCAAACAAGAATCATCAGAATACATTCTTACAGGGTAAATATAACCAAACAAAACTTAATGTAACAGGTCATGTGGAAAATTATTAGGGCTTTTATATAAACTTGATTTACTTATACTCTTGCCAAAAGCTATTTGCTGCTTAATGAAGCTGAGCATGTTTTCTCCTCTCATTCATGCTAAGTGACATCCCATTTAAGAAATGACTTTTCCAGTGAGAACAGAAGGCACTGAAAACACTGCCGAGTATAAGAGGTCAGATGAAAAATACAAGAGACTGTGTTAGAGGTGGTCAGAAGATGCGTTAGGAACTAACTAGGTTTCAGGTGATGGCTGGTACAGAGATACGTATTTAGCAAAAATGGAAAATAAAAGAAAGCCAGGAGGAATTTAGACAAAATTGGTTACTACAGCCACAGAGAGAGGCAGGGATATTTTTTTATGCTGGAAAACAACAAGAGATTTCAAATCTTGTTTCTAACACATTTAATTAAGAAAGACTGAATAGACAAACAGGTCTGTGGTAATGAAAAATCTGATACACATTAATGTCCCTTCTTAAGGGCAACAGCTTAAATGCTGAGCAACCAGAAATGCTTAAAGGATGAAAAATATACTGTTTTTTCTTGTAAATTAATTTCCAGATATTTTTGTTCTCTGTTTGCAGAAGAACTACAGAACTATTTTGTTTGCTTTAGAAACTAAATAGTAATATTACTAAAATGATTTTGTCTTGTTAGAATTGCATTTCAGCTTATATGGATGCATGGTCTTCCTGCCCTTCCCTTCCCCATGTGCCAATATTCCATGATCTGCAAATCACAGGCTAAACTTTTGTATGTTCATAAGACTAAATTACACAATACAATATAAAATGCATTCATTTAAATCCTACTCACATTAGTGAACAGGAATTTGTAACAATGCTTCAGCATTTTCTATATTCAAGACAGCCTGGAAGAGCAAGGTAACTTGGTGAGGTGGTCTCATGTCATTTCTAGAGACATGAAGTCTCTGAAGCCACAAAGCCTATGAAACATAAGATGGAAGACAGCAGGAAAACAAAAAGTGACAATTCCTATTTTCATGTGGAAAGTTAGTGAGTATTCTTTTTCACACAGAGTGTCTGGGCATTTGATGCCCTTGCAAGGAAAGTAGAGGAATGCTTTTGATACATTCAGCAGTCCGAGATCAGAGTGTGATAGACACTTCAGCCATCTCTCATTTTACATTCTTTTTGTAAAGGTGTTTTTTTGGTTGAGAGTCTGTGATTGCAGTGAGTATCCATCATCCACGGAAGATGAGAGAAACAGATGAAAAGCCCCTTCAGTGAGTACTCCCTAAGGAGTTTCTATACGAAAACTTGAGATAGCAATAGTTATAGTATGGAGAACAGTCATGTCCTTCAAGCAAAAACAGTCTCAAACCTATTAGAGCAGAAACAATCCGAAAGTCAAAGCTGATATTCACAACTACTAATGGCTTCATAGGTGGGGAAAAAAAAACCCCACAATAGAAAAGGCATTCTTACGAAACACTCATCTTTCACTGGAGTGAGAGCGTGCCTGGACTATCCAGGCTTGCACAGCCAGGGCTGGCACAAAAAGCTTAAAGCCAGAACCCAATGTAGTACAGACTACACTTTCCAGAAAAAGGGGCAAAATCAGTTTTAGAAGAAACAAAACTTAGATCAACAAAGGACCCATGAGAAGAAAAAATGACATAATACAACAGATAATGAAACTACAATCAACTAGGAGCAATATAATATGATACAATATAATATGAAGAATCAATTGTTGACAAGAACTACAAGAGTGATGCACAAATACATGGCCAAGAGTACATTATCAATACTGTAGGGGGTGCAAATCTCTAGCTTGTAGCACAAATGCACATGTGTGGACAAAAAATTAAAGGAAAGTAATATTTTTATGTAAAGTTTTTGACAATTTTGTCACATCATCCCACACACAAAACTTTACTTCTTTCCAGCATGGAAACAATAACATCTGTAACATCATTTAAGGATTAATACAGCAAGTAAAAACTCAAGAGTTCTTTCTGTCATCTAAACAATGACATAAGTGGTTTGAAAACAGTGTCATATGTAGCTTAAAAAAGAACACTAGTCAGTGATTAACTCTGCTAATGCAGGATTTGGAAATTAACTCAGGAAGAAATCTGTGTACATCAGGTGAACAATGAGACATAAGGTTGTTTTAACTTAACACATCCCACTTCTCAATTGTCCTAGTTGGATTCATGTCCGTAAGAAAGTCTCCTTCATCAAAACCCAAGAAGCAATAGGAAAACCATATCTGCAAGTTTATCAGGGATTTCATACACTAAGTTGAGATCTCAATGTCAATTTTTTGTTACTGGTTAGGACATTTGCAAAAGGTTTTAGAGACTTCCTCTACCTGGATGCAGGAGTACAATGAAACTGTCTACTGGCTGGTCAGACTCTGAGTGCATGTTAAGAGAGTTAAAAGACAAGCCCTCAGTTTTAGCCAACACACAGTCCAGCATAACTAGCAATCTAATGGAAGAACACATGACCATCACATACGGCCTTTAAATCTTTTTAAAACTGTATCTGTAAGCTTTAGAGTCTATGGAGATGCTACTTGTTAATACTCACTAGACATTCAATGGATGTCATGCTTAGTAAGAGCCCTTTTATGTCATGCTTAGTAAGAGCTCTTGTACTGTTAGTAATTATAATTTGAGATCTAGAAGAAAGAAAACACGGGCAGAAAAACTGAGAATCAGGACTGTTGTTCCTGCAAGTTAATTGCAAGGTTTCTTGGTGCTTTAGGATTAGTGGGAGTACACACTTTAAACAGCTTGAGCATCTTCAAAAAACTTACTCTGAGTGGGAAAACATTTTTTGTTTGTGCTGGATCCAAACAGATAAATGAGCAATAATCTCAGTACTGTCATCAAACTCTGATGTCTCCCATCATAAACCTTGGGGAAACTTTTTGTGAAGATCCTTGGACAGTGCTGATATATTTAGCAGATGAATATCCATACAGTGATGAAGTAAACCAGATCCAGGACTTAAACTCCTATGCAAAACTGATAACAGCACATCTCCGTGTTCATGTAAAGCAAGGCTGATTCTGCAGAAGGTGCAAGAGATATTTAAATACTGCCCTACTCTCTGGTATGGGCACACAAAACCAGTTTTGCGAAGTCTAAATATTTCCAGCCACAGTCCTGCTCTTGTGGACTACCTAGCACAGTAGTTATTATTACCTTTCTTTCATTTGTGTTTTTTTTATACAAACTGGGACTACAAACTGCCACTTGCTGACAAATTGCTACTTATTTTTACCACACATTGATAAATATGGAAATGCTTTGAATGATCAAGGCCAGCATCTCTTGGCTGCACACAAAGGTTGCAGGAGTTTCATCAGCTACTCTTACCAGCAAAAATAAGAGAGTCTGGGATACAGCATTATGTAGGTATATGACACCACAAAGCCAGCAAACCAAATGATTTCCGAGAAAGTCTTGGAATAGACTGATTTTAGTTGTGATCATATCAAAGCTGCATATTTTTGATGGCAGGGAGTACAGTTTTGCTCTGAAATACATCTCACTGACACTGAAAACAACTTCCTTTGCTCCTACGATGTTCCTAAAAATGACTGTGTGGAAAAGTTAAAATCTTTTGAATTCCTAAGTCATCTAGGGCAACTGACCTCTAAGAAGACACAGTGTTCACCATTTCCCTTCTGGCTACTTCACTCTTCCTCATAGTTTTTTATCATTTTCTACTCTTGGGTCTTTATCACTGGAATTGACTTTCTCAAAGACCAAAGACAATCTGAGAAGAATGTGTTTCAGCTATGCATAAAAATTTTCCTATATTGAACTATTAAGTTAACACATACTTCTAAAGAAAAAAAGAGAGCTATCCTATCATTATTCAGGGGAAAATGTCTGTAGTCGTAAATGTAACCTTTAACACTTTATGCATATATGCTTTCATTTAAAGAGTACCTATAGAAAAAATTGTGAGTGTTCCTTAAGGAGCATAAAGTGTGTCTGTGTGAAAGGGTGGTTAATGGAATTAAAAAACCCCTCCCATCTTGCTCCAGAACTGCTTTACATCTAAATTTACAATTTACAACCAGCACTAAAAAAATATTTCAAACAAGATTTCTTAAAACTAACTACCATAGGAGGCAAACATTTAACTTTATTCTCTACACGGGCATATCTGTCTCATGCCACAAATATTATAGGAATGAAATGTTCTGGCAATGTCTTTCTTGTGCATATTACTTTCATGAATTAAGGACCTGCTTTCTGGTCTTGAGATGAGATGCATGCATATGTCTACATGAAAAGTATATAGGAAAGCACATAAAAAACACAACACAAACCAATTAAATTTCTTTCTGCTGTTGACTTGCAAATCCTAGCAAACCAAGTATTTTTTTAGAAATCTCCTAATGAGTGGTCTTCTCATTCACTGGGTCTTCTTCTATAATAACCACCCTTCACCACATCATGTATTTCCTTTGTAACAGTAGAATGCTGAAATCAAAAGGACCATCTCTCATGGTACTATAAACCATAAGATGGTACTGTTGACATAAATCTATAGGCACATCATGCAAACTTGCCCTAATCTGTAATAGTCAGAAATTTCTCTTTATTCATGAGATAATCTCCATGTTGTTCATCAAAACCAGCGTTGCCCGATACGCTCGCCAGGCCCTATGTACACGAAATCATTTGGCTTGGAAGACCTCTCCTTTAGGCACATACTATTATGGCGAATGAGGAACAAGGATGAAATCTGACAACGCATTTTTGCTAGTTTGAAAAGCTTCTTGCTTACAGGCTGAAAAATTCTGATGAGAACAGAAGTCTACAGAAAGTTGAAACAATGACACCTTCTCAGAAATGTGCTGCAATTTCTATATTTACTGTTTTTATCAGTTTCAGAAGTATTTTAAAACCAGCAGGTATTGAAAATGAAGTGACATTGCTTTAACTGGTGTAGAGGAATGACAGGAATGCAGATGGTAGTATATCCATTTATGCATTCTCTGAAAGCTTATTTTATGAAGCAGTAGATCATGGGATAGAAGACATCTACCTTCTAGAAGAGTTTTCAGAGGAGAAACCTGTGATGGTATCTAGGTAAGGCTAGCTGTTGAGTGTTCTCACTTTGGGAACCTAAGCACTTACAACAAAAATCTAGGGAAGGTAAGTTTCATGACACTTCATTTCAGACTGATACAGATGCTGTGGAACTGTAGTGGTGATTGGTTCCACACAATTCTTCCTAACCTTGGTATGGTGCATGAGACTAGTTAGGGTACATGTTCTCAGTTCTGCCATAAGTATGCCTCATTTGTATGCCTACGGTGGTGTTCTACCTAAGATGTCATTATATGAACTAACAAAATCAATACACTAGCGTTCCTCATAAATTATTTTGAGCTGTAAAATACGTTAATCAATCAACTTTTCTAGAATATATGCAAATGTTAAGAGACTTATTTATTTGTCAGAGTAATTATTGTTCTCTGTCTGATAAAGTACCTCCTTTGCCATTTAAGAAAGCAGTTTACTTTTTAAGGACTATCAGAAAACATGAAAATTACAACTCCCATAAATATAATTCAACAATCCACCAGGTTAAATCAGATTTTAAAAGCAGAGCTATTGTTTTTGCATATTTCATCAAATTAACTCCCTTAATATTTCATGTTTAAATAGGGGAGGGATACTTGTGAAGCAAAATAACTGAACTAAGGTGAATGGAAAAAGATTCTGTTGTCTCTACAACTAATATTCCAGTGATTTGCCTTCTATTTTCTCCTCTCTCCTTTTTCTACTCAAATCAGCTAGGAGAGCCTTTCAGATGTTAAAACTACCCCCTATATTTACTGCAAGGACACTCAATCTCCCTGTTTACCAGCTGCTATTCAGAATACATATGTACAAAATAATACTTTTCAATATCCAATATATATTTGTCTGTCTTGGCATCTTCCACTAGTGCCTTGTTTCATATAAATAACATGTATTGCAGCCTCAGAAATTAAATCATTTAAAGTGTTCGAAGTGGCCTGACTTCTGCCACAACCTAAAAAACCCATTACCTGAACAAGACAGGACAGCTACTGGAAACAAGTAAAGGAAGGGATTTTTCCCCAACACTTTAAATAGCTCTGACTTTGAACAATAAAATCCTTCCTCCACACATCCTGCCACAACTGAGACTAATGAGTAACCCATCCTTTGATGCTTCCTAGGATCTCAAGCACTTAAACACCAGCTATATAAGAAAAAGCTGAAAATTCAGAACAGGTCTCCTAAGCAGGTGACAGATTCCTGTGACTACTAATCTTGCAGTAGGTTCCTAAAAGTAAAATTATTTCTTATTTCCCAACATTCCATTTTTCTTTGCTCACTGAACTCAGTTTAGTACGATGAAGGCAGAAATAGCAGCTTTCTTCCTCTTCAACATTAACAAAATGTCAGTGGTATTGGATTTCTTATATTAAAGAAAAAGATTGTGGTTTAGGGTTTTTGTAATTTTTTAAAATAGTTTTGGAGCAGTTCTCTGAGCATCGTGAACATACCACTAATAAATTTTGAAAGCCTTCTTTCTTTCTTTTCTTTCTTTCTTTTATTCCAAGACCAAAGTCTGGACACTGGATCTATCCTAATAAATCATGCTCCCCTTGGTAAAATTCCGGATAGAGGAGTCTATGAATCTTAGATGACAAAAACAAAATTTTGATCATGATGATGTGATAACTTTGACTGATGTAGACACAGGTAGTCACTGTGCAGTGACTTGCTTGCAGTGGGTTTGATACTAATTGAAGACGAACAAATTCTCACCATTTACACACTGTGAAGTCATGTCTACATCAGATATTATACAGTCATCTCCCTTCACAAGATTTTAGAACTACTCTTAATTCTCTTTGCACAGCTGAAAATGAGTATGTGAAACAGCACAGTGGGGTAAGCAATCACAATGAGCAAACAGTATGTCAGACTGACCTACTAACAATCAAATAAAGAACCAGCTACACAAACTGTGCTATCAGTTCCAGGCCAAAACCCCCCCCAGTACCCATCTTTCAGTCCACTGAAAAAGAAAACTGACACAAATTGCTTTTCATGAGCGGACTTGGCTAAAATGAGTTTTATTATAATGCACATTACTTTGTAGGTAAACTTCAGTATTTATTGTTATCACTACTCAAAATCAAAGAGCTTATAATGACTTTGAGTACCAATAACTTCATACTATCCCCTTCTTAAGACAGACAATATTGAAAAATATGAATGTGTTTTTGATCTCAAAAGCAGAAGGACATTATATATATTTTTTGTTATGAAAATATAACTCAGTGTTCATCATAGTCCTGCATCTGTCTTCATGTAACAAAACAGAAATAGGTTGAGTTACACAGGTTTCTGGCATCAAACAAATCCTGCTGAAGTCAGCTGAGGCTGAAGGTAAACTGTACTTGTAAAAATAACTACAATTCTATTTTAGATGCATAAATATGGATCTAATAATTTTACTTTAGACACCGTCCTCTCTCCCCTACGATACACTTCAAAGCAAGAAATAACGTGGCTTTTTAATGTAACATTTCTGTAATTTTCCAAACACAGAAATTCAGTGTTGAAAAGCAGTAATACTGTACCTTGATTTCTTCTATTTCATCTGGCACTATCTTGTATGCAGATATAGTCCCACCCAACCTGAAATCAGGAGAAGAAAAATGTTCTCAAAATCAGTAACAGAAAATACAGTATGTTAATAGTGTTATGACTTGTTCCAAAACACAATATTCCTTTTACCAGTTTGGAGGCAAAACCCCGTAAGTCTCAAATCAAAAGCAAAAAACCCCCTTTCTTTATGCAACAAAACATCTTTATGTGATTAACATAAATACTAGAAACAAGGTGTCCATCACCTTAACAATTAAGTCAACTAAGCAGAATTACCATCACCAGGATTGGTTTTTTAATATTAATGGCCATCAACTATCATATTCTATTATTTCTCGTTGATTGTCTAAGGCACATGGATGAATTTAAATACTTGAAGCCTGATGTGCTCAGAGCTGATTATTTCACTATGCTGCTATACAGTCTGAAACACATCCAAATACAATTCTACAAATTCGAATTTTTTAATTAAATGTGCATGTACAGACATCACAAATCACACAGACTCTATGGCCTCCACGTTTGAAAAATCTCTGCAGTTAATGATTGGTAATAAAAAGTGGGTGATGGGCAGTAGCTGGCATTGACACAGAAAAACAGAGGTTTTTGTTCCACATGGAACTCACTGAAATGACTTTCCAAAATCCTACAAAAATCCTGGTAAAGAATAGCTCACATACTGAAGATACATGGATAGCATCTACTACAAATGGTGGTAAATACTACATTTTCCCCAGAGACATGCAGACACGGCTTCTTTTATTTCATGAAGTAGGGTCATCGATAGTGACAATTCAGACCTAAAAATATGAGTGCACTAATGACCTCCTGCTGGCTCTGCACAGCAATACGATTCATTTTCTGGATCCTACAGAAATGGAAGTCACATAAGAAACTATTTTTTGTAAACCAGTAGACACCTATCAAATGTGCATTTGAATTATTTCCCTATTGGAATTTTTCGTTCCAATTGTCAGCATTTCTACACAGATGTATTTTCTTATATCTTGAAATGATCATAAATATTGTTTACTCAAGTGAAAAAGGGAAGGAGAGAATAACACAGAAAATACATTAAGATTTTCCACCAAAGTCCTGCCTTTCCATATCTCTATGAGCAAGTTACTCTCATAAATTAACTCTTTGAAGGCTTTACATAGAGGATGAAGTCAGCATAGGAAAAGTCTGAAGTCCATCACTGCTCCAGGTAACATCAGCTATGATTTCTGAGGTAGAGACAGGGTTCAGATATCATATCCAAATTAATCATGGACAAAGAGTGTAGCAGTTGCTCTCTCCCATCTCCTCTGCAACTTCCATTGCTGCCATTCATTAAGTGAGCTTAAAGTTGGAGAGAAACTTTTTTTGCCAGTGCAAGTACAAACATGAGCTTTTATTTTTGATGACTTTCGTTCAACTGGTGTTTCTAGGGAGAGCTACAAGAAATTGGCTTTAGCATCATGATGAAGGATTGCTTCATCAATCTGTGACAAGTGATGGCTTAGATGGCACATTAACATTGCACCTGACCAGTCCTATTGCTACTAAAATGAGGTCCACGAGAAAGAAACTTTTATGTGCTTCTTTCAGATCCATTCCTGCCTGCACTTTGGAGTACCCAAAATCAACTTCATTGACTTTCTACCCTCTAGCAGAAGCAAAATTGCTGCTGCCAGTAATCCAGCAACAGGGAATTCCACCTGGCAGATTTCTTTACTGGCCACCCTTGCTGCAACTTTCTTGGAATATCAGAAAAAATAAATCAAAATAATTGACTCAGTAAACTCATCTGACTTGCTTAAAGCATTAATTAGCATCACTATGCAAATAGTTCTACAAAGTTTTGTGTGAAGAGTTTAACACACTGAATCTGCCAAGTTGCAGTTCAAATGGTACTTTTTGAAAGTACAACGTCAGTTACCACAATTCCACATTTTTGAAACAGAAAGACATATTAAAAATTATGTTACTGTTTAAATAAACAATCTCTCACTGATAGCTCCAGCTCACATCTCTTAATCCATTTACAATCCTACAGTGACATCTTTATCCTAAAAATCCAGAATACAAACATAAACTATGACAAATTTGAAGCCGAAAAATAATCAGAGAACATTAATATACAATTTTATCAACCCCTCAGATTTGAAATTTTTTAAAGTTTTTAAGGAAGTCTATACTTCCTTCATTTCAGAACATTAGATTTCACTTAATCTTACAGCTTCTGAAAGAGATCCACCACAGCAGATTATAGTACCAGATTTAACTGGCGAAGGACATAAAAAAGATATTTCACTTTGTGTACAAAGTTTGGCTGTGAGTCTCACAGAACTTTAAAGGCATCACACACACTGGGAGGATGCAGCTAACAGAACGTGAACTCTTCTACTGGTCATAATACGATACATAAGAAACAGAACTTTTGTTTTTACTATGTAATAATGCATACATAAGAAAAAAAAGATTTAAGCTGCCTGTTTGGCAGGCCATGAGTAGTGAACAGTAACATACAGACAAAATGAAAAAAACACTCAACTTTTGATGGCAAAATATCTTTCTCAGTTTCAGCGTCAAGCAAAAACTATTATGCTATACCATTCACTCACCAAAGAAACTAAAGAGGCAGAACCAGTCGTGAAACATATTGCATACTCTTCACCTAAAACCCATAAATACCAGTTTATTCCAACTCCAAGGTAAATGCTCAGGAAATTTGAAAGCGATTAATTTGGTGCTACCACATCACTGTTACAAATCTCCAACAGTCAGGTAAGTCTGAAGTGTATGGAACTAGACAATGAGACACACACACAAGTTACAGAGAAAAACAAAAACATTGTGATGATTGGTAAGAAAAACTAGTAAAATCAAGGCAAATTGAAAATCAATACAATAATGGATATGTCCCACTTGAGGAAAACTTTGTATTTCAAGAGTTTCTCTGCATTACATTTAAGTGTTACCATCAATTGTAGCCTGTCTGGAAGCTTGCTCGTCATTATGCAAATCCTTGATTTGATTACTGACATCAGAAAGAATAGAGACCAGACAATTACACACAGGAGATTTCAGCTACAGGATGATACACAGACTATGACAGAGGGCTTGCACGTAGCATATTTTTTCACTTTGTTGTGAAAAACCTTGGTTTTTAAAGAATGTTTTACAGTACCATTCTTAATCACAATGTTTCAAGAAGGTAACTGTGATCAGAAGGGCAAAGAACCAGCTAGCATGAGTGGGTATAAATTAATTACAATAGGCTTTGTATGCTAAAATACAATGCAGCAAAGAACATGTCAGAATGGTCACAATTCAGATCACTAGGAACCCAGTTTTTGTGCAGACTCACTCTTTGTCTTTCACACATTTTAGTTTTTTTACAGATTTTATTATACTTCTCTCCAGCTGAACAACTCGACATCCAGCATCTTCCAATATAAATAGCATTTTCTCTCTGATAATACACACCCAACCAAGAGCAAAGCTAAATATACAGCCAGCTACTTCCAGCACAGTGAAAAGATGGTCACAAACTTCATCTAGAGAGACCTAATGTGCAAAGCCTTTTTCTCCCAAACTGCAGTATTTTCACACTACAACAAGCTATGCTATTTAACAGTGAAATTATTTTAAATACTAGTTACTTTTAATGTTTCACTTGTATAAGCAACAGATAATCTAAAACGTACCACAATTTATATTCAAATTTTGATAGACATCAGTCTTACCAGCTCTGTATCATACCTTGCATGTAATACAGACAGCTCAAGCCTCTAATCTCTTTACAAAAGAGAAATGAAATTATTCCTAGATGTAGATATAAGAGCTAACACAATAATAATGAAGAACAACACCTTATACTGGGCTAAACTGGTGAAGGCCTTTGAGGGAAGGATCGGAAAAGATAAGATGGAAATTCCATAAAAATAATCAGGAAATAATAAATATAATTATTTAACAGAGATTTTAAAAATAATAGAAATTTAGTGTCTTTCTTATCTTTTCAGACTGGGTTAGCAAAAGTTCACAAAAAGGATTCAGGAGAATGTGAAAAACAAGGTTTCTATAGCAACCTAAGAAATTAGCAAAATACAGGAAATAAACTGAACTAAGGCCAACACAGTTGTATTGGAACAGATGGATGCTTTACTATCTCATAGATTAAAGCAGAATATCATGGAAGAGGAAGAACTACATCCAAGTTAAGCAAAGTTGAAAACCAGGAAGAACTGTGCTCAAATGGAGGCAAGAAACAATGAATCACAGGTCAAATGAAAAGCAAACTCAAGACAAAACTAAAAGAGAAATAAATTACGTCTCTGTTACATTACTTTAACAAGCTGACCTGTTTGTGTTACTTCCCAAATAGTGCAAGTTGGACTTCTGGCTGATTTTCTTCTGTGCCCCTCTATATATCCATGTTCAGACGGACTCACTGGAGTGGTATTGCAGAGTTACGTTTTGTGCAAGACACTTGCGGACTTGGACTGAATCCATACAGGTCAGCTTTTATAATTTGAATTCTGACCAAAGATTGAACACAATCTTTATATACAGTTCCACATTCAGGGACTGCCATAATAAGCTGAGCTATGGATTCATCCGTTAACTTAATAAGTGAGTCATACTGGATGCAATGAAGTAAATTTTCTAAAAATAACTTGTAGCCAGCTTGGCTGCTGTCATCTGCTGAATTTCTCCAATGCCACTTTAATTAACATTAATCTTTCTTCAGATAGATCACTGTCTAAACAATATCAAGTTGTCACTAAGCCTCCCAGTGAAACTCTCCTTCATCTTTTAATCAAAGCAAAACTCAAAATCCTACACTTGCCATTTTTTTCCAGATCCATCTCACAAATATATTTGTTACCTGCCATCAGGATATTCTGTCTTTTGACTGATTTATAAACCAAGCAGATTATTCAAGAGAGACTGTTCTTGGGAGCAGATCAAATGACTGGGAACCAGACTGGCTATTTCTAATTCTACGGGCATGCTCATCTTATCACAGGCTACTGAATGAGTACTTGCTACAATACTTCTCCTGCCAGAGCAAACTGACCAAGTCAGCATTCTTAGCCTACTCAACTGGACTACCTTGATGTTGACCCCCATGATATCAACAAATCAACTGGCCTTGGATCCTCACATCCTCACAATGTATTCCAAGAACAGACACAGCAGGATTTGAAAGCATTTGAAGGCAGTTTTTTTCTCCACTACCTGTAAGATACATTAAAAGCAGACACAGAGCTCCTTTAATTGATAACTAGTTTCTACCGACCTTTGAGAAATTGCTAAAGCGCCCTGAGGGAGGTAGTAAGAAGGCTGCTATTCTGGGCTCCCTTCCTACACAACAGAACACTGGCAGCTACAGCAAGCTGGGCTGCAGCTCCTATTGCTGGCTGCTCGCCAGCAATGAACTGTGCAAAACAGCTTCCAAAGAGGATCCTGATGACAGCTTTACTTACTCGAAGGTGTAAAATGATGTGATGAAGATTCACCTCAGGTTTTTTGTTTCTTTCTGGGGTTTGATTATCATTATTATTATTATTACCATTATTACTACTATTACTATTATTATTTCAATGGATTCAATAATTAGATCCTTGAAAACTTACTTCCCTCCTCCCCTAGTCTTAGGCTAACTTCAGCATGCTGTATGGAAAAATCTCACAGAAATCAAATTATTGCAGACATGCCCTCTGTCAGTTCATGTCTCTCATGAACAACAGCTCTGAGATTAAGACATCAAATGTATAGGATTCTCTCTCTGCCTCACCATGTCCCAAAGATTGTTTGCACACACAAAAAAAGAAGGCGGAGGCAATTAACCCAAAAATTTTTATTTCCTACCTTATCACTGTTTTAAGGGTAACAAGTATACCCCATTTTCTGCTGCTTTCAGGCTTTTCTTTTTCCCAAGAAAAGCAACAAACTACATGAAAACATTATTTTTATGGAGGAAAGCCATGTTATTTTTCTCTTTCACCCTTCAAAGTTGGTTTGTTGTTTTTTTTCTTTTATTTAAATTTTACTATAGGAAAAGCAAGACTAAATCAGAAGAAGCTAATTTTTCAGACACTTCCAGCAGGAAAATATTATCACCTCAACAGTCTATTATTTGAAAAGAATAAAACAAGGATCTTTGTCCTTAACATATGTCAGAAACTAGGGATGAGGGCATATGTAGGTCATTTGGCAATCCCAGGACCAGGAGCCACTCTTCCCTTCTAGCAGAACTAATCTGACTTGATTTAATTTTGGGAAGGAAAGCTGGAACTGTTATAAAGTGTGTGAATTTAAAATACACACTTCTGTGTAGTTATCCAGGCCCACATGAGTTCAGAGCTTAGTGTAGTTTTCTAGGGGGTAACTTCGGTTTACCTCAGCACATGAGGCACAGCCCTGTATGACACTGCTGTCAGCCAAAAGACAGCTCGATAGATGGACTGCCTCCTCTCGAAAATGTTTATCAGTTTGCTTACTCCCTAATAAAGATGCACAAGGGGAGCAGGAAGGCACCATCACCAAGAAGTTTTGGGCTTGCAGGCATGGTCACCCAAAACAAAAAAATTGGATGAAGAGAACACTTAGAACACATGGACTTTTCAGTGGTGCAATTTTATTTATTTATTTTTTAAATCCTAGCATGGGGAGGTGCATTCTGTGCAAAATCAGGAGGAATGCTGAGCTTTCCTGAGAAGCAAAAACTATTTAAGTTTTGATTTTCACTAAACGAATTAATTAATAATTGCTCAAAAGTCCTATCATCAATACTTGTATGCTTTATGGCAAGAATTCGAGGCATGCAAATAGCAAATATTTTAATACCCTCGAATAAAATGAAATTAAGTATAAACAATATGAATATTTATAACATCAAGCTCTTTTTTAGGATTTTAGCATTTAACTGGTAAATAAATACTTCATCATTTGCAATAGACTAGTTCTACCAGATTATAGCAACTGAAATGGTCTGAGAATAAAGTATTGAAGACTAATTCTGCACTTAGGATGTTCATTACAGATTCAAAATTTTATTTATAATTAAACTGACTTATAAAGTCTTCCCAAATGCCAGCAGAATCCAAAAACACTCTTGCCATGTGGACCAACAGCTAAAGAGCCCACTTCCGTGCAGGATGCGTGCGTGTTTATAGTGCAGAGGAATGATTGTACTATGCTCCATCTGATTGGTAATCTAAATATGGAAATCATACATTAAATCAAACAGACAGAAATGTCAGCTAGATTTAAGTAAAAATGTGTTCAGTGACTTTGAAAGTTCCCACCGGGGCATCAGATGCTTGACCAGCCAGTTCATTAAACACAATGAGCAAGATTTGAAATTTCCTGAGAGAAAAAATATGCAGAAGCAGACAAAAATCATTATCACAGAACCAGTAAAACTCTCACCATTTAGACAAAGAAATATATATTTAATATCCATGTTGGGATTTAGTCGGTAGACTGAGGACTTTAAAACACTGTATGAAAAGAAATATTTATAGTAAGTGCCAAGACAATAATAAATGTTGATCTTACCTTGTCCTATAGGAAATACCATGGTAGAGCAAAGTATGTATTTGCATTTTTTCCAGCAAGTACATACCTAGGAGAGATACAGAGCATTTGCATATACAATGCTAGCAATTGCCTGTCAGAAAATCCTCACCTACCTCAACTGAAAGCAAAATTTTTGGGTGCTGGAGAGTGACCTTTTGCCTACCTTGGAAGGCACTGCAAATTAAAGGATTTAGGCGCTATGATAAGGATTGCAAAGATCCGCCTGGAAATGAAAGATTTCACTGGTAAATTACCATAGCAGCTTGTAGAAACCTATGCAGGCAGATAAAGCTATTTTTGCTGACACTCCTATCATTTCAGTTGAGCTCTATTTGCTTCTACCCAAATGTAAAAGAGAGACCATCTGAATCAAGTATTAAGAAGATTCCTCCTACGAGAATAAGTTGACCCACAACTAGTAGAAACTGCAGAGCTCATTTTTGTATAAATTAACATTGTCTACCTCCCCTACAGATTTATCCAACAAGAAATGAATTGAAAAAATATTGCACTTTCCCATGAACCCTTCAAGCTTTTTCCATGTATATGCTGCTCACATTCCATTACAATACTGTAATTTTTTTCCCAATAACTTTAGTGCATGTTTCCTCTTCCATTTTTAGACACTCAAGCATGTGAACATGCTTGTGAAGCATGATTAGACACACAAAGTCCATGTGCCAGCTTATGCCAAGGTCAAAGAAATTAAGTGTTTATTTTAAAGAGAGGAAGTTTGACTGAGATATGTAAAACCAGAAAATGGGACCAGCAATAGGGGAACACTCGATGCTGGAGAACAGGCTGGAATGAATTGCAGACCACAGGCTGAAAAGAGCAGTCACAGTACTTTCTATGATTAGGCAAAAAGACATTCAGAGAATATCTTCATTCCAAAAAAATCAATAAGAATTAAAGGTGAGAGCAGGATGATTCAAAGTTGGAAAGAATAAAATGTGGAAAGTGGGAATGGTCTGATCATTCCAGATTCTAGATCAAATTTTTTCTTTACAATTTATATCACAGGGCTTATGGATGACCATTAGAACTTTTAAATAACTTGTTTAAAAAAAAAAAATCCTACAATGCAATGAAATTACAAGAATGAGAGAGGAGTCTCAGACACTAGCAGCATCCAGAAAGGCTAACAAACTTGTTCACACAATACTTTATCTTCTGGAAGCTCTAACGCCATATTTTGCTCCACCACATTCCAGAGAGATGTTAAATATGAGTACGATCCAGCATACAACTAGTGGCAGTCTTGTTATGTGTGTATTTCTCCAGACAGTTAAATTCAGAAGCAGAATTTGCTGGTTTTCTTTTTTCTTCATACATCAGTGTGTTCACATATATATACATATAATGCCCTGTGTAGCCTAAATGGGTGAATTAAATTCTGTTTAAAATAGTGATCTGACTCAAAGGGAGTTTTCTTAGTGTAAGCTCTGTGCTGGGGAATGTGAAAGCGAAAAAGAAAAATCTGTTTAGCCACAGAACAGAATCACAGGAATAAAACAACACCACATTTGATCTATCTGTGTTCATACCTAGAAGGAACTTTCTATAGACAAATAATATTACTGACAATGCTGCAAGTGAGATTTTACTGCATGTCTCACATAGATATCTCCATTCCAGATAATTTACAGTTATTTTTGAAGTCGTCATCATCCATATTTTACAGCTGCTTGTAAAATACGTCTGTATAGTTCAAACTCAAAATACTGAAAAGCACTTCTTTGTTATTCATATATTACTGGCTATGGGTTTTTAGAACTCATTTTTGTTTTCTGTAGTTGTCACTCCCTTTTTCTTTGCATCTGATCATTTAAATGTCAACAAAAAGTTTCTAGATTAATTTAAAAATCACTTGATGTATTGTCTCTGCTGTTCATGTCACAACACATTACAACCTGATTCTTCCAATATTCAGAAACATGGGAGGCTGGGGATATGTTGATCCTGGACAACTTAAGAAGCCTTTGATTAAATCTATTTGTGCATTTGGTTCCATTCTGGTCCCAAAAATAATTTCTATTTTCAATTTTTAAATACATTGCACAAACACAATCCATTGGCAAAATGTAAGTATTTACTCCTCGTTATTTGTAGCTTTAATTTACCTTGTATGTCACCATCAGCTATGTTCTCCATCTGTTCTGTATGATGTTCTCTTAAAAGCAAAAATAATAGTTAGATAGAACAATCCCCTCTGGTTCCATCTTCCGAAGCTCTTCTCTCTTTTTATTGCACCCCCTACAAATACGACTTTAAGATAAGACTGCAAGGTTACTGAGTACACCACACTACTTACTATCACATTCCTTTGTGTGACAGTGACCATAACATGCCCCATAACTTCAACATGCCTCCAGCAATTCCCGAGCTGAAGAACACAGATAAGGCAGAGATTTGATCTCTTCCTCAGTTTCTGCTCCAACACAGTAGTTAAAACAGAACGTGAATCTTGGAGCTTACATTTGTGTAAAATAAGTAACTTCCTTGAGCACTGGCATGTTTATTCCATGTCAGGGAGGCCTGGTCAATTTGCCTAGATAAATACAGCAAAAGTGACAGGAGGAGGGTATCATACCCAAAGCAGAATTTTAGTCTAGAAGTCTCTGCCACTTATCAGTGTATTTGGAAATTATAACCTCACACAGGTTAAAAAAAAACCTAAAGCAGTAGGGATATTTCATTTTCCAACATGTCTGTGTTGGTCTCCCTTTTCTCACAAACGATCAATTTCATGTATCTGGAGAACAGTCTTGAAAAATGCTCAACCTGCAATCCTACCAGCAAGTACCACAGACATCTTAGGTGTGTTTTGAGGCATCTGAAATAGCTACTATGTAAACTATGATCACAGAATCACATTGGGAAAGATTAAGCACCATGGATTTCGCTTAGACTATACTCCCAGAACCACATTATATTAATCGAAAGGCTGAGTTCCTGACTATCAATAGGCAAATGACTAAGGTGACCAACACTAACATTGCTAATACTTCCCACAGTACTTCCCAAGCCACGGTGCAGAAAGGAAATCAAAGATGGTTAGGGCAAGTCTACCTGCAAACTGGTAGTGAGGACAGCACAGTATATGCATGACTCCCACAGATAATACAAAAAACAAATACATGAGGTTTGTGTACAGAGATAGCTGGGCTTTATGAATAAACCATTGTAAGAAACTGCAATTTTTCTTGCCAAATCACAATTTACCATTTTACTCCAAACAAGCAATTATTATTATGAAACCTACCTTTCCTTCCAGAACTAGCACTAAACACCCTCACTCTTTAGACAGTAACAGTAATAACCAAAAAAGCTAGTTACAAAAGCCCAGAAATAATCCCAGTCTATACTGAAATAAGTGATACCTAAACTTAGGAACTGAGCTAAGCTGCAGCATTGCATTAAAGAACCGATAGAAAAAACACTATAGATAATGCCAGTAGAATATATTTTAGGACCTTAACCTCTGGTTAAACTGCAAGATCATATTATGCTGGCAATTACATACTATAATTGCTTTACAAAGTTTTATTCTATTTCGGAATTGCTTTTGTGATCAAAGAGCTTAGAGGTAGGTGGGTGGTGCCATCAGGTCAAGCAACGGAAGAATCTCTTTCATTTAAAACACAAAAGGTGGATCTAGAAAGCTGGTGGAACAAAGACCATTTACAAACCAGAAGAAAGCTCCAGATTTTGTATCATATAAATATCCCCCCTCCCTTCCCTCCAGCAGAATATCATGGGCAAATTTTACTAGGTTATTTTAACATAAACTATATTGTCAGCTATATTTTCATTCAAAACATGTCAGGACAAATAGTGATGCTATCCCTCCACAACAGCAGTCAACGCTTTAGTTACTATTTCCTCCAGCCACATCACCTGACTATAAATGCTCATTGATGCATAATGTTACCCTAGATAAGTGTCAAGATACATTTCATAGCTGCAGTGCCTCTATACCTTAAGCTGCTAAGAAAGCATGCTTCCTCAAATTCAGCAGTGTTCTTCAAAGCTGAGAAATATGATTACCCAGTGCACATTTAGTTGGCTTCATAAATCAGACAATAATGATAATAAACGGGTTTTTTTAAAAAATAGACTTCTCATGCTCTGAAGCTTAGATTACAGATGTTTTAGCATGAAAAACAGAATATCCTCTTTCATCTTGCTTAAGGAAAAGAAAATATTCAGTAAAAACATTCCCTCACTGATTCACCTTCGCAAGTCTTATATAATAATTTGTCCAAAACCCACTTGTACTGAACTCAAAACCATTTGTAATGAATAAATAAAATGTGGGAGAAGCCTTTTACAAATAAAAGAAAGTCAAAGTTGAGTACCTGATACCTAAACATGTTCATTTCAAGGTTATCTTTCTGCCACATCTATTGATTAGCTCACAGTTCAGCTAATCTTTACTCCATAGTGGCCAGATCATTACAGTGAAGCACAGCGACTCCACTTGTGCCACATCTGCCATTAAAACATAAAACTCCACAGGTAGATTTTAAAATTTCTCATTGAGTTTACATTGATAAATTCATACAGTACTGTAGCATTATTGGCATTTCTACTCTTGCCCCAGCTCAGTTTCATCCTCAGAACTGCACTGATACATACATGAGCAAAACACAGAATAAAAGTTTTCTAACCATTTCCCTCCCCTCAATCTTTCCCCCTTCTAAAATGAACTGAGTAAGTAGCTATAATACAGAAATACTTCAGGGAGAGCTTTTGTATTACTGGAGAATTCTCTTTTACAGAGCAATCCAATCAATGACACAGTTCTGCATTAAATTGCATTAAAGAAAGTATAAGGCACTAGAAGTCTTCTGATTTTACAATAAATTAAAATAATAACCCTAACTCTGAATAATTGTTAGTGACAGATACTTGAATGATGCATCATAATGCAAGCTTGCTACTTGTTTTTTAAAATGTTTACTACCTCTTCTGGCAGAATTCTCAGAGCTTTTATTAACAGTGGAACTATTAAATGTAGGAGATGAAGGAAGAAAAAAAAAAACCAACCAAAACTTTCAGTCTATTTGTTATTTTCAGGGAGCTATACCAGCATCCCACATGAGATCACAGCCAACTCTGTACCACAGTGAGAGTGGCACTGAGCCACAACTAATAAACCATGCTGAGAGGAAAAGTATGTTGGCTGGTACTCAGCACTGTGCTACAGACATCTCTCTTACAACCAGCCAGCTCAGAGTATGGAGTACTTATTTGTCCTTATTTGTCAAAAGCTATTAACAAGGCAATAGGTAAATGACATTAATTACATAATTTATTTATAAAATCTATAAAATATGTTGCATGTTATAACAGTGTAATTAGAAACAGTGTGTTGTTCCATGAAAATTATGCAAAGGAATAGTTGTTAGTAACAAATATAACTCATTTATACCAGTTCGAGATCTTTCAAATTAAAAGTGGGAAAGAGCTACTTGACAAATTTTTAGTGACTCTTTTTCACTTAAATATGTAATTCAATTAAAATGAAAATAGTTGTGCATCATAAAATTTTAACAAAGTTCCTCAGTGAAAGGTTTTATAAACACTTTGATCTGAAAACAAATATTCAATTTTTTGGTTTGCTAGTTTCATTTCATGTTCAACATTTCACTCATTTTTACTGGCCAAGTACAAAATATTTATTGCTTAGTTCATCTGCTTTCCTGTTCCTCATGGACTTGCTTGTGTTTTCTCAGTATTTTTAGCTCCACTTGATCACAGAGGCATATTAAATTGAACTTAAATTATCTGTTCAGTATTTCTCCCTTAATCCACACCCACACCCCCCAACCCATCCCACTATTAGACTTTTATATTACTAGCAGTTGTAAAACAAACACTTGTCTTATTCCTTGACATAGCTTTCCTTTTACAAATTAATCAACAGTACCAGTCAGAAAAAGTTTTATTTTCTACTGCCTGAAGAGATGATCTACTGGTGTGAAACAGACTGTTTAGAAAGGCTTGTGATTATTAGATTCTGGTGAAAACAACTCATTTTTAGCAATTTTACTAAGACCAGTCTCTTGCCTCTGCTCAGCACAAAACCCTTCAAATCTTAATCTTCATTTTCTCAAGGCTGAGGAACAAACAGTACGTAACTTTCCTCCAGTGTTTGTGAGGTTTTCCTCCTGTAACTAGCTACTGCAGAAGATGGCTTATTTCATCCTGTAAGACTGGTGCAAGAGCACCCTCAAAAGAAGGAAAAGAGGCAGACTTGCTGCTGAGCTGAACACAGAAACAACACAGGCTAATGATCAATAACTTCAGTTAGCATTTTCTTCCACGTGTTTTAAAACGAAGCAGCAAAAGAAGCAGATGTAAAATCTGAATAGTGCAGATATATTTGAATGTATTATTTGATCATTCACTCCTGTTCCAGAATAATAGAACATCAAAACATTTTCTGATAAAGTCTCTCCTCAAGAGCAGCTTTTGCTGAGATAGAAAGGACATATACCAGCATGGAGTCCAACTTTGCCGAAGGAAGGGACATCACTTCTGGAAGTAGTTAAATGTGTACAAACCTCGTCATAAAACTGTCAGTGGTCTGATCCTTTGCATTACTCAGTATTCCTGTGTCTTAAGAAATAAACATTGATTTGTGACACTCTAACTGTAGAAAGTACAGATGCCTACCTCTTTGCGGATATACTTACACTCACAGTTCTTGTCTAAACACATTAAATTTCAAAACTTGCCCTTAATGAGCCTGAATAATTTCTCAGTAATGATTACTGTTGTTTCATTTATCTCTTCTTTCCTCTCCAGTGATGGTTCCAACATAATCCTTCTGTAAACTGTCTGAATAGAATTACAGAGGACAGAGCAACACAAAAGCTTGCTATTAGAGTAGCTAATAATCTGAGAAACTAATTTCTTTTAAAAATATTCAGCTACTGTCCTGCCCTGTGCAGAAGAACAGAAATAGTACAAAGAAACCATCCATTTCATATGCCCAAGTAGCACCAAAAATTGATGGTCTTGAGAAGGCTCTGCATATATACACCACTGCTTCAAATGAAGAGGAACATTGTGGGAGAGTCCGACAGAAAGAAAAGATGTGAACAATGAAGATCCCTCTGATAAATAAAGGAACTCTCTATTAATAAGCTCTCATTTGACAGCTGTTTTTCCACGTAACATAAGATTTTGGACAGGAACAGTTCTAATCAATCTGAAGTGAAAGGGTATTAAGACCTTGTTAAAATGGAAGCTTAAATCAGATCTTTGTTGGGGAATGAAAGTGATTGCAATCTTCAGCTAAGATGACACTGAAAAAAATTTTAAGAGAATTGATGCATTAGAGAAATTGCTTTAAGAGCAATTGCTGCATTAGAGAAATAAGAATAAGAAACCATTTCTAAGTACTGCTAACTTTGCACAGATTCCTGCTATCCCTTCACAGTAAGTCAGTGTATTAAGCTATGCAGAAATACCACCCAAGCTGGTGAGCTAATGAAAAGCTTGGATACTGGTAACAGTGCTGTGACTGAAATCAAAAGTTACGACAAAACCTCCCTGGAAAGATTATTATTAGTAATATAGGAAAACGATCTGACTTTTAAAAATAGCTGTGTATATACATGCTGCAGTCATCGCACTGCTCACATAATGCTTACTTCCTCACAACGAAAATAATAGTACCAAATCAAAGATGATAAAACCCATGACTGAGGAGAAAAGGGTTTCAGAAATATTTTATCTTATATTAGAAGTCTTGAGCATCATAAATATTCACACACTGTAAAAAAAACCACAAGCAAACCCTTTTGTTTAGCATATACAATAAATTAGCTAAAGAGATTAAAAGGCTTAAGAGTGCAGAAGGCAGGACAAGAGGAACTCCTGAAGGAACACAAAGAAGAAAACACCTTCCTAAATGTAGAACTCACTGCTATCACTGGAATTTCTGAACAAAAACTTGAGCTGATAATCTCTTTTTCTACTAGATCTAGAAAAACTTGGGGGCATTTTTGTTTCACATATATATCTTCAAAATGTTCTGCTCAACCATTCAGGCTGAAGCAGACACTTCTCAAAAGCATTTGAAACACTAGCAAAAAGGGAAGAAGTTTTCTCAGTTTTGATTTCTTTAAAACACACTTCTCAAAATTCTTTCACAATATAAAACTGAACCGTTTGCATAAATGCAAAATATTAGAATTAAAAATATAAAATTGTTGTGAAATCTCCAAATCTTTACTAGCTCATCTATTACTAATACCTGTATAAGCATTAGCAAATAATGAAGTACACACAGATACTCTATCTATTTGAACATAAACATTATCTTTAAATCTTACTCAGCTTTTGGTCACAAATTCTTTGCTTGAGGATGCATTTTTAAGGTTGTTAGCTTTTAAAAAACAACACAGAGCATACTTTTAAAAATATGAATCAGTCTGTGAAGTGTGTTGCTTCATCCGCTCATACACAGAATAGCCCTTGAAAAGCTATTTGCCTAAGGCTTATGGCAGGCAGCATTCCTTCTTAAGCCAGGGAGAAGTAGTAAAAAACCTAAAATAACCGTATTTCCTTGCATTTTTCTGGCAAATTCCAGTTTTCAGAAAGAATTCAATGCTGAAAGATTCTGAAATAAAAAGCATTTTAAAGTAAACTGTACTCAGAGAACACTGTCTGAATACAGTAACTTTCTTATAAACTTAAAATACTTTATTGTAATTATGTCAGTTTTGAAAGTAAAGATTCTGAGAGCCATTTTAGACGGGTTTTGGGTAAGGGTATTTATTGTAGCTTGGTGGAAAGCAAATTTTGCACTTATACACACAAAACCAAGATGATCCATCGTGAATGGGGAAGACTGGATAAGCATCAACCCATCTGAGACGAGCATTTTCTGGGTTTTGTTGCTTATTCTATGAAAACTGATCTTAAGAGTTTTAATGTTTCAAGATTATTCAAAACTCAAATACCTTCTTGAATTTTTCTTCATAGTTTGGACTCTGCAACAGAAACCTGAAACATGACAGGATAATAATCATGAAGCCTCTGATCTTCCCCTGAAATTCATGCACGTTTAGATGAAGATGACATTCTAAACTGTATGAAACTGCTATGATAGGTTGAATTAAAACTTTTTCAAATCTTTTTCCCTAATTTTCACAGCATTGCAAATGCAGTAGAATAGGCACAATACAGAGCTTCCTGAATAAAATGCCAACCATGTGGGTACAGGTAGAGCTCCAGGCACAAAATGGACATAACAGCTGCTTGCGGTACCACACACTGCTTCTCAGTTCTGAATCCTGCAGCCATCCCAGAACTACAGTGGTAAAAATCTCTCAGTCACGTTGCCCTCTATTCTCTTTCTCTGGATATGAAAACCAAAACAAAATTGCATATTAATGTATTTCCTGGATTATTCACAATCTATATAGTGAATGGCTTTCCTGGCTCTGTTAGAACAATGTTTTTTTAAGTTAGCAAAAAAAGGGAAAGAATACATTAAAAGTATCTTTACTTTAGTGCACACTTGTATCTTTTAGTGCGCCTTTTGGAAAAATGGAACACAGTAGACTAAAAATCACCACCTCATAAGTAATAACTACATGCTTTGTTAAAATGGAGAAGACGCTCCAGTTATGCATTCCCACATTTAACAGTCCCTCCATGACCTACTCTGTTCTTGAACACTTGCCACTGAACATTTCCACATACTATACTAACCTATAGAGAACATTAACTGTGTAGAATGTTTATGACAATGAGAAAAATAGTGAATGAAGAGGGGTTGAGGAAAAAGAAGAATCCGAATGTGCGTTTCATAATGGTGTTACAATCACGTCAGTCAAATGACACTCACTCCAGAAGAACCTGTATTTTCTAAGTCAATCACCTATCTGAAAATGACACCAATAACAAATTTCAAAAGGATGCACACTATTTCCAACCCCAAATATAGACAAGATACATTCTTGTATCTGAAACCAAACAACCAATAAAAAATAGAATTTTAATGGAGTAAAAATTTCTATTAGAATACAAGCAAGGGGATTAATCCAGAGGTAAGAAGAGAGATGCTCTAGTTAAAGAAAGAGCAAAAAGTTTAAAACAGAATTAGTAAGGGTATAAAGGAAAGCATTTACTGCTGTAGTACAATTGTGTTTCTTTGACATAACTATCTGTGGAAAACCACTTGAGGTAATTTTTGAACCCCTAATATGTCAGTTTTGAGCTTCAATGCTGTCTTCATCTATAAAAAAATACTTAACTCCTGGTTATACTCTTGCGATGTTTATATGGTAGCATGGATAAAGGGAAAAAGTGTAAGTGAAGAATCCATGGTAAAATTCAAGCTGTAGTGAAAGAAGGTGAGAAAAGTGTACATGAAAAAATCACAAGATTTACTGTGGGATAACTATACTTTTCTTTCTTAAGGCACCATCTGTATAGATTTCTGCTATACAGTGTTAAAAAGTGATTATCGGAGTCCCCCAGAAAAGTTATGGCAGGACAATTCTAATTAAGAAAGCAATGTAGAATTCAAATGCAGTGAATAATATTGCATAAAAGCATGAACACACCTGTGCATAGCAATTTTCTGTATCTCAATATCAGAATCATTCTAAGATGTGCAGCAACGGCTTCCTTTATAATATTTCAGTAGCAGATCATGCAATCCCCCAGCTAACCTAATCTATACTGCAAATAAACACAAAAATTTCAGAGAGACCTTCTCTAAACAAGGCGTTCCTTCAAGTATTTATGGCTTAGACAAAATGTAGCTTCCTGTACAAAGAGAATCACGTCCAGGGGTCAGCTCACAACTGCTCTGCAGAGCAGTTCAGAAGATCATTTAGTAATTTTTAATAGTGAGATTAGAGGAGAGAGATTTTCTATCGTGTAGTAAATTACCAAAAGCCATTCGTTGAGAGGCTTTTATTCCTCCATTCCTGGGAGTTCCAAATTAAGTTCAGCCATGTCAGGGAAGCCCGCTCGACTTTGAAGGACAAGTGTTTACTCACGCAATGGAAAAATTTTTCGAGTTTGCGGGTGCTCCACTATTTACGAAAGTACTACTTCTGAAAGAAGTATATAAAAATTGCCATAACAGCTCAGCCTAAATGTGGACACAACTCAGTATGATGTTGCTGGTGCTAAAAAACAAATGCTTAGGGAATAAACACATTACATAGAACATGATTTGTTTCCTGGTACATGCTTACTACGTCTTGCTGCCTTCGGTTCAGGAGCATTCCTGACCTAGATGCTGCATGCAATTCATCAGCTTTAATAGTCACAGTAGGTCTATCAGCCCAATTTATTTGTGTCTACCATTTATACTCCAGGCTTCCATACGATGTTACATCAATTATGAAACATCCAGTTCTGCTACACTTGAACAAGTATGTACTTTTATTAATTTTGAACCTGCTGCTCAATTTTTTTCCTGTCACAATTTCTGATCTGTGAAAAACAGTGAATAATTGCCTCTGACTTTTTAAAAAATGCTATTCATTCTGTATACCTCCACCATATGTTGTTTCTTGTTTAAATTGAAAAATTCTAGTCTATTTAATTTCTTTGTGTGGAAGCTGGTTCAAAGCTTTGCTTAATCTTATCATCCATACCACACCCCTATTAGAAGTTAATAAAGTAGACAAGATTTAAGCACATCCGAGGTTTATAGTCATATAAATAGGTCTTCTGTTCAGTTCTTGATTTTTTTAGTAAGTCTTTATTTCTCATTTTATTTTCTAAGTATACAGAAACACTTGATACATTACTGAGTATTAAGAGAATCTTTTCAGAGCATTATCTTAACAAATGCAGTTTAAGCTAAGATCAGCAATGGACCATTTCTTACCTGTAGATACACAAAAAAAATATTTTTCATAGTGTAGACACTATGAGAAGACAACCCCTTTTAAATACCCAGAAAAGATTAGAATATAAAGAGAAACAAAGACTAAAGATTGAAAGAATGAAGTCAGGTGAAGAGAGTCAGGTTAGCTGAGATTTGGATGAAGCCTGGAGGTGGCAAAATAGGTTAGAAGAAGGTATTTGAGTTTTGAGAGTCATAGATCCTCAGAGAGTGGAAAGCTGATGAATCTAGAAAATGCCATGAAAAGACCCCTCCAAAAGAAGCCTGAAGTTAGAACATCAAGTAAGGCAAGATTAGGTCACCAAGATAAGACTAGAGATTGTAACTAGAAGCTGTGGTGGATTTGGGTTGGATGAGAAGACAAAATACAAAGCCAGAGAGGTGTACAGCATAATCCCTCAAGGAAATCCCTATCATTCTACATTAGGCCTTTTAAAATAATTTGGACTGTGATTTTAAAAAAATAGAATATTGACCAGGAAGCTGGGCTGCTATGCCATTAAATTCCAAAGTAAATGATGGGTTGTAAAATATATTCACTCAAATGAACATTTTACATTCTACTCTAATCTATTCTTATTAATTATTAGTGCAAATGATTACAGAAAGAAGTCTTCTGGTACTTCATTCTGAGACTGTGACAGTACTTGGTACACACTCAGTTTTCCTACTTCTTCTGTAAAAGTCATTCTGGTCTGGTCCTGAATATACCCAGACACACAGGGAGCTTGTCTATATTCCCTCCAAATGCAAAAGGAAAAAAGCTACAATCGTAATATTACTCATATGTGAACTAAGTCTGATTGGGATGGAGTTGACCTTCTACACAGCAGCTGGCTGCAACACAGTTGCTGTGTTTTGGATTTGTGATTGAACAGTGTTGATAACATACCTATGTTTTCACTATTGTTGAACAGTGCTTGTACAACATCAAGGCCTTTTCTTTCCCTGCTCTGCCACCCCAGCAAGTGAGGCTGGGGATAGGAAAGAGCTGGGAGAGAGCACAGCCAGCACAGCTGACCAAAGGGATATTCCATACCATAACATTGTGCTCAGCAATAAATACTCAAGGAAAGGAGCAGGAAGAGGGGTAACACTAGACATTGCAGTATTTGTCTTCCCAGGCAATCCTGCGCGCTGAGGCCTGGCTTCCAAGAAATTAGCAAAAACATCTCCCTGGTTATGGGAAGTATTAAGGTTTTTTTCTTGTAGTATTGGAGAACAGAAGTTATTAAGACAACAGGATTTAAAAATTGCAATTGGAAAAATAAAAAATTAGCATGAATTTGAAGCCAGAAGCAGAGTGGTCACTTCTAAAACGAAGGTTTAAAATAAACACAGAAACAACTTTTAATCAGTTGTGACACTGTCTATATTGAAACTTGATCAAGATTTCTGAACCTGTGTCCTATGTATTTCTTTTCAGACATCAGAGAGCAAACAATGAAACAGAGCACAAAGGGCTTAGCTTTTCTTTTGAATCTTTAAAAAATATTTTCTAACATTGTCATTTACTTTCCCAAATGAAAGTTTAAGCACATTTAATAATAACAACAACAAACTTTAACTCTGAAAATGAAGGATCTAGAAAACAATATCCATAACCAATGCCGAAGTTTCTTATTTCAACAAACGTCATATATCCATGTTACAGATCCCGTAAGTAGAGAAAATCCCTAAACTTGTTTAGATAGAGGTTCCTGGCTAACAAGCTTCAAGCAGTGCATCCCTGCACCACAGAGAAGTACAAGAATTAACTCTGAAACTAGAACTGAAAAGAGAGATGGAACACCCAAGCTGCAGCTGCCATGCAAACAAACAACCCTTTCCCCTCAACAATCCTTATCAGCCCAGACACAGCACTGGGGCTCCACAGCCTCTAGTTCTAGAACAACTTTTGCAGTTATTTGATTACTCATAAACTTCTTAATTGCAGGCTACGACAGGGCATTGCAAGAGCAAAAAGAAGAAATTTCCTTCTAAGAATTTGGTAACTGTGTGGTAAGAGAAGACATGTTTGTTCTGAATGAAACTACTATTGGTAGATAAAGCTGTCATGGAGCTTTAAAGAGGTTACAGGAGACTGCTTTGGGCCAAGATGTAAAAATTATTAGAGTTGAAAGTTACTAAGTGCTTAAAAAAGACATTTTCTTATGTTCTGCTTTGCAGTCTGCTGCTATGGGTTTGCTTCAGACAGATGAAGTTGTTCCTATAGGTTTATGAGTCATTAAGCTTAAACAGCCAAAGGACACATGCAAGATTAGCCATTTTTGCTAGAAACTGCCAAGGAATCTTGTAGGTTGAGAAAATTTTTTTCTTGAAGTGCAAGTAACGGAGAAAACATTCAGGGACTTGTTCATATGACTGGAGATAAAAATGATTTGGCAAATGAACTACAGAACATCCTCTGTGATACCTTTGATGGAGGCTGTTTGGACTACAGAGAAGCCAAGTGGGGAAACAGGCTGGAGAAGAAACCCTGGCTACTTAAGGTCTTTAGCATGTTTTAATTATCTTGAAGGAAGGGCAAATACACATTTTTAAGGCACCTGAAAACTGCTGCTTGCAGTTGAAGCAGATAAAGGTTTGTCTCAATGTCCCAGATCAATAAGAAACCATAAGGATAGAATGAAGCGAATTCTATGTATACCAACTTTAAGAAGTGCTTATTAGATTAGACTCATCCTCATGAATCCTTTAGGTAGGTCTCAGATCTGTGGAAGTTTGTCAAGTACAACTTTTTCATTAGATTCAATACTTAAAATAGGCAGCACTTCTGTAATGCTCAGCATTGCTCCTCTGCATAATAGTCTGGGCTACCACAGACAGCTCTCCAGTCGACTGTCCTAATAAAGATCACCTGATAAAATCACTCGATGCTTATAGATGAGCTCAGGAGATGAGAGAAGCAGAGAAGTATTTTTTTAAGGCTATTAGGGAAAACATACTAATACAGTCAAGTAATGGACAAACAACTGAGCTTGAACTCCCACTAGAATGTTGCTGCACAACAAGATAGCTGTGGATAGAATTACCAAATAAACGTTTCCTCTCTATACAGCATTACTGAGACCAGCAGTTAAATAAAAGAAACAAGTATGACATTCATACATCGTAACAGGCATTGAAAAACTAGAAAGGCTGCACAAAGGGGAGAGGGTGAGAACTGGTATCTTCACAACATTGAATTTGTAACCTTTAGCAAGACAGAATATGCCCCTGATTTTCAAATGATGAGTAAAACCCAGAAAGTATAAACTACAATACTTCCAGTTTTCCTCAAAAACTGCTAGATAGGTTCCTCCATGTGAAGATGGAAACTGAAGTTTTACATCCACAGACTTAATAGTGCATTTATCAAGTCTTCAATCACAGAACCACAGCATGGGTAAGGCTGGAAGGGACCACAGTGGGTCATCTTAAGAGCACATTGCATGGGACTGCATTCAGAACTGGACACAGCACTCTAGGTCAAGCCTCACCAGGGCCAGGATCCCCTTCCTCAACCTGCTGGCCATGCTCATCCTAATGTAGCTCAGGATCCTATTGGTCTTCTTGCCCACAAGGACACACTGCTGGCTCATGGACAGTTTGCTGTCCACCAGCACTCCCAGGTCCTTCTCCACAGAGCTGCTTCCCAGCAGATCAGCCCCCAGTCTGCTGATGCCTGGGGTTATTCCTCCCCGGGTGCAGGACCCTGCACTTGCCTTTGTTGAATTTCAGACAGTTCTTCTCTGCCCATCTCTCCAGCCTGTCGAGGTCCTTCTGAAGGGCTGCACAGCTCTCTGGGGTATCAGCCACTCCTCCCAGCTTTGTGTCATCTTGCTTGTGAACCTGCCAAGGAGGCATCTCTCCTTCATCCAAGAAATCAATGAATAAAGGTAAAGAATTCTGGGCCCAGCACTGAACCTTAGAAGACACCACCAGTGACGGCCTTCAACCAGGTCCTGTGCCACTGCTTATAACCCTCTGGGATCTGCTGTTCAGCTATTTCTCAAAACACCTCACTGTCCACTCATCCAGCCCATGTTTCCTGACTTTGCCTACAAGGATGCTATGAGAGATAGTGTCAAAAGCCTTGCTGAAGTCAAGGCAGACAATATCCACTGCTGTTCCCTCATCCATACAGGTATTTGTTTCATCCTACAGTATATCTTATGTACTCAGTAAGATAAAAAAAAAATTACAGCTCCTCAAGAATTCCTTTATCATGTTCAGTCCTTAAGTGACAAATTCTAAGGATCTCACAACTGCTTCCCAGAAGAATTACCTAGCTCCTCATTCTAAGTCTGTAAAATAAAATAAGCGATAAAGATGACTTCTGTCAGATTTTTATCTCCTGTCATGGACAAATGGAACTCAGACTTAATCCACAAGTTTCTAACATAGACCTATTACCATTTTGGTTGTCTTTCTAATGCAATTACATGTAGGATAAATAATATTTTCTTCTTACAATGTTTTCTTCTCTGTAGTGCATGCTTACTAAACAAGTTCTAATTTCCTGTCAAAAGCTACCTGTTCTTAGATTTTAGATTTATCTACTCTCATAACCAGTCTGAAGAAGACATGAAATACAGTTCAGATGTGATGTGATTTTGCCTAGAAAGAAGTTATTCAGAATCTCTTGGATATTGTTCATCTCAAAGAAGCTCTGAAGATGTTTCCAAAACAAATGCATCAGTGACTATCTGCAGCTACTGAATTGCACAGAAAGATTAAAAGCATCCTCCTTTCTGTTTAGACAAATATTTTATGAACTTTATGTCTATATACAGGCTAGAGCTGAAAGGATCATCTTATAAAGTGATGCTAAGAACTAGAACTTGGGAATGTCTACACATAGGACTTCGGCTTGAAGTAGGTGGACGTATACCTAACATTCAAATGATCTGATGGTTCACTCTTCAGACGTATTTAAGTAACTTCCAGTGAGAAAAGAAAAGCAGTAGTAAAAATCCTAGGAGAAGTTTCAGGTGATAGACATATTGAATGGTATCTAATCCATTTCTCTCCTGAGCACAGATTGGCTACTGAGGGTGGAAAAGGACAGGAAGACAGAGGAAAGCAGACCATACAGTCTGCTCATGAGCAAGGGGTCAAATGAACTGATCAATATATTTAACTCTCCTTGAGCACCAGCCTTTTGCCTTGCTAGAGAGCCTCAAAGATCTCCCCACAAAATCAGGACTTGGCTAGAACCTTAAGCTGTTCTACTGCATTTTACTTCAGCTGAATAAAGTCTGAACCATCATCTAAGAACCACCAGCCTAGTTCCTCCAATTGCACCTGCTCTCTACAGCTCTGCTGTTTAGGACAATTAATGGAAAAATATCTAGTCTTCTCATGAAGAATAATCTCCTCTGTAGAATGCAACATTTTAAATACCTTTTATGAGTTACTGGAATGGTAGCCAGGGCATCATCTAAACCAAATCATGGGATTTGAATATTCATAGCCACATTAAGTTACCTTTATAGGAATCAAAGTAAGTTCCATCCGGTTTTTCATCATATTAATTACACAGAAGACAAACCAGAATACATACATTTTCATAGAAGAAAAGGAAAAAGAAAAAAGGGAGGAAATAAAAAAAAAGTTTGCCCTTCCAGCTCTCTACACTTACACAGGGTCAAATATGTAGACTATAATCTGCAGAACTCTCCCTGACTTTCTTAGATATAGATTCCAGTTTCTTCACCATGCTGACACTTAGAATTTTTTCAAATGATCCCATCAATCTTGTCTGCTATCAATTGAACTAATTCTTTCTCACCAGCCAAACAGAACAAATCCTTTAATAATCCTTAATTTACTGTAGACAACTCATACTTCCCCTCTTCTGACACTGTTTTCTCAATTAATTAACCTACCATGCATTGCATTTTCTAACTGCCTTCTCCTCTTTCTGTTCTATGCACCTCTGGAGCTCTAAGTTTTGTGTCCAAAACTGGACACTGTATACAGCAGACATATCCTTGAGCTCCAGGACACCCAATCTAGTTGAAGACATCTCTGCTCACTGCAGGAGGGTTGGACTAGGTGACCTTTAAAGGACCTTTCCAACCCAAACTATTCCATGATTATCTGCAATGAATAAAAACCAGCACTTAACTGTCAAACCACCTTTACAGTTGAACTATGATCAACTTTTTGTAGAAATTAAGTTTTTATGTAATTAACCACAAAATGAAATTTAATTTTAAAGTTGTTGCATGCTTTCTTCTCCTACAGTCTGTAACTCCTCACTTCAGGTTTATTTGATATACTTGGTGTTTGGGCATTTTTTCCTTTAGCAGAATTTTCATTTTTATTGACACATAGTAAATTGTGAGTAAATCACATACAAGTATAGGTGATCAAACTACTCATTTGAACAGCAGAGGTTTTATTAGCATTGCTGAGCGAACTGAAAGCAGATTAAGTTTACAGTCCTGCTCCAGCTGGGAAATCAACTGGGGAAAAAAGACTACTATGACAGTTAGGCATATTTGACATAAATCAAACGTTAATGAAAAAACCCTACAATGCTGTCTATTTTATAGAGTTTCATTTCAGCTAGCTGTCAAAAAAAAAAGCCTTCTGCAATAACAAAAGAGAAGTTGTCTGTTACAGAGCCAAGAGCAGCAAACAAAGAGGGACAGAGCCATTTGCAGAGAAAGTATGAGAATTTTTTATGTAAATCTAATGTTTGCATCTGAGATTACAAAGAAAAGAGGCAGTTCATCTACAGTCAGCACAAACGAGCACCGAAGAAATCCTAAAGTGTAAATATTAACCTGGTCAGAGGATTAACCAAATGCTATTCTATGATTCCAGGTATTATTACAGGTGTCAATCATAGCCAAATAGGTCTAAGCTTTTAATTAAACTTTATTCTTTATTTCAAAAAAAGATTAAAACATCTCTTTGCCTGGAACTCTCATGCTTCATCACCATGCTGTCCTTCGCATAACAAAGAATTCAGATACCATGGGACCTTAAGAGTCACCTACAAAAGGTTGAGTTGAACTATATTGCCTTGGATGGTTTCTTCATTTTGGAGATTCACTCATACTATTACACATTTTACAAGAACTCTTAATAGGTGCTCATTCATAAAACAGCAAGAATATCGATTTGGAAAGACAAACCCAAGTCTATATGTTCCTATCATCTGGCAGGAAGAAGCAGACTTTTCTTGCACTATAATCTGTCATACAACAAAGTATCATAAGCAGTCCTTGAAACCTAACATGTACTGAGACTTTATTCAGTCTCTCAAAGTGACAAAAACTGCTACATTGCAGTCACGCTTCTTATGCTATAAGAAACAGAAATCCATTTCTTTTGAACATTACAATAATTTATTACAATATTCTTCATGTGAGTTACAGTCAAGGAAGAAAACAAAAAAATTCCATCACTTCTGGTAAAAAATACAGAAAATGATCACTCTACAACAAAGGCAATTCAACCTTCTGAAAGTAAACTCTAGTGGTGCAAGCCCAAAACCATGTGTAGCATGTAAGCATACCTGCAGCTCCAAAACCCACATACAATTATAAAGCAAACAAACAAAAAGAATCAACAAAAGCAACCAGTCAAAAATACTCAAAAAAAATACCACTTAACAGACAAATTTTGGCTGAAAATTAAGACCTTTAAAATAGCCTTGACTTCAACACTTAAATAGTAATTAATAAAAATTTACCTAGTGCATTGACTCTGTGCATCTCAAGCAACAATTATACTTGCTCCCTGTACCTCTATCATTTCAGATGTATAAATCATCAATTTAGAATTGTCAAAATTGCCCAAGAATGCATGTATATGTGCATATATGTCATTTACCTGTAGCAACACAACAAAATAAATTCTGCATCTACTTAATTACTATAAATCCCTGTAACTGAAATAAGACATCAAACACACCTTATTTTTCACTACTGCTCAATCAATACCGAAAAATCTGCTCTTGCAGTATCAAGGACCATCACGTTAGAACCCACTGTGGAATGCACTGTCATTCATGTTAAAAAGATGTGAATTTTTTTCTCTTTTTCCCTTCCCTCATAACAAGTGTTACACTCACACACTAGCAAGAACATTTTCAGCTAGTACTAAAGTTAACAGATGAGAAAAAAATCCCACGAACAAAAAAAAACACAAACAAAAAACTGAACCACAAAGAAGGGCTGATACAATTTCAAGTCTGGCTCAGAGCTCATGAGATTGAATTCTATTTTAGAGAAAGATACAATACTGAGATAAAGACCAGTAGTCTTGCAATGAAGCAAAATTTAGATCATGTGCTCATATACTTAAATTGCAACAGGTAGTAAAGGAAGAAACAAATATCAGCTGTATGAAATCAGATACAAAGAAAACAAATTCTAGATGTTAAGATAACAGACAATAACATAATTATATTATCCAGTAATATTCTAATATCCAGTAATATTCTAATTTATATGCAGTTCTTCCTTAAAAAAAGAAGGGCAACAATGTGCATACAAATTCTTTATAGAAATACCAGCATGCACAGTCTGTTACCTCTAATGACTCTTGCACCCTTTACTGTATGTGCTCTCTGGATGTTACTTCCTGAACAGAATTACATTAAAAACAAGGTGGTTTTAATAGTACCCACCTGTATTAGAGACTAACAGCTGGGCAAGCATATACCACTAAAACATTATGCGTACTTCATCATACTACTTCTTTATATAATTACAAAACTACTCACAAGGATATCAGGAAGAAGCTTTTCTTTGCTTAGCAATAAGAGCCAGATACTCACAAAGAAGGGTCTTGTACCAGATCTTTAAGGTTTATCCCACTACGATCCTCGGCAAGGTTCCTGAAGCAACTGTCACTCACTAAAAAAAATAGAAATAAAATTAAAACAAAACAAAATAAAACAAACAAACAAAATAAAATAGGAAAAAAAAGAGGTGGAAATTTAAGAACAGAACACAGTTCTTTTGATTAACTAAAAATGATTTTTGGCGTTGGGTGGAATTTGAACATTCATATATAAAGTCTGATTTTCACTGAGGTTCCACCTAATTCAAAGATAAGTCAACTCAATGGAGAGTGATAAACACTGTATCCCAGCTTATGCAGAAATAAACTGCATAAATTTCAGATGGTATCCTCACAACTTGTCCACCTGGGGGCACAGGAAGTCTCAAACATGAGTAGTGGATGCGCAGGTATACACTTATCCATACACTTAACAGGAGAGTCTTTAATCATGCACTGATCAATATACTTTACTTAATGAGAAACAGTGAGAGATGCTATGTATTTAAGTTCATAGTTATTCATGGGTTAGCAAAAATGTTTAATATGAGCAATAACCTAAACAAGTAATTAAGAGCAAAAATTTATTCAAGCAACTTATAAATAACTTATAAAGTGCATGTAAAGCAGCTAGTTACTTTAATAACTGAAATTACAGTAAATGTCACAGAAGTTTAAAAGAATATTAGTGTGTTTTCATTTTCTTCACTACTTTAAAAAAAAAAAAAGAGACCTAAACCTCAAACTCCAAATTTGTTCTCTTGGCTAACTCTCTCAGCACTCGTACCCCAATCCCATAAGCCATCTCATTCCTCTTGAATGACACCACAGTCAATTTGAGAGGTGGAAAAGAAGTAGTGGCACAAATACTTTTAGAACACAGTATCAGTTTAAAAGAAATAGTTATTTCAGACTACAGCAAACTTTCTGAAGGACATAAAGGCTGTGATATGGAAAAATCAGTGTAAGGATCAATTTGCCTTAATGGGCAAGGTAATCCGTGAGACAGAAAGTTTATGAAGAAATGCGTTATTGCTCATCTTTCAACACAGAACACAGCCTCACATTTCACCTCATGGTGAAAGGGGACGTGTTTAAAATCATCTGCAAAAGCAAGTGTTCCTACTTCTTTCTCTCTAAATGCAAAATACACTCTTTAATTTACATCTCTTAGTATTCATGTGCATCACCAGCATCGAGAAAATGCAAATCATTCCCAAAATATATTGTTTTCACAGATTACAACACATACAGTGACAGACCTACCTAACATACTACAAAACTGCAAAATGTTTCTACTAGTACCTCTCATTGCCAATGCATCTCACAAGCGTGAAACCTGTTAAGTTTGCTGGGAAGGACAAGTATTGGAAGAAAGCATCCCGGAAGAAGAGGCTGGCATAGCTGATGGAACAGGTACTGGCCCTGGCCCTCAGACAAAGCCTGACAGTTTATGACTGTAAGAGAGGTATTTGTGAAGTGTTGAAAACATTCACCTCAATACTGAAATAACCAGTTGATATCCTAAGCTTTTCTTACCCACTGTCTCTGAAAACAGTACATACCAATCGCTCGCCACACGCAAACCCTGAAAGCCATCAGTCTTTCACTAGGGGTCTCTTGTCTTTGAGGTACTTGTCTCAGATCTTCAGTTTAAACAACAACCGCTTGTGCTAAGCCCAGACTCTCAGCTTGTTCCTCCCATGACAACTCAATAATTGTCTCTATAACAAACTGAATGTTACCTATACCAAGTTCACAAGCGCTGCCCCAATTGCCAGCGAAGCTCTCACTGAGCAGCTTGAGCCTTTGGGAATTTGTCATTTCCATCCCCATCTATTACACTGAACACAAGACCTTTGAGTGGATGTCCCAACTCTTGAGTTAAAGGAGTAATTCCAAGATCAGCAGACTCACAAACAATCTACGCACTAGATTTTATGGGAGAAAAAATTCCCAGCTACATTGATATTTGATAGGTTATATTTGCTTCTTGTAAAGTTTGGCAACAAAACAGCAAACAGAACATTTTACCTACAGTCTTGTCATAAATCCTACACTACCAATGTATCAACATATCTCCTATGCTAACACAATACATCATGAATAAAAATTATGCTCGACACTGTTTTTTCACTACTGACAAATCAAACATTTTTTAAGCATTAAATATTTAATCTAAACATGCTGCATTTCTTCTAGTGTCTCTTCCAATCTCCTCAGGGAAAGCAATCACAGTGATAATAGAGGAAACTAGTGTCATTATCTCAAAACTTTTTTAAAGAGGAAATGAAAAATGACAACATAAAATTATCTTATCAGTAAAACTGGCCATTATTTATCTGTAACTCATGATGTTTAAAACACAAAACGTGTTTCAAATAAATGTTTAAAATGAATGCCTAGATTTGCCAGAGACAGCCTTTGTTTTACTTGTCTCAACAAAAATCCAACTTCATAATACTCTTTTTTATGAATGAATTTTAAAACTGCAAACCTTCCTTCTACTTAGCAGACCGTGGCAACAGAAGCATTTGCTAAAAAGACTAACTCAACATCAAATATCTACAAACTTTGAAAAATGTATCAACCTGGTCTCCCTGGTTTTCTTCTTTGATCGTAGAGTTAGAACAATGTAAAGCTGCCAACCGGTAAGCAAGTCTCTTCTTAGGGTACTAGCCAGATTTAGAAAATACAGATGCTTCAGAGAAATGTAAAAAATTCCAAACCTGGTTTTAACAGTCAAGAATTCCAATAGTTTAGTTAATACTAACATTTGACTATAGCTGTCAATGAAATGACTAGCATGCATAGCAACAGGAGAGTTTCCAGTGAGAGGAAATGATTCAGTGGAATAGGCTGGAATAAGCACTTGGTCTGCATACAAGCACAGTCATGTCCCTTCACATCCTTGCAAACTCTCACCATAAATAAATAAAACAAATGTTCAGCAATAAATGCAAGGTGGAAGCAATCAAGCAGAGCAGGTACTCTATTTCTCACAGCTTAGAAAACTCTAAATCAACACTGTACATATTTTAAAAAACCCATATACCATGATTGAAACGCAAGCTATTTATTTTAAATAGGAGAGTGAAACTGTGATGGTATGACAGAAATATCAGGGTGATCAATGGTGCTTTATGGTTTGAGGGAGGAAAACATAAAAGAAAACTTTGCCTCATAGCCACAAATTGTACTACAGACACAGTTAGGCCATGCCTAACTTTTGAAGCACAACCAAGGGATACTTTTGGATAGAACATCTATATGAACACAGTCCCCATACAGGATTTTATCTTCTTGGTTCAAAATTAAGTTCTTATTTTTTAACCCCCAAAACTTTGTAAAAACTAGTATTTTAAGCATTGTGGAGTGGATGGTTTCTGGGGATATACAGAACTGTTAGCTGTTCCTCTCTACATACACATCAAGTGGCTGAGCCTCTGATCTGCATTACACCCCCCACAGGTACTTCCTTAGAGACACGGCAAATGACAACAAAACAGCTCCCGCTCCATGGGAGTACTGCACATACAGTGACAATCTGTAAGGTGCCAGAAATGTTCTTAATACATCAAATATTGGCACAAATATCACAAGCATCAACTGAACAAAACACATAGTCTGAAAAACATCACAATAAGGCAAAATCCCTGAACATGCATTGAACAGTTTGACTTCCAAGTGAGCTGTTACATGTACGAAAGCAAACAGGATTTAGCAATAGCACCAATTTTCCCAACATTCATCCTACTTCCAGCTCCTGGTTTCTATTACTGATGTTCTGTTTCTGACCTTGTCTAGTCTTGTGCCTAGGAAGTAACAGAGGTGGGAAGCTAATCAGGGAATATAGTTCTCACCTGTCAATTACACAGCATACAAAATTCCTGATGGAAAGGCTAAAATCAGCATTCACACTCTAATGTGCAAACATCCAATTTACAACAGTTGTGAAGCCTTCCCACTTGGCATTTGTGAACTTCTAAATTTGTCCATGTGATTTTTTTCCTTTGCTTTCTTTAGCAGAGTTTTAAATTAGACCATACTGAAGAGAAACAGATTATTAGCCTGTTGATTTCCAAAACAAGAAGTTCTTTAACTATGAAGACAAACTAATATTTTCTTCAAGTAGAGGCAGGTTGAAATCTGTTGTTAAATGTATCCTTTTTAAAATTTTATTTTTTAAATGTCTTACAATTTGAAAACCATGTAGGTCTTTAAATATGTCACTTAATCTCTTACCCTACACAGAGTACTTCCAGTAAAGAAGAGCCCTCTTTAGATCAAATCACTTCCAAATCTACAGCTGATAACAGTGATTTTCATATTTCTATGATTCAGAAAAAATGCAATAACCACCCTCAAAAAATGAACGAGTATCTACAGTTTAGTGAAGAAAATTAATAATTAAGTTTACCTCCCCCATATCTAAATATGCGATTCCAGAAAACTACTTTTACCTGCCATATTTTCCTCTTGGTTCCCAGAATTCAGAACTGCTTTTAGATTAGTTGTGACTACCTGTTTATAAAAATCATCTTGACAACAAAAATGCTATAGTTATGAAGGCAGTCACTGATGCACTATTAGTTTGAAAATACATGGACTACTACAACATTGAACAGTATGCACTGAAGTATAAGGTACCAATTTCTTACATTTTTGTCTTCTAGTGATAACATCTCCTAAGTTCAGTTCTTTTTCTTAGGACTTCTTCATCTACCCATAGTATTTTTGACAAGACTTTACCTTGCCCCCCTTTTTACAGGATCATTTATGTATTTAGGTTTTATAACAGGTTCATTCAGCAGCTAATAAATATAAAAAATACTTAGGAGACTTAGGATGTTCTGAAAAGTACTGGTCTAGCGCACTGTTGTATTCCACTCTGGCTTTGCTTGCAACAAGCATTATTCACAAGTCTCATTCCAGATTCAGGTGGTTCTGTTCCATGTAGTGCATGCAAACATCTCAGGATTCAAGCATTTTGCTTTTATGGGCCCAAGCTTATACACAAGGCAGCAAGCACCTTCTTTACCTATTATACATATTGTTTACTTCAAGAAATAATGACCTCTGCTAGGGAAGCCTAGGGTCTTAGGATTTAGGATATAAGAAGAATTTTTTTATTAACGTAACAGAATTTTTTCTCAGACCTCAAAACATCTCTCTTTAAAAGCCTGTTCTCCTGCAAACACAGAGTTCCTGTCCTATACATGTCCTATACATGTCCTATAAGGCATACTTTACAGAAAGCAAAGGAGAAAGCACCAGAAGATTGATTCTCTTAATATTAAAATGATTTTAAGGTATTTTATGGCTTCCATGGACAGTAACACCAGAGATAAATAATGCTGCTTTTTTTCTCTTCTACTGTCACATTATTCAAGTGAGTGCATGCCAACCACAAAACATACTAAAACAGATGGCACATTACAGAAATTTTGTAGCACCTTCTCCAGATCTATCAAAGAAGACAGCAAATTAATTTTAAGAGCACCACTTATACTATTTGCCTATCTGCACACAAACCTCTGACGTATTTGCAGAATAAAAAGAACTACAAGTCTGCATGCAAACTGCAAATGCTTATAACTGCCAAGAAAATATGTTGTCTGTGAGTACCAGAAATAAGGCAGGCTGGTTTCCTAAGAACTTGTGATCTAAATGCCATTAGCTATTGCCATATAAATCCAGATTCCCTTTAGTACCCACACAAGAAAGACAGCAAAAGCTAATACAAAACCATGCATGTGAAAACACCAGCCAACAACAACCTGCCCTCTTCCTCAGTGGGGCTAATAGTATTGAGTCTCCTCTTTGCCTGGCTGCTAATATACACTTAATTTAGAGATTATTTTAGAATTTTCTTTCTGTTACATTGTGTTTACTTTTCTATTACCCTATTATCGCATTTTTCATACACAGGTTAAACAGGTTTAAGAGAGGGGGAACCTGACAGACGAATGGACAGACTGAAGGATGGCATTGTCTTTTGGTCATATAAACGTTGCTCCCCCATGGCAGATAATCTAAATACCATTTTCAAAATTTCAAGACATCAACGCACATCAACTTTCAAGTTTCCTTCCCTTTTCATTTCCCTTTTAAACTTCATTTGCTAAAAATAGACGTAAGAGAATGAAATCATAAAACTGCAACACTTTTAGTTTTAACCCACAACCATTTAACAACAAAAAAAGTTGCAACACCTTAACATAGTTTTTAATAGGTTGTGCAATATCTGCCCAAACATGCCATAGTAGTGACAATTTTAAAAATTATGTTAGAGCATGGTGGCATTTCCAGCACACAAATAAACAGCACTCAAAAATCTGTCTGGATGTGAGCAGGGTCAGGCAACAGGAAAGATGCCATCCACTCCACAGGTTCACATATTCTAGCCTGAGAGCTGTGGAAAAAATGGCAACACAACACCTTAATTAAAGGAGTATTAAAAGAGCAAAAGTAGCTAAATGAAGAAAAAAAGTGTCACTTTTATATGCATTATATTTTAACAAATTCAGAATATTGTGCTGGTCAAAATAAGATGTACAGGACACACAGTATCAGAGTTGGCTAATGCTTTTCATATAAGTCCGGATTCAATTTTTTTTTTTTACCCATGAGAACAACAAATTGCATCCAAAAATAAGCAGGGCCTTTCTAAGTCAGTGTTGTATCCTTTCAACTTATGTAATTCTTTATTTTCTACTGCCAGAGAAAGCATCATGAACAGCAACAGCTCTGGAAAAGTGAAAGTAGCTGAGAAGGTCCTGAGAACATCACCGTTTGAGCTCATTTTCCTCTTATCTTTGAAAAGTATGTCATTGGAAATATAAAGGCTGAGGCAGCACAATTTAGAAGACGTTATGGAATGTATTCACCAGTGGGAATTTTTATTGTAAGATGCAATGTTAAAAATCTCATACAAACCCAAAGGCTGCTTCTGCAAACTATCAGATACAGCCTTACAATCAATGAAAGCACACTGTTGAGATGAACCTATCTGGAATAAAAAAAATAAACCAGTAACTTCAATTTACTTAATAAAATTTATTTTCATTGGGTACTCAGAGCTAGTCATAGTATCAAGACTAATTATAGTTTCAATTCATATATTCTAATTAACTCCTGAGTATAAGTTCTTAGCAGACAAGAGCAGGAACACACTTATTTTATTCCAGTTATTTTGATTCACCAATATCCCATAAGTAGCCTCTTTCTCATCCACCCAGCAAGAACTGCCTTCTGTTTGTTTACCACATCAGAAAACACCAGTGCAATGTATTTGTTCCTATTTTCTCTTGCAATGTAAAGGTCAACACAGCACACAAGCTATTAGCTTCATAGGATTTGAAGACAAGACTGCAGTGATTAGTTTGAATCCCTGCATATATCTGCCCTGCACATGAATGTTTTGGGACAAAAGCACAGAGAAAGTCTAAATGTATTTTTTCAAGATAGTAAAATTTAACATCCACCTTTATGAACATCCCATAGCAAGCTTTTCAACCTGGGCTTTACCGGATGTCAGAGCAGAACAAATCTTCTCTCTCTTTCCCATCAGAAAAAGTGTTATGAAGTGCCAGCATGGTATCCTCACAGACTGACAACAAAGTACTATTAGAAAAAAGGAGCTAAGCTACCGGAAGAACAAAAGGAAAAGGTTCAGGTGACCTGCTGAAAAACAGGGTGATCATAAACCAGAAATACAAGTTAGACATGTGAATCTATGATTTTTCTTTTTCTAGAAAACAGAGAAGCAGTAATGTTACTTCTAAACCAGATTTAAAGGAGAGCTGTTGTAATGATAAAGAAAAGTAAGACATTGCAGGGGAAGTGAAAAGAACTTTCTTGATTAGCTTAGCAAAAAAAAAGCATTAGATGGTAGCTGCTGGTGTGTTTATGTAAATAAAACAGCAAAACAAGTATCAGAGGGAGAAAAGATAAAGAATAGTGCTGCAGAAGAAAAATAACTGCGAGGAAATCCTAAGAAACAGAGCAGACAATTTCGAAGAGTTAGAGAGGTGAGCCCTCAAAAATAATCCTTCTGTAAGAACAGTGAGAGCAAGGAAAGCACACAGACTCGTTCTCAACAGATTTAAGGACAGATTATATGACACAGAAATTGTTCTTGAAGACTTGAGGCATTCTGTACCACAGTAGCTAATGTTGTAAAATTTATGCTAGAGTTTCTCTGAAGGCTATGAACTTCTAAATCCCCCCAGGGTTCCTCCCATTTTCTAACAGCAATTAAATGAGCCTTTTTTTTTGTGTATCCATTAGTCTAGTGGGTTATGCCTCTCTCAAATGATTTATCATTTAAATTTTACAATATTTGTGCGGCTACAAATTCCGCACTGGGTTTTAGTCTTTTAACAAGCTTGAGTTTCAACTCCATCCCATCGTCAGTGTGATCACTGTGTGATCACAGTGTCATCAGGTGAACTTTGGAAGAAACACATCAAGCCATTGAAGACATTCAACTCTTTGGAGATGCAGCATTAGCAATACTTCTAATTGTCTGTACCCAATAAAAAAATTAAGTTCCTCGAAGCTACAAATACTAAACACTTGATGGATTTTTTTTCTTTGGGCTCCTGTTACTGGAGATAAATTAGTTTGTGTTTTGCGTGGGTTTTTTTCCCCAACGTGTATTTCCAGTAAGAAGTTCGTGCTGTCCCTCCTTTCACTATAAAACCATAAAGAATTCCAGGATGGGAAGGAAAAGTATAGAATACAAGCACATCCAAGAGAGGGGAAGAGAAGACTGAAAACAACAACAACAACTAAAAGTTAAGTACCTTTGAAGAGTAATATCTCATTTTAGACTTCTCTGAAATTTTTAGTTCTATCACAGGTTAGAACACCTGTACTTAGAGCAGATGTTGAGAACCATTCCTCTACAGGGCAGTCTTTACAAGGAGGTCTTGATTTTCAGCTTTTCTGATTTCTTTAGAGGATGTCTGAGAGTTTTTTCAATACCTCGAAAAAGATAAAATTTTTATCTCTAAACTTAGTTTTCTTGTATGTTACGTAGTTCAGGCAAAGAATGTGTTTAGTTTCTTAGCTAACAACACTTGAAACAATTACAGCATCTTACATAGGCCCATTTTAACATCTTAAATAGATCCTTGGTTGCAGTGTACATTAATCAAGTCTACAATCAACCTCAGCTAGATGCACTTTTAAATACGATAAAGTACGCCTATGCAAGATGCTACCACATTTAGCGTATTACCTGCTAGCTTGATCAAGAACCACAAGAATAGCATGAAAAACTAGACTCCATTTTCCTAATGATATATTCTATCTATAAACACTGCATTTCTTATGCAAACCACTCCAGAGACCACTTCATTATTAGGAACCTGTGACCACAAGCTTGCATCACTCAATAATGACAGGATTTAAAAAACTTCACATTGTGGCTTGGAACAACAGCCTTCTTTGCACTGCTGCACAGCTAAATGCATACAGACCTGCTGACAGGTAGATAATCCTCCAGGACCAACCCACAGACCCCAAGGCCTCAGTGTGCTGTCTTCTTTCTGCTCATGTCTCATACAGCCCCAGACACCATAAATCAGGTAACTTGTCATCCTTAAGGAAACAGAGGTATTTTCTGCACTGTTCAACATAGCCTGCCAAATGCTGTTAAAAGAAACCACCTCAAAAACACATAGTAAAAAAGGGCAGGGGAAAATAGAAGGTACTTTGTACTTCTTGAGACACATATTGTGTGATGTCCACGTCACACCACAGCTGGCAGTGTGCACTCACAGCCCAGGAAGCCAATTGTGTCCTGGGCTGCATCCAAAGCAGCATGGCCAACAGGGCGAGGGAGGGGATTCTGCCCCTCTACCCTGCTCTGGTGGGACCCCACCTGCAGTGCTGCATGCAGCTCTGGGGTCCCAGCACAGCAAGGAGTTAGATCTGTTGGAACGAGTGCAGGAGAAGGCCATCAAGTAGATTAGAGGGCTGGAGCACCTATCCTGTGAAGACAGGCTGAGAGAGCTGGGGTGTTCAGCCTGAACAACAGAAGGTTCTGAGAGGGACACCTTATAGAACCTTCTAGTACCTAAAGAGGGCTACAAGAGACCTAGAGAGGGACTTTTTACAAGGGCATTTAGTGATAGGCCGAGGAGTGATAGCTTTAAACTGAGAATAAGTTTAGATGCGATAATAGGAAGAAATTCTTTACTGTGAGGATGGTGAGGCACTGGAACAGGTTGCCAGGGAAGTTGTGGATGGCTCACCCCTGGAAGTGTTCAAGGCCGGGTTAGATGAGGCTCTGAGCAGCCTGGTCTAGTGGAGGGTGTCCCTGGCCACGGCAGGAATGTTGGAATGAGATGATCTTTAAGGTCCGTTCCAACTCAAACCATCCTATCATTCTATGATCCCCTAGCCAGTGTATCTACGGCTTGAGCAGATGCTTTCCCTGAATCCAGACATACAACTATGCACTACAGGACTTCCAAAGAAGATTACAGGAAGGCACAAGGGAAACGCTTAGACAAGGTATGGAGCTGGAGGAGATCCAGGATCAGATCACAAAGCCAGCTGTCTTATTGAGGATTTTGGGTTCATCTTCTGAGTTCAAGTAAAAGCAGCTAAAGGTCGTCAACAGTACTGGACCAGGGGAGTGACACAAGCCAAGATCAACGGAAATTAGGAGAAAGTAGAACACTAAATGTATTAGTGAACTAATAAAACTGCAGAAATCCCAGTGACAATCAAGTGCAACTCCAGATTGAATGGTGTTAAATCATATGCAGCTATAAGATTTCAAAGCCTGAAGGTGTAATCATAGCAAAATAACGCCACTTAGCACATAAACCAGAACATAAACATGTATTGTAGACAAACAACTCCACTACAGGCAAGGACTTGAAGAAAAATACATTATCTTTTTTTATTTTTCAGACAAAATTAGCACCTGGGCCTAGCCTGGTGCATCTGTCCCCTTTGGTTTGCTTGCTGAATGAATCACCTGGGACAGAAGAGTCTCCTGTACGTAAGACACAACAACCATTTATTTAGCACCGCTCTATAAGCAAAGCTCTGAACTGAGGCCCTACAAACACCATACTGAGGTATAAAAGGCATAATTTTATACTGTTAGCAGAGATGATGAAAAGATGTTGACATTAAAATTCAGTTGTAGCTATTTATTTATTAGAAATAAAGATGTCAATTCATGCAAAGGGATCTTTAAACTGTTGGCTTTTCACAATTGGAAGATTAAATATTTAAATAAATCAGTATAATTTAATAATGTAAAATGAGAATATGAGTAAAAATAATTTTATAAAACTACTAATATATTTAGTATAAATAAATATTGTTTAGATGACAATGTAACTGTTTTACTCTAACGACTTTTCCCTAAATCTCATTATGAAGTAAATTATATCCATATGGTTACACTTTTCAATTCATTAAATGTGAATTCTTGATAGTTTATAGGAAGATTCTTCATGAAAGTGGAAAAAACTAGTATTATAAAAAGTGCTTGCAATAATTCTTAAAAATAGGACAGTTCCTCTTTGTCCAAAACATAAGTACTTCTTAAGATGTCTTTTTGTACTAGTACTCTTAAGCCTCCTTAAAACTAGTGGTAGTATAAAACAGACTGTTTCAAAACAGACACACTTTAAAGAGCGATTTTCAACTCTACCTACAAAAAAAAAAGCAACAAACAGCCAATAGCAGAAGTGGTCAAAAAACCAAAGTGCATTACAATAAATCCTACTACTCGTTTAAAAAGCAACTACCACAATATTGTTTTCTTTTTACAATCAACTTTCCATTATCAGAAATAAAATAATACCTCAAATAATGGAGAGAAAAATCCCTGCAGACAGTTATTACTGAGCATGCAAAACACATCAATCAACACAGCCTGTTCTCTTCACTGGGTTCAACCAGGCTATCTCACACCGTTTCTGACAGGTCTTACTTGCCCAGATGCAGCATTTGATTGGCAAAAGCTCGGGTTCAACTGAAGAGCCTGGCTAAATCTAGACCATAAGGCAGAGACATCACATTAGCACCACCAGCATCATCTTGGATACAGCAGGACTAGCACTGAGGCATATACATTAAACCCTGATCAACATTCACTGACTCTATACACACTAATGCCACTGTATAAGCTTAGGTCAGGAATAACAAGACAGATACACCTAAGCTAACCTTACATGGTGCCAACTCAGCCATGACAGGGTTTATTAGCTCAGATTGCAGTGGAGTAATGGCATCTAAAGAATCTTTAAGCTCCTGGAGGAAATAGTCACATTCACACAAAGCTGAACTAGTCGTGCTGTTTCAGATTTTTGCTTGGCTTCCCAGGGCTCCGCAATTATCACAAGCAGTGGGAAACGGTTTCTACACAATGATCTGGAAATGTACCACAGGTCTTTCCAGAACACTGAGCTACCATCCATGAAAAACTGCTGATATCAAATCCTACACAGGAGAGCGCTGATTCTAAAAAACAGGGTTTTCAATATTGTTTACATTTCGTTCACTGCTGTTTCTAGTGGTAGCAGTGGTGAAGATCTCAGTGGGACAAGTTCCACTCAGGTGTCATGGGAGGAGAGGATATCTCACTAGAAAGCCTGTAGTTCATGAAACCACTCTAAAGGAAACATAGATTCATCCCTTACTCCCAATCTCTAAAACCTCTCCTTTTCTTTGAGTTAAACTTTTTTCCAATGTTTTGTTTATTTTAACATTATGCTTATAAACTGTGCCTATTTTAACAGCGCTGGAGCTGACCACTTTTCAATGAACTGGGTCAAAGAACTGACATCATCAATCCTTCATCTCAGGGTTCATTTGTTTCCACATGTCTGTTCCTAATGCTTATGAATAAATTTTGAAAATGGGAACCAAAGCCTCTTGTCATTTCTTCCAGCTGGGAGGATCCTAGAAAAGCTGTAAACAGTTGGAAGTGAGCCAATTATCTCAGTGAGCTGTGAAAAACCTGAAAATCAGTTTAAATGCTAAGTGTTATCATCAGTCACTCATTCAACTAATTATTAAAATTACAATCTCAAATGATTCCAGAGTACTACAAGTCATGCTTCATATACCACTTGAAACATATGCTCCACCAAACCTGAAATACAGAAAATAAAAATAGGGAGACTAAAAATAAGCTAAGAAATTACACCAGGAGTAAGCTTTACATTTGTGTACCTTTGTTTATGCTCACTTACGGAGTTGCAACATTCAAGACTACAAAGTCTTGACTGCCGCTCCATGATTTCAGGTCTGGATTACAGGGTGAAATTTGCTGTTTATTCCCTTTCTGGAATCTTGCTGTGGTTTTACAATCAGATATTTTAAACAACAATTCTATGTGGCAAATCATGAGTTGCATATAAAATATTTTTTTAGTTTAAAATTTGCTTCCTTTAATAGCAGGTGTAAGGCAGTAAGAGAAATGCCTTCTGGCCCTATGCAACCCTCATTTGACATGAGCCCTGAGAATTGTAGCCCAATGTTTCCACCTGTGAACATTCCTCCAAGTGTTTAAGCACATTTGCTCCCATAATTCTATTTGTACTGGATTCTTTTTTGAGCTACTGTATTTTAGCCACGCTCAAAATTGCATTCCTTATTAGTTAAAATGAAAGCAGAATTACTGATGCACTAGGTAGCCTAGATTATTTCTCCTGTTTGTCTTAGCTACCTAAACATGACTTTTGACATAATCTTGTTGCTGATTTACTTTATTTACTTCATCTTTTAGGGACTCACAGTCAGTTCTATTCCTCAACACCTTTGCAACATACAAATGTTTTCATCTTACTCCTGTCCTTGTTTGTTTGATGTGAATAAATACATCATCTTTTACTTCTCCTGAACAGGGAAAAAGGTATAAATTCTGGAAATAATCTTGTCACACTGATATTTGACTCCTTATTCTTTCCTTTTAGTTCCCTCTCTTTGCTGATTCCAAATCTTTAACTATATTTAACTCTAAGCCTACAGCAAGCAACAAAATGGGAGAAGTCTTTAAAGTCTATACAGCCTGTCATGTCTCATATGTTTGCTTACCCAGGCAATGAATCAAATCAATCAATCAGCTGTCAGGACCATACCAAACCATGCTGGCATTTGTAGGAGAATGACACCCCATATGAACACTCCATGTAAATTTCTTGCAGCTCAAAAGAAACCCAGCAGTTGCCACATTTGTAACATGGCAACATGGAGCACTCTGCCAAGGGTTCTCCCTCACTAGTTTCTGCCCTATGCACCCAGCCAAGGCAGCAGTCCTGGAAATGAGACAAGCAGAGCAGCAGAACAATACTGAGAGGTTCCTGTTGACAGAGCCCACAGGAACAGTATGCATGGGCAATCACAGACCCATCTTGCCTGACTCCCTGCATTTGGTGCCCCTGCCTGCTGGCATGCTACAGCACTTGGCATTACAGGCTCAGATCCAGTCTCAGGCTGTGTATATGTGTGGCTGTCTCAGGAAGGCTAAACAGGTTATGATCCATTGTCTGGGCCCATTTCTTGCCACTGTTACAGCCCTATCAAGAATAATGTTCTTGTGGGCGTTCTGAAACTCCAAGTCATAAATGTATACTGGTTTTCCTTACTTCCTCTGAGTTCTTACTTGATCAACAATGAGAGGAAGGATGACTAGAATGATAGGATTATCGTTATTTTTTACTGCACCATCAGTTATCCTCATGGTTCACAAATGGCTAGCAAAAACAGATACAAATGGTATATGCCACTGAAAAGTTTGGTGTCATTTTCTATCATTATATAATTACTTTTGTCCTTACTGAAACCTTTGAGCTGTTGTGTTTTAAACCAGCCATTTGAAGATTATAAAAATAGACATGGACATCAGGGTAATTTAACTGGGAAAGAAAACACTTCTCTACCAAATGTTTTTTCTTTTTTTTAGTGTATTCTGAGATCTGCAATATTATTAAATTCCCTCTTAAATGGGCTGTTGAGTTAATGGGAGACCGAATGGATTGCACAATTTCCTAGTTTATTCTGCAATTCTTCTTAAAATCAGTAGTCATTAAAAAAAAATTTAAAAGGTCTTAAAATTTATAGGTATGCATGACACCCATGTTTGCCATGCAGTTTTCATGAATTCCACTAATGACTTCTGTGTATTTCCACAAGCATAGTAAGAAATCATAACAAATATTGAAAGTGTTCCTAAGTACCTGAAAAAAAACAACTAAACGTCTTAGTGAAAACTATCAACATAATCATTATCAAACAAACAAAGCCCACGTTTGCAACTTCACCAGTTCATTGAGAAAGGCCATTTTGCTCCTCCAAAGAACTGTTCCATCAATATGGAGCACGTAAGCAACTAAACTTTCAAAAGTGTCAACATTTATAATTTACAACAGTGAAAAAGGCTTTCAGCACTGCTATGACAGAAAAAAACTGCCAGACATACATCCTGAACATATTTTTTAAATTCTTCAGTAATAATGCCTGCTTTTGCCTATAAAAATTACTTAAACGCTGTCCATCCATTTTTCTGTGCCGAATTCCCATTTCCCCTTCTCGCGTTTCCTTCCTAATACTGTTTTTTTAACCTCATGACCAACTTCAAGTGAATTTTACAAAATTAGAGCTGTCAAAGCTTGGGAATCATTATAGAAAATTAGAGACATGAAAGATAGTATGATAGAAAGCATGGGAAATCAATGGCTGGAGAGAGGAAAGCCAAATTAGTGCCCTTACAAAGATAGGGCTCGTATCTATTCTAGTCCATCCCCAGTCCAGCAGCAGTCAGTCATGAAACACACACATCGTCTTGAATCACTGCAAACATAAGATCAGCCTGGAATTACTGTGTGACTTCGTGCTACCATTTTTCAGCTTGCTACTGTATTTATAATCTAGTATTTGACTAATTCCAAATGAAGTAATACTTCGAACAATGCAAAACAATTACACAAACAGAAAACCCTGAAAACCAAGAACTATTTCTAATGTTTGACAACCTAAAACACGTTAGTGAAATTATGAATGTCAAAGTTGCTATTCAACTTCTTAACATATACATATTCAGCAATGCATTAAAAAATTCACTATCAAAATGAGTATCATTCAAAGGGAAGTTAAAATGTATTATGGATAATGAGAAAAGTTCTAAATTGAGACACAAGTAGTGCTATTTTAGGAAGTGAACAGATGGCTACAGAAGAGCAGACCTAAAAATCAAGAACAATGTAGGGAGTCAGAGCAGGGGGGCTGGAACGAGGTGTAACTGGAGAACTTGTTTTTCTTATTCTAGTGCACACTTTTTGACAAGCTGAAGATATTACAAATCTACAACAGAGAAGACATGAATTACATTTTTAGGTATTTTAATGACTTGCAGAGCAGTGTTGGCTATTTTGCTCCTCCTCTCTGTACATACAAACATTCATATGCAACCATTTAGAAAAATCTCATTACTTCGCAAAACTTCATATACTTTTTCTATGTTGTCAGAAATATCAGAGAAGCTAAAAATTGGGTCCAAAATGTGGCTTCTTTGCTTTAAAACATTTCTATACAAATATTTGTATTACAAACTTCTAAAGAATTTGCTAAAGCCAAAATAGTGTATATAACCTTTTTTAAAGAATACTAAATTTTTATCCGACTATCAAATCTGTAATTATAATCCTCTAAAATTTGTAAAAGCTATGAATATCAATTAAATGTGCAAAACCCCCTGTATCTCAATAATCTCATCTTACATTTCCAACAGAAAAAGGTAGCACTTCCTCTTCTTCCCAAATACGAGATGCCTCCATGCCTTAGAGTACAGGATATTTCAACGGATTTAATTTAAAACCCCATTAATTCAAATTTACTTTTCCCAAGGAAAGGTAACAATCGTTGTTGTTATTTTGTATTAGTTATTAGTGTAACCTTAAGAATAACTTCTTTCTTCATAGTTGTCAAATGGAAGCATGAAGTATTTTAAGAGTTGTATTAGAATGACGAAAATTCTTATCAAAACCAGTAGATCTTGGCTTCAGAGACAAGTTGGCTGGCTTGTTTCTCCAGCCTTTTACAGTCCTTCTGCACGGAAGTATGACTCTCTAACGTATTAACCACACATCCCGATCTTGTGCCATCTGCAAACCTGCTGCTAACACCCAGATTATTAATGAAGATGTTAAACAGGGCTGGAGCGGGTACTGACCCCTGGGGTACACCACTAGGTCACCAGCCTCCATCTAGGCTTTGGGCCACTGATCACTATTCTCTGCACCCAACCATTCAGCCAGTAAATTCCATATACCAAGGACAGTAGTTTCTGTGTTTCCATTTTGACTTTGAGTGAGGATTATACAAATCTTCGCATGTCTACTAAAAGGTCTTACTATTTTTTTTCCTTTAAAAAAGAAAAAAAAAGAAACAAGAAAGACAAAATGGCTGTTGCCAAAAGAGATGTAAGAAGTTTATTCAAACAAATGTTCTTAGGTGACTAAATGGAAAACTGCTTCTGGCACACAAATCCAAAATCACTAATCCTAATCCATGATCAGTATATAACAAAACTAACCTAAAACCTGGGAAAAAACCAATCAAAGCTCTGGGTAGCGTAGAAGGTGGTTGTGAAGCCTACTTAACTTTCTGAAACATGTCTTCTGAAATCATTGACAATATACAATGTGTTACATACCCATCGAGAAGAAGGATTTTCCCTTATGATTCTGAAGAAGTTTAATTATTTAAAAAATTCACATCTAATGACACAAAATCAGTGCATAAAGGGTTATACTAGTTCCCTGTTGATAATTATAAATCAAATAAAAAATATTAATGACTTTATATGACCACCTATACAAACATACTTTGTCATATTTGAACTGGATGGACATAAACCAGACCTCCTCCAAAAGCCAGCCAGACCACTGAAGTGGTGTTATGCCTGAGCTGAACCGACAGGTCTGCCAAGGTCAGTCCTAGAACTGAACTACCATGTTAACACTGACATCAGCTACCTAGGCTGAAGTACAAGCAAAGCAACTCAGGTGTGTCTACAAACAAAAACCTAAATATATCCAGCACGAATATTCAGTATTAGAGTGACACTAATCAGATACCTGTTTCATAGTTTTAAAGTAAGAAAGTGCTATATTTTTCCCATCCAGCTATTTTCTTATGCAACAAGACATTTCTCTTTGTTGTAGAAACAAACAATACATTTATCTCAGCCTTGTGATTTCAGTGGCACATGCTTGGATGGAAAGAAAGTGGCTTGGAAAGAACCACCTCTACTCATTATCCATCTACGCATTTTCAGAGGTTTAAGGGTTTCATGACTACCAGCCTGTTTTCTTTGTTTTGCTTTTAAGTACAGAACTGTAAAGAAAAAACCCAAAAGATTTACTTCCTCAGCATAGTTTCAGAATTACCATGGTCTTAACACTTCTTGATGCTTGATGTTAGCTGAAAAGCCAATACTTTACAGGACAAGTAGTTAAAAAGCTCTTATAGCAGGCGTATGAAAGCATTTCTGTGGGAGACAGCTGTGCGCAGCATCCCAGCTGATGCCTCTAAGCAGCAGGCAGCAGACAGCAGCTGCCAGAGGAAGCTCTCGCTGGAGAGACACCATTCTGAGACCAAACCCTACAAAATTCTGCCATTAAGCAGAGCTAAAAGAAAATGCTAAGTCAAGGAGACAGCTTCTGGCTTTTCCCATTTATTTTTGGAGGGCTCCTCGGCCTCTAGGGCCAAAGGCAAGGTGATTGCAGCATGCTGTGAAGCGAGACACCCTGGGAAGCATGAAATCATTAAAACACTCGTTTAGACAGAAGGAGAAAAGATGAGTGAGTAAAATTCTAAGCTGAAAAAAACCCCCTCTTTGTATAACATCTTGATTACTGTAACACCCAGTCACTTTCCAAAAGTCATTTCAGTAACATGCTTTAGATTCTTCTCCTTTTAATCCACATTTTCTTTTTTTTTTCTGCAGACATTATGTAGTTTTAAGGATTTCTAAAGATTACTTTGTTCCTTGTACCCACCCTCCATTACAAAAAAAAGAATACCCTCCAACAGAAACAGAGAATGCAGGTGTTCATCTCTGCAGCTCTCATCTAGGATTCTGCTTCATAGCCTTGGATAAGCATCACAGAAAAGCCTGTGTGTGCAAATGGATTTTATCCTTGCTGTATACACTCCACTGTGGCAAAGGAACAGTTATCAACCATACACATCATCTCTAAACTTCAGGTGAGCATCTAGGTATGCTGAGCTCATTCTGTCTGGCATCTTCAAGTTGTTAAAGAGCCTTTTTTTGAAGACTTGTATAGAGAATAGACTGAAAAGAACGACTGACCCTCACAGCCTCCATTGCATTATTAAAATGCTTTAAAGCAAACTTGCTTAAGGGCTTACGTCTAACTTGCCCAGGCATTATTAATGCAATATTATTATTTAGCTGAAAGGCAATGAATTTCACAAAAGGCACACTGGTTGCCACGACTCAGCAGTTTCCCTAAGTGTGCTATGCCAAACAACATTGACATGAGATAACAAAATAGAAATCACTAACAAGAAATTTGAATACTTCCAACCTTGAATGCTTAATGAGTTCTGTATGTAGAATTCTACCAATAGCACCTCTGTTCCAGACGCAGGCTCCCAGAATTTTTTGCTGCTGTCAGCATTTACATCATCACCTTTTATGCACTGTTTTAGCCTGCTGCTGGTTTCCTCTAATTTGTTCTCTACCATAATGAATTAGCTGTTTTCTAAAAATGTTAGGTAAAGGAAGAGGAAAAAAACTGGAGACACTGAAACTGTTACAGCACCGAAATAGTTGCATAACAGAAAAAAAATGCCAGAGTAGCGCCTTGGATTTTATAGTTATGCTTCAGAAATGCCTTTAATAAATGATTTTGCAGAGATTGAAATATTGCTTCTGTACTGTTTGAAGAGCAGTAGTAGTCACAGTAGGACTTTAAATTCACTAGAGCTTTCAGAAGTGCAAATTCTCAAAAACAGCTTAGAAAATATAAGATGGGATACTGCTTGTGTGGATGAATGTACATGTAATGAAAGCAGCACAACCCTCCGTAATTTACATGCTTACAGACAGGTCTAAGGATCAGACACTAAAATAAAATAAATTGGGTGAGCCACATCACACAGTCAGTGACCTGGTACTCTTTGTTTTGGACTGAGTTGCAGAGTTTTGTTTAAATCTGTATAAAGTTAGAAATAATGCGTATACCTGGCAGACAGGCTTGAAGCCTTATGCATCTGTTCATAGCTGTATGTGAGTAGCAGCAAGGGAAAGCTACCACCGAAGGGCCAACAGAGCCTTTTTCATCCTCTTGCCAACAAACGTCTAATCCACTGCAAAATTAAAATCTCAAACTGCATTAGATTTGGCTAGCTGCACCAAGATTTTCACTTGGAAAGCTATCACTAGGTCTTTTTTCTGTACTCATTCCCCTTCAGAAGAGATCATCGTCTTGCCCACGTCAAGGGAAGCACTGTGTTGGGAGCTCCGTGGAAGACACTGTGCTTGAGGATTTAGGGATCCTGAACTGGCAATGCACACCCTATTGGGCCTTGTACTTAGAAGCCCATACGCTGGCAGGGGCAGTGCTGTCAGGGAACCTGCTGGCACGCCCCAGGTGGCACTGCTGGATGACACGACAGAGATGCCATGCCAGGCTCTTAGGAGAAATGACTGCTTGTTACACAAAATAAAAGGCACTGTGAGAGGGAAGAGGAATCTATCCACAGGCAGATATCCACATGCACAGCATGCTGTGGGAAAACCCACCTGGGGTCCATCTGAGGCTGAATGATTAAGGGGTTCCAAATCTCTGAAGGGACACAAGATTTAATTACTGTGTTTCTCTTTTTATTCTTCCTTATTAATATGGCTACTGTATCATGCTGTTCATTGGCCAGTCTTTCTTAGTGAGATCGAAAAGAACTCTACAACATCTCCATCCCTCTCCCTAGTGCAGAATTAATACAAAAAGCGAACAAAAAGAAAAATAGCTGAGCTATATGGCCCCCATGTCATCTGTTTCATTTTCATTATCTTTTTTTCCCACTCTGCACTTGCTTTACAATTTCTGGGCTCTGAAATTTATATACAGCTATGAATGCAACTTTAGATATGCTGCATAAATATAATCTTTATATAAGCTATACAGTTTAATATATGTATATACAGTTTAATATATCATTGGCTGGGCCCTCCTGTATAACGGAAAAAAAAAATTAAAATTCTAATGATGACTATAACGAAGTTGGAAACAGCACTTAGTATAATCACTCTAAAATGATAAGGTATTGAGTTAAGTGTTCTTTAAAACCATAAAAAGAAAATTACAATAAAATTAAGTTTTTCTAAAAGAGTCCTACAATGATACACAACTGTTGATTAAATACAAGTCCAGAGTTATCACCCAACAATTCAAAAAGTATACATTCTGTCAAGACACGTAGACTATGAACAATGAAAGAGTAAATCCAAGACAGTACTGTAACACTTCAGCCAAAATTCCAACAGACACTCGGTTTTTTTCTTGTAAAGTCACATGTTTTAAACAACTACTTTCAATATCAAATGTAAACAAAATTTTGAGAGTAATCTGGAAAATATGTTAAACCCTGAAATAAAATTGTTTATTCAATCCTATGTAACTAACTGGAGACAATTGGTGATTACAAACAAATTTAGTTTTCTTAATAATGCTCATCAGAAGATCCAAAACATCTACCACTATAGCAAAAAACCTAAAATAGTCATGGAAGGGAGAAATTAGCACCTTTGTTTAATTATTACCAAAAAAGTGGAACACATCACAAAAGACAAATAAATTTCAGCAGAACGACAACTGTAAAAGTAAAGGACACGTCTCAGATTAAGATAGGTTTCAGGATTTACAGGCTCTTCAAAAATTAAGCTGTTAATGCCAACACTGTGCATTCAAACCTGGCAGAAGTGGTATCTGCAACCAGAACTGTGATTACAACCTGTGTCATGAAAAGCATTGAAACACAATTTCCAGTAAAGTAACGAATACTTACACATCTTATAAACTGGTAAAGGGGTAAAAAAAAAGAAGGCAGCAGTAAGCAAGTTTCTAAAAACACCCTCCAATAAGAAGAGATGGAGATAGAGGAGAGGCAGGAAAAAGAAGTACAAAGTGGGTAAATCAACACCAGAGGCTGTTTCTGCAGAAAAAACTCTCCCTTCTAAAGCTCCTCATCTTAAAATAGTACCAGAGCTGTTTTTCTCACTTGTATATGAATGACAACATTTCTAATCTTAATTTACATGAATTATTTTACCAAAGCCAATGGTAACTGCTCTACTTGACTCTGTAAGACGACTCACAAAACCTGGTATTATATGTTATGATTACTTAGAAAGGGACTAAGCATTCACCCAGGCACACATTCACCAATGCTCTAGAAATTAACATGTTGTACCTCTGCAGTATATTTCTCTTCTAATTTTACAGTCTTTATTTCTTAGAACTTGGTAGGAAAAAAGGGGTAGACGTTTCCAGTCTCTCATTCGGTTACAATCAGTGGACACATCTATGGTCGCACCACTACATGACTGCTCGGCCTGCTCCCACCCCTGCAGCAGGTATTGTCATCAACTAAAAATCCTGAGTGACAGAACAACTTCTGAGCATTCAGGCAGAGCCTGAAATAATGGTAACACATAAAATTTTTCTTCAAGTATGACTAAAATAACACATGATTGGTTTGGAAGCAGAAGTTAACTTGACTTAAGGTGAAGTGTAAATGTAAAAGAGAATAATGGATAAATCATAAGGAAAAATGAATTCTGACTGCATTGATAGTCATCTTGTAAAACTTGAACGTAGTAGAAAGTAAGTTACTGGTATGCAGTAATGCTAGCCAAAAACTACAATAAATACTACAGGCAGTCAATCCTGCCCATTCATTTTGAAAAAGAAGAAAAAGCCTCTTTCAGGTATTCCATTCTTTCCTTGTCCCCCACCTACCTACTGTCAATTGCTTCTTCTTCTGGTATTTTCTTGCCTGAGAGAGATCATAAAGAGGGCAAAGGAATGAATACATTTGGACCCACTCCCCAAATAACCAGTCAAAATCCTGACTGTGACACTAAAGCTGCCTGCTTCAGAGTGACTGACTGCAGGCCACAGCTTGTGCCCCCACGTGAGACAGGATGGTTTGCATTAGCTACAGCACAACAGCCCAGCAGGCATCCTGCCACACACGCGGCCAGTGACACAGCCCTTAAGCACTTAATTATTCAAACCTGCCACTCTTCATCCTCCTTTGTTTGTTTGTTTGTTAATTACAAATACTTACATCTTCTTGGAGTTTGAGCCCTTTGGGCTTTATAAGTTCGTTTTTTTCTTCATAATACTAACTAGAAATATTCCAACTTTATAGATCCCTCTGTACACAACTGCAGACTAAGGTAGTTAGACAAGAACATTCCAGTATTTCAACAGTTTATTGCACTGAGTAGAATTCCCAATGTCCAGCATTTGGTGTAGTAACACAGCCAGAAAAAAACCGTAAATCAATCCAATATTTAATAAACATATTATGCTAATTTAATTTAAAATGATACAGTATCTGTCTTACTAGTTTTAATCTTTTCATATAACCTCAATAATTAACCAATCAGGAAAGCAATTTATCAGACCCAAATACTGGCCCACATAGCATCATCTCCAAAATCCAGTGAAATCAATGTCTTTACAACAAACGGAATGCAAAGAAAGTATATGTGCAATTATTTTAGCTGCACTGCAATTTTCAGCATTTCATAATGAAAATGTTTGCATTTATAGCCTTCAGTCTGCATATTCGTATGCTTATAACAAAGTCTACCTCAATTTTGTCTTCAAAAAGAGAAAAATAAGAAACTTTAATTAACTAAAATCTTTTGACTAGTGATACTCATTTCCTAAAAAACAAGACTAGTGGATAAGCAATTAAGAGGTAAGCTTTTTAAGAGTAACAGTTATTAAAGCTAACAGATAGCAATGGTGAAAAACAAGAGGTCTACAAATCAAACTAATAAAAACATGGTTACTGCTCAAAGAAAATGAATTATTTATTCTAGCTTTATTGCAAATACAGTTTAGGAACCACATGTTTCTAATACACCAATTTGAAACACTCTTTGCAATACAAATTTGTTTCCAATTTCAGTATTTGCAACATATCTTTATTATTAAAAGTGGATGCTGTTCCTAGCAGAGTGTTTGTAAGGACTGGCACAAATTCTCTGTAGAAATGAGAGAAAAAGCAAGAAGCAGTGTTTGATTTACAGAATTCATATATGAAATGGAGATAGGATTTATTTCCAATCATGGCAATTTTTTGTGCTAACTTTATGTGCACTGTTTAGTGGTGTTAAAAAATATGCCTGCTTCTCATAACCTTGTCCATAATGACGTATCTGATGATTTCACATTTTAATTCTAAACTCAGATTTAAAGAAAAAAAAAATCATAAAAATGATAGTTTCATACAAGACTCTTAAAAATTTTAACAGAGAAAGAGAGATTAAGAATGAATCTTTCTAGAGAAAGATCATATAAGAATGAAAGTTCAATGCAGAAATACATCACAAAAAAACCCCAAACGAACCCTCCTCCAACATACAGCTTTTTCAGTTCCTGCTGTAAGGCACTCCATAACTGCATAATCCTAAACATTGAGCAATAAATATGCATTATGGAGAAGGGAAATCCAAGAGCAACAGAAGTTCAAAACACTTCTTTGTTTCAATGGTAGCAGTAAACAATTGTCACTGCAAGTCCTTTACTCACAAGCACATACACATCACTGTGAATTCTAGCAATTCAGTTTTCTGAGTACTCAATGAAACAGTGCAATAAACAAACTTGATTTTTATTAAATTAACACAAGCTTTCCAATCTTTGACATAATTTATCTTTTTGATTTACACTAAGGAACTAACTCGAAAAACATAAGGAGCCTTTGCAGTATTTTGGAAAAACTTCTGCAAAAGCAAGACATATAAATGTACTACTGCATACATCTCTGTCTCTCTTACCACAAAAACTACTTCATTATACATGGCAGTGACTTTCCAAGAAATAACAAGAAGGGAAAACTATTTCAGATATGTATTCCATGTCTAGAAGTCATCTCAGAAGAGAGAATACAGTTATGAGAGCTATATTAGGAAAGTAAAAATGAGAACTTCTTCCTGACCTTAAAATACAAAATGTTCCTACAGTGTAACAGGATTGATGAAGTTCACATCTTCCACTTACTCATCTCATTCATCCTCTTAATCTTTGCTTGCCATGGAATTTTTTGTGTACATGGTAGTAGCCACAATGTGCTAGCATTTTCCAGACATCCAAGAAGGGATGGTCCATGCCCCAGGGAGCTCAGCCCTGAAGACAGCCAGGTAAATAGACAAAAGTCAGGAAAAACAAAATTAACAAGTCAAGCTAAATATCTAGATACACTACTGGTCTCACAACAAAATTGACCTGTAAGCTGTGAAGGTGACAAGCTGAAAGAGTGATTTCCGGAAGGGAAGAACCACCAGACGAATTCTTCTAGATTGTGCCATGCACTGATACTGCAGAGCAGAAAGCAAAACTGAGTCTGAAAAAAGCTGAAAAACAAGCAAGTAAGAAGTTTGACAAGAGAAGCATAAGCAGAAAGTGATAGTTATATACTGTCTTTCATGTTTTAGTTTACCTTCTGTCACTTCTTAGCTTCTAAGTAATTCCTTAAATAAAGCCCTAGTAGCATAATAAATCTAAATCATTTGGGTTCTGTCAACATTCTCGAAACCCTATACCTCAACCACACAAAAATTGTTATTTCAACAGAAAGGCCACTCTGTTTCCTTCATTGAGGATTATCCATCAGAGAATGTGCTGGACTTAAAATGCAGTCCTTGCTGTGAGACTGGAAATCCAAATCAATCCAAATCCGTATCTTATTTCTCTAAACTATTTTTTTCAAATTTAATAGGTTGAGTATTGTACAAACATTGTTATATAATTCTACATAGTGAATGATGTAACACATCAGGTTTTCAGAAAGCAAAATAATGTTCCAAAACCCTCAGAAAACTACCAGAAGGGAGCTGCATGAATACCAGGTTTGTGCCACAAGTATAGACTCCCTGTTTCTGTCCTTATTTTTTCCTCCTCACCTACTAAAAAATCATGACTAAAGTCTGCTAACACTTTTTTTCCTAAGCTTTTTTTTAAATAAATATTTAGGGAGTAAGATCAAGGCTCTGATCCAAAAATCTCTAAAAGCTGTTCAGATTTCCATAGTATTAAAAATGTTGTCCTATCAACTTCCTGTTTGAACAAATTACAGATCTTATTATATGATAGAATCACAGAATGTCTGAGGCTGGAAGGGACTTCTGGAGGTCACGTGGCCTATCCCCCTTGCCTCAAGCTGGACCACCTCCAGCCCAGGACCATGTCCAGACCCCTTTTGATTCTCTCCAAGGATGGAGAGTCCAAAACGTCCGTGGGCAACCTGTGCGAGTGCTCAGTCTCCCTCACAGTAAAAAAGTGTTTCCTGATGTTCAGAGGGAACCTCCTATGTTACAGTTTGTGCCCATTGCCTCTGGTCCCATCACTGGGCAGCCATGAGAGAAGTCAGGCTTGGACTTCTTCGCACAGTTCCTTCAGATATTTATAAAAATTGAGCCATCTCTTCTCCAGTCTATAAAGTCCCAGCTCTCAGCCTTTCCTCACTACAGAGATGCTCAAGATTTGTAATCATCTTTGTGACTCTTTGTTGGGCTCTCTCCACTGGACCCACATCAGGTTCTCCACATCTCTCTTCTACTGGGGAGCCCAGAAGTGGAAACTGCACACCAAGTGTGGCCTCACCTGTGCTGAGTAGATGGGATGGATGACCTCCCTCAATCTGCTGGCAACACTTTGCCCAGTACAGCCCAGGCACCACTCATCTTCTTTGTCACAAGGGTGCACTGCTGGTTTATTTCACCTTGGTGTCCTTCATGTCTTTTCTGCAAAGGCCTTCATGTCTTTTCTGCAAAGCTGCTTTCCAGTTCCCTGTGGTTGTCCCTCCCCAGCTGCAGGATTTTGCACTTCCCCATGTTGAATTTCATGACGGTCCTCTGTGCCTCACTGTGTGCAACCACAAAGTACAATCCTTTGGTATATCAGCCAGTCCTCCCAGTTTTGTGTCTACTGCAAACTTGCTGAGGGTATACTCTGCTCCATTCTCCAGATCCTTAATGAAGATATTAAACAGGATTGGACCCAGTATTGACTCCTGGGATACACTTCTAGTTACTGGCCTCCAACTAGACTTTGTGCCACTAATCACTGGCTGTTCTGCCAGTTTTCAATTAAATCATATAGTTTATCACTGGTCAAGCATTACTTCCCCTTGGTGAATCCATGCTGACTGCTCTTTATGACCTTCTTGTCCTTCATATGCCTGGAAATTTCAACTAAAATCTCTTTACAGACCCCCTTTCAGGAGGTCAATGCAGTTGGAATACTAATGTACACCAGATACTTGTGAAGCCTTTAGAGTAGCCAAGTGAGAGAAGCATCATGCATTGGGATGCAGTGAGCAATCCTAATGCCATGCTCCAAATTTCAATGGATAATATTTCACAACAGGTGGCTGGGCTGCAGTATTTGTTCAAATCTGACCAAAGTGTTACAATTATAGACTTCTAACCAAGATTAGAAGTAAGCAGGTATGTCCATACCCAAAAAATCAATTTTCCAAAGGCAGTGAGCTAACAAGAGCTGATGCTAGGAAAAAGCATGTTTCTACATAAAAGGGAAATTATAGCCTTTATGGAAACTTAGGTCTCTAGACGGCTGTACCTCAGCTCTCCTGTAGTGGCTTAATCTCCCTGTTCTCTGCCTTGGCTTCCCGTATCCTCCTATTTCCATTCTAACTACTTTCAATGAAAGCTTTCCCAGCAGAGATGTGCCATGAAAGTTCATTTCTGATCTTAATTTGAACCACTAGGTGCTGCTGCAACACAGACAATAAATAATTACAGCATAAACTCTCCCATAAAATTATTTGGGATTTACACTGCATGTGACAAAACTGACCTTAGGACATTATATGAAAACTCTTAGTACTGTCATCGTTTTGCCATGCTGCAACAGAAAACGAGCCGTTTCCAGCCTGGGGATTGATATTTTGCTTTTCTTGGACTACAAACTTTCTTCACTGATCTGGGATTCAAAAGCAACACATGAAAATCAAACATAGATCAGTCTGTCTGCCATCGAACTCTCCTTCTAAGCTAGGCGTATATAATGGCCAGAAATATAAAAAAGCTCACTCTTGTAAGTGAAATTTCCAGCAGAGCATTAAGCAAGTAACATGTTGAATATTTCTAGTCAAGGTAAAACACTGGCATCCTGGCCATCAGCCAGGACCTTTCCTTCGGACCTCCAATCTCTGAGAAACCCTAGTTATCTAACTCTTCCGTAACACAACATATAGTAGCCTTACTAGCTTATCACAGCTCCCAGGACAAGGAGTCCCAGGATGAAGAATTCTTCTATTTGCATTCCCTCACCCTGTATCAGGTCTATCTGGTTGTTAGCAAGTTTAAAAATCTAATAAATGGAGAATGGGCTGTCACTACCAGAATGGTGCATCCAATAAATTGATATGATTTGACAGAAATGTTATAACACTAATCCAACAGGTATGCAAATATGATCTGTGAACAACAAACAGTTTTAACTGTAAGACTCACACAGACAATGCAAACTGTATAAAATCTGAAACAAAACTGATGTCTTCTCTTGGACGACCAATTACATATTTTAAGTTGACTTTTTCGGTTCCATGACATGTAGAGCTGACACTGTCTAGAGTCTGTTCTCCAAATGAAAAAGAGGGAACATAGAGATTTCTATTCTATACAGTGAGTAACATTATCATCTCTTTTGAGAATGACAAATACAACACCACCACTAACTATAAGAGCTGTTGCCTTAAAAATCACAAATATTTCTAATGTTCTAAGTAGTTATTTGAGAGCATATAAGCAGTATACAGAAAAAGTCTGTCATACTCTAGCACAGTCGACAGTGTTAAATCCGTTTTATTGTCAAATTTTGATTGAACTCCTGGAGGTTCGGGATGAAACAGAGAACTTTAATGTGGATGAGAGTACTCTTAATTTCCTTGTAACATCATGGACTAAATTAATTTCTTTTTCGGGAGGGCTTAAACTTTTCACTGCTGCTACCAAGAAACTCAAAATCATTCTAGAAGAAAAGTGAAAACAATAGTGGATTATGCTTTGAAAACTCTTGTATCCCAGTGAAAAAGTGCACAGCACATAATCATGCTGTCAAACCCCCTGCCAGTCTCCCTACAAGAAAGGGGAGGTAGGAAGAACCAGCAGGTCGGCAGTTGACTGACTACACTCAGGTGCTGCATACAGCTTTGAGTTCAGGTGATAGCTGAGACATGAGCAGAAATACAGGCTGGGTTGAGAATGGATTGAGAGCAGCCCTGCTGAGAAGCACTTGGGGGTGCTGGTGGAGGAGAGGCTGGACAGGACCCAGCCATGGGCACTCCCAGCCCAGAGAGCCAAGTGTGTCCTGGGCTGCATCCAAAGCAGCGTGGCCAGTAGGGAGAGGGAGGGGATTCTGCCCCTCTGCTCCACTCTGGTGAGACCCCACCCGCAGTGCTGCATCCAGCTCTGGGGTCCCAGCACAGGAAAGACCTGGACCTGTTGGAGCGAGTCCAGAGGAGGGCCATGAAGATGATCAGAAGGCTGAAGTACCTCTCCTGTCAAGAAAGGCTGAGAGATTTGGGGTTGTGCAGCCTGGAGAACAGAAGGCTCTGGGAAGAGCTTACAGTACCTTCCAGTACTTAAAGTGGGCTCCAAGAGACACAGAGAGGGACTTTTTACAAGAGCATGTAGTGACAGAACAAGGGGAAATGGCTTCAAACTGCAAGAAGGTTGAAATGCAAAGTTCAACAAGGGGAAATGGCTTCAAACTGCAAGGTTGAAATGAGACGACCTTTAAGGACTTGTCCAACCCAAACCATTCTGTAATTCTATGATCTTTCCTGCTTCCAACATAAATTATTCTGCACAAGAAGACTTGAAGACAGCTGTCATTTCTGGTCCTATATCAGTTCTTATCATCTTGTTGACCATTTTTTAATACAATCCAAATAATTTGGCCCTGTAATTCAATTCACCTGTCAGCAGGGATGCATTGACTAGTCTGAAGAATCTGATCCACAGCTTTCTTCCCAAAACAGACAGGGAACAGTTGTTTCAGAAGTAGACTGAAAAAAATGTAGACTGAAAAAATTTAACATTTTCTCCTGCAAGCTCAGTCTGGGTCTTATGGCTGCTGAAGGACAAAGGCTTTCAGTGGAGGTACCCACCCTTTTCTCCAGAGTCCTGACAAAAGTTATTTCAATGGCCAATTACCCTAAGTCTTCTGTATTTCATTCCTGAAACAGATTTGTCTGGCATTTGCTTATGTAGGCTCCTGATCCACAGTGAATCTCTTCTAAAGAAATCCTGGAAAGGAATCTGGAAATACTGATCCAGGACGACCTGATTACCATGCTCAGTGTAATTGCCAAGTGTCTGATTTTAGGTTTGGAGTTGGGCTCTTTTCCTTCCAAGACTCTGGGACAAAATAAACAGTGTTGACCTGAAGCAGAGACTATTTCTCAAGGCTTTAAAAAATAAGGCTTACCACAGCCTAATTTTTTAAGTTTCTTTTTCCTTAGCCACATCACACTGACAATCTATAATTATCTCACAATCAACACTTACTCACTTCTCAAACTCACTCTTCTTCTCTGCCATCTTCAGTTGATAGAAGAAATTTATTGCAACATTTTTCTAGATATCAAGTACATAAACCTGCACCGTGCATTGCAACACCTTAACCTTTTATGTCAGTCTGGAAGACTCATGTTCTTCTACATAATATCTTGCCCTAGATCAGTGGTGTTTTCAAGGTACTGTTGTCCCAGTGACCACACCATTATTATGCAGAACTAGAAGGACATACTCCCAATGTTCCAACCTCTTCTATTTGTGTCCTGTTTAAACCAATATAAAGACACTGTAACCAAGGGATGCTGCAGGATAAGTACCAGTGGTCTAAACCTGACCAGTTTAACTAAGTTCTCATGTACTACCATTACTACTTGTTTGACTGAAGATCAGCCAAATTAAATCTAGATTTACTTTGCAGGAAAAAGAAAATCCAGTCGACTTAACAAAAGAAAGTTTACCCTTAGTGAAATCTAGTTGTCAATGCTGAATTTCATGCTACTTTTTGTTCGTCTCCCTAATCTGAATTATTCTTTCATTAATATTTGAATATTAGTGCCCTTTAGTTAAACTAAAATGCTTGGTAATTCCACCCCTAGCTAAAGGCATGCATAAAAATTTATTATTTTGTACTTATATGGCTATGTGCCCAACTTATTAAAAATCCCTGCTACTTACCTACAAGACTGGATGCATAAAAAAGATTCTTTCTCTATTCCACTTCAAAAGAAACTCTTGAGATAAAATTTATATGCTTATGCTGCAGACTGCAATCGTTTGGATCTTAAGTGTGTCTTTCATCATCTTTTTTATTTTTGTCTAAAATAGTAAGTTTCTAAATGTGAATCAATATCACTTCAATAGTGCAGAAGAGCTCTCCTGCATCAGGGAAGAATTTGCTTCCTTGGAGCATTCATTTCTAGCCTTGCCACCAACTTGCTACGAATCACTGGGCCTTTTCACATGTGCTGTCTGACATGGGGCCTCCCTGTAAACCACTCCTAAATGGCCATGCCCTTTCAGCATCTACAGTCATCAAGAAGAAATCACTGAAGAAATGAAATACGTTACTAATATGAAGAATTTAGAAAACCAGGCAATGTCTAAGCAAACAAAATAATATTATGTTTTTGAACAGACAAACTTTAAATCTCCACTTCTCTGTGTGCCATTTGTGAAAAGGAGTAACACTTCCCTATATCAGAGATGATAAATAAATTCTACTTTCAGACAAACTGATATGCTGAGATGAAAAATTATAGAAAACTTCCCAGCAAAACTCGTTTCTTTTTAACACCATACTCCGTGAATGATGAAGAAGGCTTATCGCTCACAAAAAATGATGACATTATAAAGAAATGCATAGCTACATATTTACAGCACTGATGAAGTTCACCACAGGAAGGGAAAATAATTATGATTAAAGACTAACACGATGTTCAAACTTAAGGAGACAGGCATTTTAAATACAGACTCTTACTGAATTTCATGTGCTGAGGTTTAAAACTACAACATTTAACATAGCTTTTAAATGCATAATTAAAGGCTGAACAAGGTTCCTAGATTCACTAATACATGGTGGAAGTGCATGCACATTAAGTTTTATAGCATAATTTAGTTTTTTCTCTAATTAAGAAAATATACTTTGCATTATCTTCTGAGATTATAAACACAAAGAAATCCAAAGAAGCCTTACTGGTTTTGACTAACATCCTTCTAGGTAAATATATTTCTGACACTGACCATAATTCGACTTTTATGGATACTCCTTGTAAGATCTTCTATGGCAACAGTCATACTCATTTTGTCCTGACAAAAAATTTAATTAAATATTCAATTACACATTATCTGTTAGAACTGTATGCTGCTTTATAAATCAATTAACATGACATTTGGAGGGGCAGGAGAATAAGACTGGGTAGCCTTAGTTCAAAAATACCTGTTTGCAGTTTACAAAAGACAGCTGACTGAATAGGAAAGGGGAAAAAAAAAGACTATATTAAAATCATTTGCTAAACACCTGTTACCTATCACCATACTATTATTTTCCACGTATGTCTACATATCTCTTAGAATGATTATTAGAAATATTCATTTCCTGGAGTAAAAATTTTCTAAGTACCTATCCATGTCTTAAAAGAAATATTCATATTAAAAGAAAATAATTAAAAGCTATTCTTACAAACAGGCAAAAATATGTTCCTTATATCTTCCTAAATCCCTAACGGTTCCTAAGAGAAACCACCAGGATTGTTTGTCCACAGAGAACTCTCCTTATCAGCTCCATCACTGTCACTACCAACTTAGTGCAGCTCTACTTTCATCTCATGCATACATCCCTGGAGATCAGGACTGCAAGGCAAACACTGCAAGAGCAGTGCAGTAGTTTTGTTTCAGGGACTACTGTGGTAGGGTTTCCCACAAACAAACATACTGTCCTGTCTGAAAACAACCTAAATATAAATCAAAGCAAAACATTTACTTGCAATATTCCAAATAAAAACATCCCCAATCCCATGGGTTACAAAGAAAGAGTAACAGAGATTTTAGAAAGATGCTCATATCTCTGATCTAAGGTCAAATTTAAGACTGTTCTTAATCTTAAAGCAAATCTCATTCTTTGCACCATGAGACGTCTCCCATCCATGGAGCTAATGAGTCTTTCCTATGTAAGACTTGCACCCCTATATTAGCTGAGAATTTGACAGATTGTGATAAACACACATACGTTTGTCTTCTTTTTTATTTGGATTAAAAACCTCACTTTCTTTGTTCCCTCAAAATTACTGACCACCAGCTTTTTTAAAAAGTAGTTTCCAAACACTTTTCCTGGATTACTCAGTGACTCTACCATTCTGGAAAGAATAATTACCCTTTGGAAGGTAAGATGCAATTTTCTTCTGTCGTGACAGCTACCAGAACTTTTTAAGAAATATCTTGACATCCAACTAGATGAAACTATAAGCAAACAGTGGCTTTGCACTGAAAGAAAATAGTTTTCTTTTCTACTATGGACAACATTCAAAACTCAGTGTGAAGTATTTGCATGATACAGATCCTAAAATTTGATCTATTTCATGTTTGTATTTCATATAAAACTTTGCAGGTTGCATAAATTAAGAAATACACTTTATACAACCTACAGGTGGGATTAATATACGCAATTATCACTGGTTTTTAATTTCGGCCAATTACCCGGAAAACCCATAAGTTTTGACTGGTAAAGCAGAAATAGGCTTGAGATGATGTAACAGACATTACTATCTACCTTTGTAAGATGGAGAAAGAACTCACAATGTCTTTTAACAGTTTATATGTTTTCAAAACATATGCTGTACTTAAATAAATACATCAGAGGTCCACATAAAAGCACACACACTGAGAACTTAAAACTTCTAGTCAGTAGTTCTGAACAGTCTCAGATATAAAACTTGCTATGACCAGTTACTGAGTCTTCAAAACTGCAAGAGAATAACATCTCAGCCAGCTGAGACATCTCCATTGGCTAAAAGGTAAACATTATTTTAGTGTAGAATATCTGCTCTGCATTAGCCTTTTATTATTAAGTATTTTGTTATTATTATGAAAGAACCCAAATATCAATCTCTATCATTCAAAATAACATAATTCAAAAACTTATTTCAAAACTTTTCCCACCTGCAAACTGTTATTCCAAAACACAACGGGTATTGAAAAACTGACTCTTTGAGACGGCAAACCGATTTTTTCAACCAGATAAGAAGCTAGTACCTACAAAATCTTTCCTTTTTAAAAATCCTGTCACTTCAAAAGGAGTTCTTTTCAGAAAATTAATGAAGTCAGTTGTACAAGCAAGGTGTCAGTTTCAAAACACCACACATGCTACTACAAAAACAGTTCTTGGCAACATCAGAACTCTCTGAAGGAGATGGCTAAGAATGGAGAGTCCTTAGAGAGGAAGAGTTATAAATAGGCAATAACTTTCTCTAAGAGAACACTACCACAAAGTCATTCACCCTCCGAAAAGCTTTGCAAAGTTACCTCAGCTAAAAGAGGTACGAAAAAGCAATGGCCCTGCAGGAAGTATATATTCCTGAATGGCCAGATGCTGGTTCCATTTTCCTTGTGTAGGTTTGCTTCCATGGTGCAATGGCTTCATAAGCAAATCCTCACTGCACTGTATAACATTGTCCGCCTCAGTCTGTGAAACAGAAATAAATTACTGCATCCTGTTAAATGAAAACCATCAGTTAAGAGAAAATACTGGGATTTTTACCTCCAGTATACTTACACCCTAGTTTAATTTATACCAAGACGAACTCTGAATCAAGTATCATATCCGATATGAGAATGTCACTCAGTATGGTGAAAGAAATACAGCTTTCTAGTTATGGGGTAGCTCAAACAGACACAAACCCCTTTGGTGATTTGGACATACATATACAAAGTTTCTTTTAAATAATGTAAAAACATGTGAACACTCAAGGAAAAAATATCACCCCAATAGTTTTAAATATATAACAGAGATAAAGAAATGGCGAGACCAGCCTGAATTACCTCTGCAGATTGTCAGGTTTAAAAAATAGTAGATGACTCCACCACCCACCTCCTCATCAATACTCTTCACACTGAACGAGGATGTGAGCGGAGGCAGCCACACTGTGTGTACACTGTGTTTGCTGACTAGAAGAAACAGAAGGCCATTGCCTCTTGATGTTTCTTATAAAATAAGAGTACTTGAGAACAATGGAAGTAAGACTTGTTTGCAAAGGGTTCAGCTATGTTCACAATTAGTTTTATTTATTTATTTATTTAACTGGGGAAAAAAAGAGAGTCTACAATAAAATTAACTTCTCTAAATAGTATTTTATTTTTTCTTGAACAGTTCGTTAATAGAAGAGACTTTCCTATCTGTTCTAGCACAAAGGCTCTGCCTCACCAACACCATCACATCTTCCCAGCTTCCAGTCTTTTCAGTATGTAAGACAAAACCAATAATCACAGACTGAAGCAAAATTTCTTTGTTAAAAAAATTACCATGATTACAGAATTACTAAGAAGTACTTATTGAAGCTGAATGACAATATTATATTTTTGTAATTTACTGAATGGTTGGAAGCAGGATACACTGAAAACCCCAAACATAAAAACCACACAGACTCAAAAATTCTCATACTCTTCTAGAGCACATCATAAACACAAATAACTGATCAAACCAATTTCAAACTCAGCCAATTCAGTCAATTCAAGAAACAGGAAAATAAATGAGAACATGGGTTTTGATAAAGCAGCTGACATTTGCTTCAGGAATGGCAAAACTATGTAAGGAAACAAAATTGACTCCATTCCTCAAAATAGCCTACTGCTATCAGACAGGTAGATCATAATGAACAACATGTAAAGCCTTCTACATGGAAGGAATGCAGGATTTTACGAAAAAGTAGTATCTCCCCCTCTCCCACCTCTAATTTGTGAAATTAGAGGGGTATGTGTGCTGCAGAGAGATATCGACTTTACAAGTTGATAAATTCTTTATAAAACAAAAGAGAAAATACTGTCTTGTCAGTAACTAACTATTAACTATTTTACTGAGTTTTTATAAATTAGGCATACTTTTTACTAAATCTGGATGATTATAATGAGCTGTCCACTGATCTAACCACAGCTTTATGCCATATTTACTTTTAGCTAACTTAAACTACTAGATATACAGTGTGATCCCACTCTTGAATCACCCAAGCACAGTTAGATAGCAAATTTCTTTCCAAGTTTAAGTTTACAAAAATACCATATCAACTACATGCAACTGTTTCTCCTGGGTAGGTCAAGCCTTAAAGGATAAAGCAGAAAAAGTGAAAGATTGATTTCAAATGAAAAACTGCATTGTTGGAAGCATATTTCAAGAAGATTTAAGTTTCACTTCAAATAGAACTGTATCTTCACCTGCAAGTTGGCTGAAAATTTTAATCTCTCCTTTTCACATTCATCCTTTTTATTACAGCTTGTTCTTGCTTTTCAAATGTTTGGCCGTTGTAAACCAGACATTATTTGTGGGAGCACAGCAAAAGCATACAAATGATGTACTTCTGATGGAGACCAGTTATCTTGAAACAAGTGCTTCCTCATTTGTGCCTTGTTCTTATACCTTGTTATTCCAGACACAAAACAGTAATGGTTTACTTTTAAATTTAAAAATGTCATATTTTTAACACTGCATGCGTAGAAAATCTTGTGGGAAAAAGAATGGAAAAAAAAAATCCCCATAAGTGATCAGAAAGAATGTAAAGTGGCTCCCTAGCTAACCCTGCATGTGATCTCTTGGTTTGCTCTCACAGTGTTGTAACTGAACAGAATGAAGGATCATTACCTACAAGATGCAGGGGGGGAAACCAAAATCAATTGCTGTTGCTAAATGAACTGTACTGAAAATACCATGCTAATGATAGCAGTCACTTTTTTCTTCTTTAACATCAGATCAAGAGCATTCCATAACATGAATGCCAGTGCTCTTCCCCATGTATTTAAGTAACCTTACATTAAGAACAAAGTAATGATTGTGCTGGGTTAGACAAATGTCTGTTGAGCTCAGGCTTTCTTACAGTGGCAAACAGAAGACACCTCAATATTAAGTCCAGCATGCAGTGATACTGCTAAGGAACACTATGTCAGGACCCAATTTTTCAGAGCCCCCAAGACCTGAAGAAGTATTTATCCTTATTTTCTTCAGTGAATGCTTCTTTCATCAAGTTCTTAAACATAAAACACTTAATATCCACAACATTATACGGCAAGAAGCTACATTCTATGCTGTAGGCCAAGGACCATCTCCATTTGTTTGAGTATGCTAAATACTCCTTTTATTTGATGGTCCCTACTTCTCGAAGTAAAAGTCGGGCAGGATAATGACCTTTGCAACGCAGGGCGCAGTCCCATAAGACCCAAGTTAGAGCAGAGCACATCAGGGTCAGCTGCAACCCAGTGATCTGTATCTCGCCCAGCCGGCCTTCACCATGGGCAGCCATGCCAGGAGTGTCTTCATCTGCACATGCTTTCTATAATGCTGATGCAAGAAACTCTTTAAGAGGCAATTATGAAAAACACTGGATATCAAAAGACTTCTATGGAGCTAGTACTGACTAATGTTCTTGAGCAGAGGGGTTTTTTTACATTTATTTGAATGCTCTATGAACAATCATATAATTTGCAGAAGGGGTTGCAGAACCCATTCTTAAAGCTGGGGCTCCAGCATGAGAAGCAGTAGCGAGATCACTTTCCTGCATCACTGAAAAATCATCAGGAAACAGTGTAGCAAATTGGCAGTCTGTAATAAAATGATTATAGTCTAAAGAAGCCAGGGGAACATAATTAGTATGCATGGTTTTTAATGCTGAACTAAAAGAGTAATTATTTAAACACTAGAAATTACAATTCCTTTTATTGATTTATTTAAAATAAAACTTGTATCTTCTGTGATATAAGTGGGGAAATTCTCACATGGGGTCCCAAATATGCTTTCCAAATTCTACAAATACAGAGACCAAATACATCAGGTGGAAGACTGTCTTCTGGGAAAACTACAGGATAATTAATTCTCAAAACCCATGATATGAAAAAGCAGAAACTTCATGAGACTCCAGATATGTAGCGGGCTAGGCACCATGGTTAGGGTTCCTACTGAAAATTTCAAGGCAGAGCAACATGCATCACAGATGAAGCAGCATGTCTTAAAACACTTTCTCCTTTGACTTATCTACACTATGAATTTACTCTTGCTAACAGCATTATTAAGGAAAGAACTGCAGATGAGAAACCACTAGGTGAATAAACTCCGACTCAAGGAGTTTCAGTCCACATGTTTTATAATCAACTTCACCACATCACTTCAAGCACCAACACTAAAGCAAGCATACGAACCACACATGATATGAAGCTTCTTTGTTCCCCAGAAGGAAACCAGTCCATTCCACAAAATATTTAAGAGGCATTAACATTTTTCTCAGCCCTTCCAATATTTGTCTCCATCCAGTAAGAAATGCTAGCTTACAGAGGCAGGGAAAATAAAGCCAAAAATATCCTGTTTAAATTGTAAAGTCAGGAAGAAAACTAGAGGAAGTACTTGACATCACTCAACAAAATCAGAAGTTTTCACTTAAACCAAAGCAGTGTTCTGAGATTCAGATATTTAAGCAAATTTTGAGGAGGAATTTTAAAACATCAATGCAGTCACTAGATTTTCTTCCCATGCATAACTTGTCAGCAGATAAAATATATTACAACTGTTTGAGAGAGTATCTGACAGTTGAGTAGCAAAAAACCAGTAAGGTGGCACAAACAACATCAGTAGTATCAAAGAAGTACCAGAATAAATTACAACGGAAGGAGGTATGAACCCCAAATTTACTATGAAAAAATATGTACATGAGATGATTTTGCTTATACAGTGATATGTTCCAGAAATGTTTGTTTTCCTAAACATAATACTTTTGAAAGTCTGATTATCTTTTTTTTTCCTAGATATTATGAAAAGTATAACAATTAGCTAGAAATAGTCTGCTTTGATTTTGATTTCTGATTAAGAACCTTGTGACTTTTTGTAAAAATTTTAGTGAAACTGGCCATCAATCAGGCCTAGCAACAGTAATACGTTAATTAAAATTATCTAGCCTCTCACCTGTCAAGACCTTAGGCATGTGTTTAAAATGATGACTAGACAGCCACAAAGATATTAGAGACATCGGGTTTGGTTTAGACAAATGAGTCAGTTCACCACTAGTGAAGCACTTTAAGAACTAGTAGTATAAAGATAATAGTTACAGATATTTACTTGAACATCCTCCCTACCATTGTCTAAGACCAGACCTTGTGAAAAGACAACAACAAATCATCCAAGGATTTTAAGCAGTAGAGTTATAAAAGCAAATGAAAAGCAGAAGTTCAGAGAGCAGAAAATTATCACAAGATACAGAGAGCTCATGGAAAAGAAAGGAGTGGAAATTTCACAGAAAAGAGGCCAGAGGTTTTTGAGCTAATTGTTTGCAGAACTGCTTTCACAATTTGCAATGCCCAAGCAACTGCTCGTGAAATTTTTCAGGATAACTGACTGATTCTTGATTAGTTAAAAAGCTAAAGGAAATAAGTAAATTCCTCTTTCACCTAAAGAAGTGGAACAGTACATTTGGGAATTTTTTTTCTAGTTTAAGTGTTTTACAAAACAGTTTTGTAATGCTTTTGTGGTGCTTTTTCCATCAAGAGCCACTAAATGCATATGAAAGACTTCTGCCTTTACTAACAAGGCAGAGCATCTGCTGCTACAACAGAAATTCCTTTCCCTGCAGTGAAATTTTAAAGATTTCTTCTTCAAAAACAGCAAGATGACTAATTAGGAAACTTCTCAGTACAAATGCTAAACAGAAAATGTTTATGCTCTTACAATGGTTAACGCTTTACTCCCAGTAGGGTGTAAAAAAACCACAAGAAAACCCTCACAAAACCAAAATTCAACCAAAAATCAATTTAGCAAATGCAAGATGGATCTTCTCTGCTGTGATTTTTAGCAACTAAGTTACACAACAAATGCATACTGGAGTTTTGTTCCAGGCCCTGAACAGAACATCGTTTGAGAGAGGCAGCTGTTCAACATGACAGCTACCACAACATCCAAAGAAAGGCAATGAGCTAGAGCTAAGATGCACAATAAGGAGACATATGATGCTCACTGAAAACAGATGCAAAAAACTTGGATAGTGGCAAGACTTGGAATCAAGCTGACATTAAATCCACTTTAAAAATAGACAGGGATACACAATTTGTGAGTTTCCAAACTTGTTACTCTAAAGAATCTGATAAAAAACTCTCTGAACTGTGATGGCAAGACCACAAGTCAGTCAACACTTCGAGATACAACTTTCAGAATTTTCTCCTTGAAATGAGAACAACAAAACCACAGCAAGAGGTCTGCATCTCTACAGCTTTCTTTTTCTAAGAAAATAAAACTATAGCAAGGAAGCTTTGAAATAAGGAAACTCAGATCTGCTGGATAAAACATATTAAAAGCAAAGGACTTGAAAACAAAATCATAGCCTGTGCCTTTGAGGGGATGGGATCTTCCCTTCAGATTTCCTCTCAGTTTGGCAACTGTCATCCACTTTCTGGATTGAAACAAGCATTATACAGTTCTTTGAGATGTTCATCACATCTTAGGAGCCAAGTGAAGATTTGAGTCACACAGCTCACTCATTAGTTTGCAACTGTTCATCGCAATAAACAAATTGCTATCAGCATTTTCAGATCTCCTGCAGCAAGCAAGCACGCAAGCATCCCACACATTGCTGGATTCTGAGCTGCACATTTATGAGGTTATCCTTTCATTTCAATCTAGCACAGCAAGACCCACTTCAATTCCACGAATATCCAGATGGGGCACTTAAGGACTTAAAACACAAACAATTTCAGTAACGAACGAAAACACACACACGACATCTCCCCACTATCAGTAAATTTCATCTAGACATGAGGGGAGTCAAAACAAATGAGAAAGCAATTATTCCTTAACTTTCGTAAGCTACTATTAATGGAATAATGCATTAAAATAGAGATCATAAACTTTAATGAGGCATAAACACTGTTTACATAATATGCAGAACAGCAATATTTACTTCATCATTATTCTTTTCATGAGATGTTGATAACTTAACACTGGTGCTCATAAACTTGTTACTCAGAATTCACAGTTCACAGCACTAAAGTATCAATTGTTGTCTCCACCACAAAACCAATTTATTAGCAGAACTCATATACTACAAAAAGCTTTCTACAGTTGCTGACAAGATTCAAAATAAAAAAACAAAATCCCTTTGATCTCTACTGTTGTTTCCTCCTTAAATGTCACCATAAAACAGTGCTGCAGTTAACAGATACTAGAACTGTTACAATTCTCAATGAAACATTGAACTGTTTTCCAAATGTCGATTTTGACTAGGGGAAAAAAAAAGAACACAAGGTATTTCCTTCTCTCTTAATGGGAACGATATTTTACCTAAACTCAGTAATTAAAAAAAAACAAGACAAAACAATAAAATATAAAAGCACAGTGTTGTTTGTTGTAAAACAGTATACTAACTTGTCCCCAATAATAAAATCACTAGTTAAAACTGCATTTTTTGGAAACTCTAGTATTTCTGCTACCAGCTCCTTGTGATACAATCTGCTGGCTTCACTGACCAACAGCTTTGCTGAAAATCCCCCAAAACCAAAAGTTGTGCCTAAAATCCAATGCACCTTGTACATGATCAAAACAGCTATATTTCACAAATGAACATACAGTGATTATCAATTTGAATTTCAAGCACAAAAGCATATCTGCTAAATGGAACAAGTCTGCAAACCAGTAGGCTTGCTTTCTAAATCCTGACAGAATTTTTTAGAATTCATGTACCATTTGTGATCCCAGGCATGGAGGCAAATGATACAGCCAAAGGAAAGATATAGACTCTTTTCTTTGTTAAAAATCATCTTGCACTAGGACTAAAAGTCAGTTCATATTTCAGCTATCATCACCCCTCCTCACAAATATCACCAGTCTTCCTCAAATAAAGCAACTATACCATGCATTTTTCAAGACAAAAGCTTAGATGAAACGTCATTCCCAAGTGATACTTATTATCTGAATTATCATTATTCTTACCGGAATCTTCTTCTATTTTACCTTACTGTTGCTATATATAATTGAGAAGTCTGCCTTCCTGCACTTTTCCCTGTGAAGTACATAAAAGCAAGGAGAAAGAGAGAGCATATCTGGAAGGCACATTCACTGACAGTCTGCTGTTCTGAATAAAACACTGAATTACGGGGGACAGTGGAAATATTTTTATTACCATCCAGTCCTTAACTCTTGCAACTACACATATTCTTTAAGTTATTTTCTTTGGTCACAATTGACTCCAGCTCTCTACACTGTATATTATATTTAAAATACTGCACAACCAAGAAGGTTCTGTTCTTACTGTGTCTTGATCGCTGCACTTCGGCTCAATTCCAGCCTCCCCAACAGGAATTGGGCCTGGTAAGCTCTGCAGGACCTTCTCAGCAGGGGAGGAGAGCTCCAAGGCAGCTAAAAGGAGTGTGTTCATGCCTGCGGGGACCTGAGCTAGGTGTCTGTAGCAGGCACACAGCCTAGAAGACTTGCAAGAGAAGGGTGTTCAGGAATGGCCCAGAAGCATAGTGAATTAAAGTGCTCATGCAACCATAGCCTCCAGCCTCCATCACAGCATGATTTCTTTACTAAGAATAGCTGAAGTGGGCAGAGCAAAGGCTTGTCTGTGATTCTGTGTGATTATATGGCTCCTCAGACCCTCACCGAAAACAAACCCCTAGGAAAGTCTGGCCACCAAAACCACTCAGACCTTTCCAAGGGTACTCCCGTATCTCCTGTCAGGGCTGCAAGAAAATGGCCATGCTGCCAACCAGGTCCAGGCCTGAGCTTAAGATAAATGAGCAGGACGCAAGAAACTGTTGCTACCTTAAAGTAATACCATATGAACATGAACTTCTTGGCAACATAATCAGAAATACCAATTTGGGCAGCCACGTCACTAAGCAATTGAGGAGAAAGTAAATAGGGGTGAGTTGCTGACTTGGAAGAAGCCTGGGTTAAAGACAGGTGTAAGAAGTGAGACAGAGGGTCAGAAAATGAAAATCTGTATGAAGGCATGTAAATTACATGATCACTGCTGCCTGGGAATATATGCCAGATGGCTCTGCCACAGCCTCGGTCTGACAAACCAAACCAAACTATGTCGTGAAACCTGCTTCTGTAGTCAGGAAGGAGGGAACAGGAGTTTTCCTTGGCTGGCAGGGTGGATCAAGTATCTTGGCATCACCGTGTCATCATGCCATACCTCAGCCTGTCTACCCACTACATCCTAATGCTTCCAAGACCACACTCCCAGTTTCCCAATCTTCTGCTTTAAGGACTTCCTGAACAAGAAGTGACACCTGTTTATTAACTGCACTCAGGGATTTTTCTTCCATTCATTTGTCTCATGATGTCTCAAGGTAGCAGATGTAACATCCTGTGGCAAAAAATACCACGAACTGAATCACAAGATCTACAAAAGCATCCTAAACCTCTAAGCAAGCAAGGTGAAACCAGCATGAGTGCTGATGAATGCAATGCATTTTCCATACAGCAGACAGACAGAAACAATTGTTTGTCCTTCTAATCTGTATAAATGCCAAGCCTACTTAAAAAATGTGTACCGGATTCCACGTATATGCTGTTGACAATCATCTGTGGAAACTGACAACTATTCTCCTGGGAACACCAGTCCCGTAGTGCTGGAAATACAAATCCTCCTTATCTGTTTTGCATTCCACCTCTGCTATACTCTTCCTCCACAGAAAAATGGATATAAATATACCCTTTTAAAAAATATTCCTCCTAAAAATAGTTATGAGCATTTATCTACAGATTGGTGAAATGGCCCAGCTGTACAGTCCAGCTTGCAAAAATAACTTCTGATATGGTGTGAAGGATCTTGACTAGTAGGTGAAAAAAGAAGTATGATATTTAGAAACCAATTCTACTATTCTGAGCAATATAGACTAACTTCAGGTTTTAGAAACTGTTAATTTAGAAATTTAGAAATTGCTAGACATCCAGCTAGGGCCTGAAAACTGCACATAGTCTGAATAACTGGAATAAACATGAAGAAAAGAGGCTGGTTGCCCCTGTTTCTTACAAGTATTAAGACTTGTAATATGTAACTTGTAATGTATAACTTATATAGGGTGACTATATCCTCTACTAAACATCAAAGGAAGACTTGAATTTCCCCCATTAGTTTTGCTCCCTAGCTCCCCAGCTCCTCTCCCTGTCAATCAGTGACAATACCAATACAAGCTTCACGCGCAATAACCCAGTCACTTGCTGGGCCAACAAATTTACACAGAGTCCTGTGGGTCAGGTTTTAGGCACACCAGCAAGAATGAAAACATGCAAATGTCAGGAAAGAATGGGAGACCTCTACCAATCATTCAAATGTTTTAATACAGTGACATTAAAATTCATGATTTCGGTTTCCCATTAATCATGCCAATGAACAATATGTAAAAGTGAGTGTTCTCCCTCTAAACTCACCATGAATTTCACATTTCATTCGCTGAGTATTGTCACTATTCATCTCCATGGAAACAGTTGTGATGGGAAAAGCTCACTGGTATATTGTATCACCAAGTGAATCAGACAAGACTAATTAAAGACAGCTCTTTCTAAATATACACACAGCCTGCAAACCCAGAATACTAAGAAAATATTTTCAAAACGATCTTATAGGCAGAATTTTATTAAAACTAGTAAGACAGTCTCATGGACAGATGCACAGGATTACAGTACATGGTACACCTATCAAAAACCTTCTTTACTTAAACCAAAACAGTTCAAAATCTCTTGCTGATATACAATGTCTATATATATAATGTTTTTAAATGACAGCTGGCAGTTAAGACCAATTAACCACTATAAATTTGTAAACAACTATATATACAATGTACTTCGCAAACTTTCCACATACAGTGAGACTCCATTTTTTCCAATGTTTGAAGACATCCCATGACATTTACCACTGATAAAAATTGCAAATATACTGTAGAAACACACTCACAAACAGGAAACAGGCCCTGGGTGTGATTACAAGAGAGAGCGGCCAAAAAGTGCCATCCATACAGACATCCCAGCTTTTCTCTTGGATATTTTCACAGCTACCTGACTGTTCTTTAAGCCATTTACTTACCAACTCCTGTGGTATTCATATAGATTCATAAAATTCACTAAATATGAAAGGCCATGAACTACATAAAAAAAAAATCACTGTGGAATTCTCCTTTTACATTATCTCATTTTCAGTTTAAGTAGTCACTCAGCATATTAAGAGTTTACTTAAGGATGAAAGATATTCCTCAATTTCAAACTGACAACCAATTCCCAAACAGCTTCATAAGCATTCAGCTCCTATATTGATTTCCATATTAATTAAAATTAAATTTAAAAACAATATAAATTATAGATTTTTTTTCTTTAATGAATATAAGCATTAATGCAGAGCAAGGAAAAAATATCTTAAATTTAAAATGACATCAAAGTTACAAGACATTTCAAGGTCCAAAAAGAAATATATAAAGTTAGAAGAGAGGGAAGGTGTCTTACACAAAGAACCCCTAATTAATGCAGCCTATTTCTTAAATGCAGCAGGACTTTGACAACGTCTCTCCAAACACAAGCCATTATCTCTTCTGGAAAAGGTTTCTTACCTCAGGCACAGACCCACTCTAATGCAATGTACTGTTCCCATGTCCAGTGCTATCTTGGACTTACTTCATCTGCCACCTTCTGCACCACATTTCATTGTACAACCTAAACATGTCCTTACACATCTATAGACATTTTTAAACACATTCTAAGAAAACCAGGTATTTTAGATTAATGCATTCATAGCAGCAAAAGGAAAAACCACCTCCAAATCAAATTATGCTATTATGCTATCAAAAATGCACATTTGTGCTTCATATTAATAAAGATGATACTACAGAATATAGTATTTATATTGTAGCAGTTTGCTCACAGAAGTCCTCCCTAAGAGACCAGCAATTGCAGTAGGCCAGTGCAATGCCAAACAGTCCCAAAACATAACCATATGAGATCATGTAACATCTTCAGGTCAGTATCTACCTTTATTACTTCATTTTACACAAGCAAAAAGGGAGTCCTATGCTGTATCTTTCTTGATCCCTAACAGCTACAAGAACCATCATGATTTCTTGAACAGTCTTGTCTTCATACATAAAGCCTACATGTGTTATGAGATAAAGCCATTCTCATGATAAAGTAGTACCTCAAATTTTACAGTATGCAAGTTAGCACCAGCACCAATTTTCAAGAATTCTCTCCATGCAAAAATTCTGACATCTGACATACCTACAGCTTACTTAAATAAGTAAAACCTAAATATAAATATATGTGTACACATAAACATATACACAGACCCAGAACCATAAAAATAACACTTTACAAGAGAGAATCTGGAACAAGTTTAATGATCCACAGTCAAATAAAGGATTTTGGTTATTTCAAACTGCAGCTAAAGCTTTTTCACTCACTTCTCAAAATCATGTAGAAATACAGACATAAAAATAGGTAACCTTACCCTTCACAATTAATCCATATAGTAAGATGTCTATATATTTATTGCAGTCCCTGTTTTAATAATCATGAATGATTCAACTGATAAGTTGCCAGCAAAGACGACCCCTCATTGTCACCCAGGTAACATCCTGACAGTGGCAACCACGAAGCTTCTGTAGAAATACAGCACATCACATCTACCTTGCAAATTCTTATACTGCATTATCTGAGTACCTAAAGATACTACGCCTATGTAGTAGGAAAGCGAGTTTGTTTTGTACTTGCTGTCACACTTTGGTAACATGATGCAAAAGCATCAAAAGAACCTCAAAACCACATCCAAACTTTTTGTGGTAGTCTTGTAGGTTGTGGCCCATTAACCTCTTTCAAAACTGCTTGAAACAAAATATTACTCTATATCCTGCTCATCCAAAACCTGTTTTATCTTACATACATCAGTGAGGAGAATACATACCATACTAAATACCTCAAAAAAGTAAAAATGTGTCTTTTATCTGATGCCAACATATGTATTGCTTGCTCAAAAAAAATTCTACAGATTACAGCAAAGTAGAGATTAATAATTAAGAATCTTAGCAAGGAACTACAAAATTTATGACAGTAAATAAACTACATAGGAAATCAGACTGACCTGTCATATCCCTCAATCCCGCTTCTGAACTGGTTTAAGGGGGAAGAAGTAATATTAATTCCCTCTTGAGACCATCCACCCCAAAAAACCTGTCAGCCAATGAACCCCTATCATGGCCAAGGAATGGAGAGAAAATGGCACGCAAATGGGTGTTTTAGGAAGTACTCCGGAGCAACAGTTTCATTTCCTTCATTCTTATAGAACATATACTACCAAACTGAAAGTGCCTTTCAGTCCTAGGGATCAGAGGTTCAGGAAAACAAAGCATGATGAAAACTAGACACATGCTGGATTGAAGTAACATAATATAATGAAATAATTTTTCCTCAAAGGACTCTTTGAACAAGGCAACAGATTGAAAAAAATTCCCTGGATCAGAGAAGTCATGAAGAATACAAATTTCTACTTGAAACATTAGGCCATGTCATGAGTGGAAAGAAGGGAACGGGACAGGTATGACTAGCTGAACAAACAGCTAGAACAATTTCTAGAATATCAGACTAAAAAGGCATATCTCAGAAGTGAATTTAGAAGAGTAAAAAGGAAATGTCTTAATACGGAAAAGTTTCCATGGGATGCAGACAGAAACACACGTGGGCAGCTATCTTTTGCTTTGGCAGATGTTCTCAAACATCAAGATGAAGTATTTACTGTTTTGTGCAAAACCTGTTGAAGACAAATTTCTGGCATCAACCATGAGGCAAAACTCAATTCATTTGCAATTTTTTATTACAGCTTCTGTTCTGCTTCAAAATCGCTTGTTTCTGATAAAAAGCTCTCAGATCCAGCATGCTTATTTATGTGGAACACATATCCTTGAAAGAATCACCAAGTACCCAGAGCTTACACACAAGCACATTCAGCAACTACTTACACTTTTATCCAACAGAACAGAACAGCTTATATATATACTTTTCCCATTTACAGCTCAAAGATGGTTTACCTTTGATGGGCAGCAGATCTGACTTTCATAAAGACAAACAAAGTTCATCACACTTTGTGAGATTCTTACATACCACACATGTTCCTAGGACTCACCATCACTAATGAATTAGTGGGCATTATTCCACAGTGAAGATTTTCAAATTAAAAGAATTATCTCAAGAAAGACTTCACTTGTCTGTATTTCAGATCTAAGAGGGAGAAAAAGTACCATATATTTAGAGTAGGTTTTACAAGGTGTATTTCTAAAATAAACTTCTCAATGGTAACTGAGTACTTTTAATAATCTCAGTCCAACTTCCAAGTTTGGTACTATTGATCTACCGCTAATTATATAGCCAGATCATTTTCTACTGACTTTTTAATTTACTTTTATTTACTATTTTCTTAAAACTAGTGTTTCCTCAAAGGGAAAACAAGAAACCTTCAAGAACTATTTTAGGTTCTGAATAAGCAGTTTGTTTTAAACATGTTTTTACTACTGTACTTCTACCTGTTGTAAGCAGCCCTGAGTAACTGACAAAAGCCTAGAGGTGTCCTGAGTGCACCTGTTCCACCAAAAGGGAGGCGACCAGTGGGGAAAAAACAATCCATTATACACCAAGACAGGCAACAGCCACTACACATCATGTACCAAATCAGATAATGAAGCACAATTCAAAAAGTAATTTTGAAGCATCCTGGAACTGCCACTGTATTTTCAGGGCCATTTAGGGCAGCTAGGCATTGCTAGGTCACAATAATCCCAGTAATATTCCTCAAATACATAGAGAGGTAAGTACAAAACAAAAGAGAGAACAGAATTCCCTACAAGGAAGTTATCTATTCCTGTCAGATAATGCAGATTCTAACATCTTCGTGCCCAGCTATCCACCTGGCAGGGTGGAAGAGACACTGGCATCCCAAATACATAGACACCCTTCTTGACGTGCTTTTCATGTCTGCATTACCAAGCAAGATTTGGGTCACAGATAAGGGATTCAGGATGGTCAGCACACACCAGATTGATGTGAAAGTTCTGTAGCACAGAACTTAAATAATTTTCTCTCAGGATATGTGTAGAAATTTAAGTCTTTTAAAACTTGATCAGATGAAGGAAGCAATTTGGCACTTAAGGGTTTCCAGGACAAGTTTTTTTGTCTGTTAGCTTGAAGAAGTGGTTTTCAAAGCCAAAGAACAAAGTCATGAGTACACTTTGTAACTTAATTTTAGCAGAAATGTCAGCTTGGAGTGTCACATTCTTGTCTCTTGCTCCCACCTCGACTGTCCCTTTTGCTGTGCCAACAGAACAATTTCTGCAGCAATTTTATAAGCAACAGATAAGTCAAACACAGTCACCAAACCATCAAAAAAAATCGGAAAGGATACACTAATCCACCTTACACTGCAGCTCCACAAACTGTTGTGCTGGCACAAACAGGAAGTTGGACTTGGTATGGTAACAAAGTAAAGGGGAGGGAGAACAACAATTGCTACAAAAGGGAACATCATACTTTCATGTTCAATCTTCTTGATTTCAATGCTTCTTTATCTTCTGAGACAATTCTTTACCAAATTTCAAGCAAGAAAGAATGAATTTTAATGAAATAAGTAATTCAGGATACAGACAATAGTCCATAATCCTTGTAATTAGAAAAAAATAATATGGAGTTATAAAGCTGACTTTACCCACTGCGGGATGTTAAGAAGTAGGGTGTGATATTAAAATATGACTCAGTGACCCAGGGGATATTCTGTATAAGGTATGTCATGTATGCTTGGCAATTCAACGCAGAAATACTAATCTCTATACTAACATTAACTGTGCCTGGTTCATATCCCTGTTGTATGATTTCTAGAAGCACTGCCATTAAAAAATTAGTCATGTCTCTGGAACAGTTTGCAGGTTGCAAAGACTAATTTACTATCTGTAATTAGAGCTTTGCCCATGTTATCAAGATATGAAACCAGGCACAGGAAAATGATCCTGGAATAGAAAGCTTTACTTGTAAAGAACTCTGGAATAAAAAGATCCACTTAGAATATTAAATAAGGAAAAACAGCATCTGTAGTTATTTCAGGAAAAAAGTCAATCTAAACAAGTCGGAGAACATAGCAAAGGCTACTCCGGACTCTTCACAGCTCCCTTGAGGGTCTAACATCCAACAGCCACTCCTGTCCCTGCTCCTGCCAAGGTAATGCTCCACAAATCAGAAGTTCTTTTCTGTCCCTTCCAACAATTTCAGTGAATGAAAAAGCAAAATATCTGTGCTTGTTATGTTGTTTTTTAACATTTGAAGTTGAGAAATAGACCTAAGGGAGTCTGTCTGCTGCAGAAGGCAAGTCTGGGAATTGCAATGTTTTAAGTATATCGAGAACAGTACAAGACACGGGCAAAGCATAGCAACAATAAAGATGGTAGAAGCAAGTCAGAAATAAAATTGAGTTATTTGAGGGGAGCAGAGGGGAGGTCCTTATTCAAAATTATTCATATCACAAAGGCAAATGCATACGTAACTGCAAATCATCCAATGACATACTACTAAAAATAAGACTTAATCAATAGAAAATTTAGTTGCCTGACCACGAGTGTCAATAAATAGCTACTCAGTATAACAAACTCATTTTACAGGGGATTTAAGAACTTCATTACAGCAAACTAACTCCCTAAAAATAATTTTTCTTTTGCTTAGCAAAATTGAAACTAGAACTCTCTCACAGCCTGTCCCTTGAGGGCTACATATATGACCATCTTTCATACTACAGGAAAGAATTTTCAACTCAACAAGTGATTTTTTTTCTCACACAAGAAGGTATACAGGTATCACTAGTGGGATTTAAGCAGTAGAGGATACCGAGGAAGGCAAAATTCAACAAAAATTGTATGTTAAGAAAAAAATAACTGCTACTACTGCTGATGACTGTAAAGTTATGTTTAAATAACCTCTGCTGGAAAGAAAATCAAAGGAGCTGTGTTGTTAGTGTTGTTTTTGAAAGACAGCACACTTTCAGCATTGTTAATTTTCTTCCACATATTATATTTTCTGGCCATGTAAATATCATGGCTCCTAGGAGCACTGTTCAATTCCTGGCTAGGCAGATCTTCTTTTTATCTATCTAGGAAATATCAATTCCTCCAAGATTTCCCTGTCCATTACTGGCAGATAGCACCAAACAAATACAAGAGCTTCAGTTTGGTCTAATGAAAGTCTCTAGTGCTCTCACATCCAAAGTATGCTTGTTCTATAGGTGCTTTAGGCATGGACAGGTAGGCAATAGTCAGAACAGGAACATAAAGTCCACTTTGGAAAACAAAGTTCTAGTTGCCTACTGTTATGTTGTAGAAAGAGAAATCAATAGTAAGTATTCAATTTACTTTAAAGGATAAGTAACAGTCATGTGTAAGAGGAGGACTTATGCTTTTAAGATCACACATTTATATTCTCAGAAAGATTGACTACTGAAGCCATTGATCTTGAAGCAGAATTCAATAGTCAAAGAAAGACTATTTAGATTTTATTAAGGGGCATTAATGCATTGCCACTTAAAGTTGAAACCTCTTCCATAATTCGTTTGTCTCAACTACCATGTTTTAAAGTCTAAAGATAATTGGTACTATTCAGCTCAAACAGCAAGTTCAGATTTCTCCCAGTCTGCAGAGGTAAAATGATGTTCATGACTGACTAGAAATACAAGTGTAAGAAGCTGCTCCAAACATGCTTTCCAAGCCCAGCACATAGATAGGAGTAGAAAAGTTTATTGTGGATATTTTTCTGAATCCCTTTTACTTTGTCATATTTTGCTTAATTACAGACAAGCAATATAAAAACTCCATACCACTTAGAGTTCCATTAACAAAGCAAATGCTAAAAACATTCTCCCCTCTGCTCTTCACAGTAATTTGAAACATGCTTATCCACATAGTTAGGGATAGGATGCTCTCTTCCTACAAGAAGATGACAAGAATGACTTGTAGAAAATACAAGTAGAAACAGGCAATAAAGAAGGAGAATAAAAGCATCACTTCCTGACAAGAATCAGGAAGACTTGTTTTGCTGAACATAAACGACAACAAGAAAATACCCTATGGGTATTGTTAGTGAAAAAGGAAGTTCAGGAAAACAAGATTCTTCTGGTGGATAGGTAAAAACAATCCAGCGACAGTGATACAGAAAAGACTGAAGTATGCTACGTCTCTTTTTTTCCTGTTCCATACAGACACAGCTTGCTCCTAGATAAGTGCAGGTACTGACAGGGTTTGGAAAAGGGCAGGGAAACCAACAGTATGGGACCAACAGTTTTGGAATACTTAGTGTAGCTGTATTCAGATCCTTGGGGCTAGAAAGTATTCACCTAAGGTAGCTGAAAACGTTGGCCAAAGCGATTATGAGATTGCTACCAGCTACCAAAAATTCTAACAGTGGAGGTATTTTAGGGGTCCTAAGGTTTCAGAAAAGGCTAATCCCTAAGAAAGGTGAAGAGAAGAGACCCATTGAACAGGCCAAATAACCTGAACTAGAAAGCACCAAAGAAGCCCACATGGAGCATGCCCTCCTAGAGTCAATTTTCAAACACAAGATGGACAATAAAGTAACCAGAAACAGCGAACATTGTTTTACCAAGGTTAAATTACACTTGACCAACCTGACTGCCTTTAATGATATGACTACTTAGGTAGCTAAGGGAAGAGCTATGGATTTCATGGAATCAAATCTCAGTGAGGTTTCTTGGCACTATCTCACACAGCATTGTCTGGAAGCTGAGAAGCATAGAGTGGAAGAGTAAACTGTTAGGTTGAAAATTAGGCATTCTGCCTAGATCAAAAAGTAACAATAAATGAGTCAACATTCACTTAGCAGCTTGTAAAGACCAGAATACCAAAGAGGTTAATATTGGGGCCCAAATGGTTGATTTGAAATTGTTTTGTGTTTTTTTCATTTGGGTTTTTTTTTCGTAAATCAGCACCCTGACTGATGAGACAGCCTACACCCCAGAAAATCTGTAGAGAGCATTACATTACAAGGAGTAGCTAATCCAATGAATGTCAGAGCTTCAATCCAGAGAAACCAAAAAACTTGAGGACTAAGCAAAATAAGAAGGGTGCCCAGCAGACCCAAGCAAGTTACTGTTCCTTTCTACTCTGCACTTGTGACCCTGCACCTGGAACAGTGTGGTTAGTTTTGAATCCCTAGCTGAAGAGTAATGTTGAAAAATTAGAGAGGGTCTAGTAGGGAGCACCAAGACGGTCAGGGGCCCAGAGTACATGCACAAAGAAGACAGATTGTGGGAGTTGAGTTTAGTCAATCCAGCAAAGAGGAAGCTAAAATGTTACCTAGTACCAACTTAAAACCATCCGAAATGTAATTTCAAATTTGATGGGTCAATGGCAATAAAAATGTGGCTTGGCTGTTCAGATTCAGCACAAGACCTCCAAAGGTTCTATCCAAACAATTTCTATGATTCCATATGACAGCTCATTGTTCTACAAATTCTAGAGACAATGATGACTCATTTTTTAAGACAGGCAAAATTTTCATTTCTACAAATGTATACTTGTGTATAAGTTACTTTAAAAGCAGTCCCATTATTAAAGAACTCAGTCATCCTAGGTAAATATCTTAACAACACCTGATCTCCGGAGACTGCAAAGAGATTTTTTTAAAAGCAAAGCAGCATGTTTGTTACTTGTTAAGAGTCCTCATATGTGTCCTAGTTTCACCTGGGATAGAGTTAATTTTCGTCTTAGTAGCTGGTACAGTGCTGTGTTTTGGATTAAGTACAAAAATATATTATTTTTGTACTTAATCCAAAACACAGCACTGTACCAGCTACTAAGCTACTAAACATCATAACACACTGATGTTTTAGTTGTTGCTAAGTAGTGTTACTCTAAATCAAGGATTTTTCAGTTTCCTATGTTCTGCCAGTGCAGAGATGCACAAAAGCTGAGAGGGAGCATAGCCAGGAAAGCTGACCCAAACTGGCTACCATATCATTGAGGCTCATGCCCAGTATATGAATTAGGGGGAGTCATCTGGGACAGGCTGATCACTGCAGGGGGACAGGCTGGGCACCAGTGTGGTGTGCCACTGTACTGTGCAACACTTGCTTCTCTTCAGTTTTATTCCACTTGGAATAAACAGGAGTTTATTCCTATTGGGACGAATAATAGAGGAGGGTTAATGGTTTATGGGGGGTTCCTGTACTTGAGATTTAACAATTGTTTAGCAGTGTAGGCCTTGAAGAGAAGCCAAGTAGGAACTATTATGGCATACATGGTGCTTTTCTTGTCTTTGTGCTTTGTTTTGGGAGGACTGGCAGTTGGATCCAATATTTAACCTTATTATGCCGTAATGGGTTTGGTGTTGGCCTCTGCTGCAGGGTCGGGTGGTTGTTGGCTTTGTATTGTTCTTCTTTTTTGTACTGTCAGTGTTATTTATGGGAGTTTTGGGTGGGGTATTGGTGGTTTTCATTAATTCTTGTCTTTTTAGCAGCAGAGTCCTTTCCTGAGACTCCAGGGGATTGACAGGTTCACTCTCTCTCTCTCTCTCTCAATCCCCCTCTCTCCTCCCCCCAACCCCAATATTATCATTGTCATAATTAGTATTATGCTATTTTATTCTGTTTCAGTTATTAACCTGTTCTTACCTCAGTCCAGGACGTTTATTTTTTTTCAGATTCTCCCCCGCACAGCAGGGAGGAGGAAGGGAGCGGAAAGCCAGTGAGCAGCTGCATGGCTACTTAGTTGCTGACTGCGGCTAAACACCAACAATAAGGTACTTCACTAGATAGGCAAACCTGAGATCTGCAAGAAGCATGACTATGTTCTGCTACAGCATGACCAAATTCCACTGAGACCTTTTCATAATCATTGACCTTAAACATGCAAAACCATGTTGCAGAAAAAAAATACAACTTCATTAACAACAGAGAAGTTACTCAGCACATTTAGATGGGCTTTTCCATAATTTAGAGCAACCAACTGTAGTATTTTAGAAGAATTTGCTTAGATTCAAATAATTGGTGAGTATTGTGTCAGTTGTTCCGAGGGACAACAATCAAGAGGTTTGAACAAAAGGCAAGCACTATTGCATTCCTGAAGTAACAAGACATGCTCCTCTACCCTGAAAAGCTACTGAAAACAGCATGCAGTTCTGTCTTCAGAACTCTTAAGAAAGGTGAAGGAATAAAGTAACAGAAATGTACAACTGTAATCTGGTGTTTCTTATGGATAGTATTATACCATTGTGTCTTATCATCTTTAAATTCTTTTGATATATGCCTTTATAATTTTTATTCAAAAAATTACCACTTCAAAATTCTAAAACATGCCAAAGGCATGCTTAGCACTGTAAGAAGAAGTTTTACATTTAACACATGCACATGTCTCAAAACTGTCTTCTGATATAATCTCTAAGACTAACTCTAAAATTCCATGTAGAACTGTAAAATTCCGAGTGGAACAACGGGCTGTGTTTTTTAAACCAAAGCCCTTCCTCTGTAGAGCACAGATCCAAATTGTCACAAAAAACACCACAAGCAAGTTACAGTGTCTAAACTGTCTTTCATTTTTGAGGTCAAGAAAGCATAGGTGTTTCTCTGATTGCACACTCTAGACCTGTTCTGTGCATTCAAGTTGTCCACAGCAGCACTATCCCACAATGGTAAAAAAAACCCCAGCAAAATAAACCCAAACCTAAAACAGACTATAAAGCAAAATGAACTTTATTTGTTCAGTCACTTGCACAGACCTGCAAGCTGCAATTCTTCTTGAAAAGCATCAGCTCCCTTTCACAAAACTACCTACAGCCTGCCAATTTTAGGATGGGAAAATTCCTTACAAAGTAAGAACCAGACCAACTTCATTATTACTGAAGGGAAAAGCATACCTTGACAAGCAGGCTGAATTAATGGCATTCTTGAGAGAAATGTTCAATTAAAAAATGCTGGTTTTTTTGATAAAATGTTTATTTTGAAAATACTTAAACCTGATGCCCATTGAATAATTGCTATCTACTTTTCTTTCCCATGCCTAGAGATCAAAACTGTAGTAGAATGATGGTTATGCACAGCACAGGAGGCTTATATTGCCAAAATCTCAAGGCCAAGATCGGAAGCAGGGCCTTCTATCCATCTATTAATAAACTGGCAAGAATTTCTACTACTTGATGAAAATAAAGCTGAACTCTTTTACTTCCTTGCCAAAATAGGGTGAAGTCTGTAGCAGAAGGCAGGAAGCCAGTATTTACAGATGGCCAACGTGCTGGGCAACCCTGTTCTGGTTAAGATCTGCATTTTCCTGCAAAATCCTACGAAAGAATGATGCTACAGATGGACTGAATAAGCCAAGGTCTACCCTGGAGTTCTGAAATGCAGAGCTAAAACAAACACAGTAGTTTAGGTTATTATTTATTTACAGGTATTTCAGATCACATCAAACCTATAAGGGGCTAGGATTCTGTAACACACACTATGCACACACCAGCCAACATCACAGGCCTTTTGCCAGATCCAACTGGGTCAAATGCCTAATCAGCATTTCACATCTTGGTGAGTTATGGCACAGATTCTCCCTTCATCTCTAATGGCAAAAGAATGCGTGGAAGATGCAGGTGATACTTTTGGCATCCATCATTGTCGCACTACATTCTCACACTGACTGCACCTTTTTCCCACTTTTATTGAAAAGAATTTCATATTTAAATCAAATTTTTTGTTTGTGAAACACAGTTCCCAGGTTCAATTTCTCTGGCTGTTCTGCAGCCCAGAATACTTTCTGTTTATTACTCCTGATTTTTGACCCTGATACATGACAATGTTTCTAAAAACTTATGTATACTTTTAACTCATAAATATTAATGAATGTAAATGCTATTAATACCAATCATAAGCACGTAGAACAGCTTGACAGCAGAGTAACACTGTATGCGAAATCAGCATACTAAGTAAATGAGTTTACAAATTGTTAGCTACTTTAGTATTTTCAGACTTGTATCTAATTCTCAGTAGCTTTTAAAACGTCAACAAAATCCTACTGTAAGCCATTTGCGGATAATGTTACACCTCTTATCTGCACTGAATTAATGTATGTCTGTGATAATCTGAAACTAAACTTTACTCACCATTTAGGGTGCAAATATGCTGGCTGTTTGCTCTGTAGTCCTGCAATGCAGATCACTTGCATGGTCTGACCACTGACAATTACACAGGCAAACACATGCTGTTACTTTGCACTCTGCCAACTGTATTCACTTGTTCCCTCACCACTTAAAGCACAATGTTGTGAAGACTTACATATTCATTTCCACTGAGAGCACCAACATGTTTAATTGAAGTTAATGGGAAAATTCACAACAAAATGCTAAATATGTGTAAGTAATAAGTCTTCACAAAGCTCTTCCACTCTGAAATTTAGAACATTTGAGCAGCATTTTTTTCTAGTGTAAATATACTTATAACAGTATTTAAGCATCTGTAAAACAAATTAGACATTGAGAGCGCTTCCTAATTCTAAATATGACTTGCATTGCAATAGTAGCTGGTGGTCCCAAATTAGATTAGGATTTGTAGTCTAAAAAACCAGACAAGACAAAGACAATTAAGCAAAAAGGGTTATATTACATAAAGACTGAATAAAGAGTGTGATGTTTTGCATTCCTATTAATTTCAACGTGACAGTTGGTGCTTATTAGAAGATTCTTCTGCAAGGAGCTTAGAAAGCAACATATTAACATTCACCATTCAATTCCTCTCAAGTCCTTGCATTCTATTTCTGTCTTTGGCACCAAATATCCAGCCTATTCTTACACAAAAATACATGCAGTGATTCAGACAATCCTAGGAAAGTGAACCACATCCACAACTAAAGAAGTACAACTGTTTTCAACCTAATCTGTTAGACAATTCCTCCCTAACCCCAAATTAATAACTCTGATCTTAAAACTAAGCTACTAGTAAGAACATATTGCCTTTAGTATCATTAAGAACAATGAGAAAGTCACAGTTTTAGTGGCAATCAATATCAAATGTATTCTAGAGACTAAGAAAGTGTTTTCAAAATCTCAAAGAAACCAGTAGAATCCCTAAATATTTGTCATTTGCCAAATTATTTTTTTCATACTTGGGCAAATCCATGTGCTAATTTCCATTAAATTACGTAAAAATATAAAAGGCATCTGCTACCTGGATTCTAAAAAAGGCAAGCAAAGTCTTTTTACAGCTACTGTAAAAAATTAATTGATCATTACTACATACTATTATTACTAGAAAGACTAGAAGTAAAAATTTTATCCAAGTATAGGTTAACTTTGAAGACATTGTAATGATATTTATAGTTAAAACAACTAACCCATAATTTCATTTATGCCTCCTGCAACTTGACATATGAGAAGCAGTAAGTAGTACAGAAGCTGTTTAGTATTATCTTATGTTAACCACGACAGCCTGCAGTGCTGATTCCTACATGACTCTGTTTGTAAATGCCTCTACTGAGAAGTCTGATAATTTATTCCTACACTTTTCTAATTACTAACTGACTATTAAGTGGAAGGACTTTGCTTCTTATTGCAGGACATTTTAATTTCTTTAAGAGCCATTTGAAGCATTTTGAAAATGCAAATTTATATCATATGCCTCATATTGAAGGCATCATGAGATATTTAAAAGAACCTCCAGCAGACCGAGCAAATTAACCTCAGGAAAAGCTGTATCAGTCCTTCCCCAATATACTAGCAGATATGCTGAAAACATATCCGTTTCTTTTATACCTTCTGAAGTGTAAACAATGCAGAATTCAGATTTCTTGGTCTAAAGTTGCTACAATTACCTGAAATATTCCCTTAAAAAAGCAACCAAACACTTCCTTTCAGAGTCCTGCTACTTCAGAATTAGTAACTCGTGCTAAAAACCTTCAAGGTGAAATAACATCATGTTAAATAAATAAAAACAACCACCCCACACACACTTCACTTTCACATGATGGTTTCATTTTCTTCAACTGTTACTTGTGTTGATCAGCTACGGACTCCACCAACACTCTGACAAACTTTCAGCTCCCTGATATCATGAACATTAGTTATTATTAGGTGTTATACCTTTAGCAAGTTGATTCTCAACAGGTTTTTTTGGGCTTGCCTTCTTTTGAATTTAACTTGACAGCCTTTCTGATCTATTTTCCCCCTCCGCATTACATCCTTTTATTATTAACAACTTCCTTTCTCCTGAAGTTTCAACATGTCACCTTTAATTTTCTGGTCTTCTGATACTGTATCAAAGCCTGGGGAAACAAAGGAGTACTTTGTAGTTCTTGCAGAGTAGAGCTTATGATGGCTACTTACCAGTTCCATTCTGGGGGAAACGGGAGCGCTCCACACCTTCACAGTGTGGTTTTCACAGAATGGAAATGCAGGTACCCAGGCTAAATGGGAGATGCAAGGCACAGCAACAGCTTTCTGATCTAGATAAAACTGAGACTAATACATTGCACCATTCACAGAAGCTAGAGGTCAGCCAATTGAAGCCTTTCCTTTTGCAGCCCACAGTGCAGTTGAGAGTCTCATACAATGACTTTAAACAGATTGCACAGCATCACAAACCATTCAGCTGCTCTTTCTGACTTCCCTTTAGCTAGCTGCCTCAATTTATATATGCTCCGTCTGATTTTTTGGGGTTTTTCCCCTTTAATGCAAGCTGAACTTGACTAAAAATTACAGACTACACCTTCTGTAATTAGCAGACCCTAAGTAAAATGTTATTTCTCCTCCTACAGTTCATCAAACTACTTCTTCCTAGAAGCATTTCCCTTAGCATCTAGAATTTTGGTCTTTGCATTCTGCACCAATGCGATCTTAACTCAGACTGCATGGCAATAATCCAATTTCTTTTTACAATTACTTTTTCTGCATTTTTCCCCCAAGAGTAATTGTAGTGGGTGAGGGAGAGGATGTGAGTTAAATGGCACATTATTGTTTAGGCTGGGTTAGGGAGAGGATAATGGATATGAGCATGAGAGTGACCGGAAGAAGGTGTCATGATAAAGAAAGAAGAAATGCAAGACAAAAGGCTGATGTTGGTATATCTTGAATAAAGTAGAAAACATTATCACTTCTATTTAATGCTATAAACTTCTATAAAACTTTTTAGAACACATAGGGTTTTTTTAGAATATCATCTACAGAGAATATGAAATTATGAATAGCATATTAAGCAGCTTGTTGACATCTGCCAGCTGCCACTCAGTCGTTACCTAATTTTTGACCATGGACATCGCATGGGAAATGAAAGTTGAGTGTTATTTACAAATGGCAGGCTGGAAAATAGGAATTTATCCTATTAGTGGAAGCTGAAATAACAACTTGAAATGCATGCTCAAATTTTTTCAGATGTAGAGGGAGACTTCTCAGAAGGCAATATTCTCTTTCACATTAAAAAACTGTACATAGAAGAGCACTGACTTATTGACAGCTTGACTGAGATGCAAGGGAATCAGGCAAACATTATTGTTAACTCACATTTCAACAGGCACAGGTTAACAAGCTGACCTCACCAGGATTCCCTAGCTCCTGGTAAATCCAATTTCCCACTACAGTCTGTCACACAATACTCATGTCAATCTGAAACTGAGCTTCAGAAATGTACCCACCCCACATAGTGTCAGTAAACAAGCAAAGTTCCTCAAGCTATACCACTACTGAAGACCAAAACAACATTTCCATACCTCAAGTAAACCTTGACGGATGAACCGCTTAACAGAACAAAAACCAATAACAAGCACACCAAATAAAGCAAGCACACTAAATAAAGCAAGTTATTGCACTTACAGCCTTACAGTGTTTCAAAAATGTTATCTCCAGTATGCTTTCATTTGTGTTCTGCTCACATGTAATGCTCTGTCACTCATGAAGGAAATGTTCCTCTTCATGTTTTTCGTGTGCTTTTGGGGTTTTTTGTTTGTTTTTTTTTCCTTTGAACCTATGAAGCGAGTATTCTGTGTACAATGCACCTCTAAACAGAAACCGAAAAATTAGCCTGCAGGCTACCTGGTCACAAAAATAAGCATGACCAAAACACCATACTGTTTGGAGACCCGTGAGAAACCGCATCCTCTGAGTAATTTTCAGTTTCTTGGTTGGATTTGAATCAGTACACTACCTCCACCAGAATTATTCTTAACATGTCAAGCCTGCTGCTAGGAAGGAGCTTGCCGCAAAAATATTTCTTCCCTGTAAAATGTAGAATTCCAATACCTACAGAGAGATTATTTTATTACATGTATAGGAAAGCATGCTTTGCAAAACTGGCATATCTACTTCCAAAGAAAGACTCCTTTTTTACTCACAGCAGATCCCCACTAATTAAACCTTAAAAAAATGTAATATTGCTTTATAGGTCAAATTTCTTTAGGAAGTTTCTGTGTTTCTCAAAATCAGTTATTTTCATATGTCAAAGGCTGGAAGCCTCTGATACTCTGGGAAGATAGCCTTTTAAACTTATCATAGCAAATTATTTAGTCATGCAATTCTGGCTACACACATATTCACTACACTCATTCATTAAACACAGAGTCCTAATTTTGTAAGTGAAGACTGCAGAGACCTAAAGATTTCTTACCTACATTTTTTAAATGTAAAAATAAGCAAGCTAGGTGAAGTCAGTCTCCTCTGTGCTCCGTTTTCCAAATTTTGATTATTCTCACAGGCCATTCAAGAAATAGTGATGTGTTAATAGCACACTTGAATTAGCTATATTCAGATAATGAGAAGCTTGCAAGAAAACAGCATAGAAAGAAGATAAAAATACTCTAGTACATCAGAAAATGTTATGGCTCATGACTTGAAATATTTAGCTTTGTACTAGGTTTTTCTTCTTGTATTAGTACTAACCTGTATAATGGTAGTACTCAGCTGCCGTGTTTCCTAAGTGCACTATAAAGTTATAACAAAAGGTTTTTTGCGTTCAGTTTACAGTGTATGTAGCTGAATGTTAGAGATCCTGGGTTAAAATACAGCTAATCTGAACTAATGGGTTTATAAAAACCTGTGCTCACCTTATTAAGGTCAATTTAACTCACATTAATTGTACAGAGTCTCCTCAAACACTTTCAGGACCCTTACATTCTGGGAAAATAAAGAGTTGTCCAAGAGTGGGTGAGTATTTGCAGCATACTGAAGAGTTTTCACCTTTAGACTTGCCCCTTACAATTATTGTGCTCAAATGAACTACATTTTCTTGACAAACTGAAACCAGTGTCAAAATAGGAACATTTAGCAAAGAGATGAGATGCTCTCCTACACAGAAGATTTGATAACAAATTTCCAAAACACATGCTGCAATTTCTAAGGCCACTACAGTGGTAAACATTAAACAGTCTCTGAAAGTTCTGCCTAATTACGCGGGCCACGAGTTTCTCTGAGGAAGACTTTAGTACTTCTTCAGCTGTACGAATCTGTTATATGGACAGATGTATAGACTAATACAAAAAAGAGAGATTATGCTGCTGAAGCTTTTTTCTGCTAAGTTTTTTTTTTAACTATACAGATTAAATAATTACTTTTCCATTAGTTCTCTTTTGATCTCCAGAACATTATTACTTTTTAGACTTTCTTCACTTCAATCCAGTATTTTTGAGTACAAGATTACTTATAAGAAAGTGCTTCTGTCCTTTCTTAAAATAGATTCTGAGTGGGAGCACATGCCATCATGATGCTGTAACTCATCAGGAAATTATGATGCAGTACCATCTTATTCTAAAGGCACCTGCTAGCTAAGATATGGACAAGGTCATATCAGCACTTTCTATGTTTCTCAAGACTATTTTCCTTATCAGATTAAAAGAAGTCCAGCAAACAAGCAAAAACATAGTATGTTTTTTTAAGAAGAAACAACCATAAAACCACCACCAACAAAAAAACCCAACCAAACAAAATAAAACCCAATACAACCAACCAAACAAACAAAACCCACCAAAAAACTTGACACCAATCACTTTGAGTAACTTCAGTTTTGATTTTGCATAGAACCATTACTACCAAAATAATTAGGATGGAGAATGATAATTGTGAAAATACTAAGTGTACATAATTTAAAAATGCAGTGAACTACTAAGGATTTATTTATCTAGAAAGGCAACAAACTGAGGGGAGGAGGACTGGTTTCAAATGTTTTTCCTTTCTTCTTTTTTTTAATCATATGGCATGTAAACAAGGGTTTGGGGAAGACTGCTGGGGAGAGCGCCCCCAAATTTTTTCCTGCTTGCTACAATCTCAAAGTATACCCAAATAATTTTTGTTATGAGAAGACACTGAAGAAAACTGCATCAGAGAAGCCATGAAAGAAAAACCTTTCTAAGTAAAACAGGCAGTTAGTTATTTTGATTTTCTTTAAAAAAACATTTGTTCTTATTTAACTTAGACAACTGAAAGGAAAATCTGGTTGTCCAGCAGCTTAATTCCTTCAGGTGTATTAATAAAACATCCAGGCCGCGTGACCCCAGAACTTCCTGACTGTTAAGATATTTTTATTTAAATAGGAACAAAAACCAGAGCTCCTGCTATTACCATATTCAAATACATGATAAGCATAGTGTTTTGTCATCATCTGCATGGCTTCTGAATTCTTGGCAGCATGTAATAAAAGTATTTTTGCATACAAGCAAAATTCAGGCTCTCAAGTCCTATACAAAGTAATCCAACAAACACCACAGGATTTCCCTAGAAATAGACATGATAAATGCACTTAATTTTTCTGGTGGAAACTTCATAGAAGGCTAAAGCTCCACCAAAACACACGCTAGGAGGCTCATGTGCAAAGTAACACAGAGGTTATACCTGAGGCAGCAAACACACCCCCTGTGAAAGGACAGCGGTGGGGGCTGTGTAACAGCACCGCAAGGTACACAAGAGTCTGCAAATGGCTTGGGACCACCAACCCAGAACTTCTCCTGTAGAAACATACTGGCCTACAGCAAGTACCACAGAGGCAAGGAACTTGGGTTTAATTCCCTGTTAGCATATGGGGATTCAAAAATAATGCATTTATTTCCCGGAAGAGCACTTTAATTAGGAAACTAAAACGCTGGAATAGTAACAAGCTTCTTGTCTGCAAAAGCTAGGTAACTACCCAGCTAAAAATTAAAATGTTATGGCATCTGGACAATTAACAAAGATCACACTGTAGCCTAACAAGTGGGGTGCTCAACTGGGAGAGAAGACCTAGACTGTAGTCTCTGCTCCATGGACTATTTCTGTTTTGTTACTTGCCCTTTAACAGGAAAAGAAAATTCAACAATAGTTCAAAATGCAAATATTTGAACCCTGTTCTCTTCCCTCCCACTGCATGGCCCAAACTGCTAAGTTTAAGATACTGAAGCATCACCACATCTGTGTCTCTCTTTGGATCTAGCCTACAAAGTGTTACAGATACCTGTTTTTGACTGACTATTTATCTCTCTCTTCAGAAATACAAGATTTCTCAGAATTTGGGTACCTTTCCAGTCATGAGGCTGTTTTAATTTCACAAGCGTGTAGCTAGGGATATAGCTCCTAATAGCACTGCTCCACAGAGAGAATAAAGGCAATGCGTTCCATTTTAAAGAATACTTAAAGCTGCTTCTACTTTTAATGCAGCATTCCCTGGAGCAACCAAAATACCCCGAAATTACTGGATCAACACAGCATTCTCTGCTTAGGGAACACATGAACTCTAGTAAATCCACCTCACAAGTCTAAAACAATGACTTAACACCCTCCTCTGCCCCTGACATCCATCATCACACTATATGTTAACGCTAACCACCTTCTTGTGTCAACTGCAGCTTTTCTTCCTTTCTTTTTTTTTTTTTTTTGCAACTTGCATCTTTTGGATCATGTACTATTTTTTTGTTTGTCTTCATTCAAAAATCTTCAGCCCATCCTTAAGAAACAAGAAAGGTAATGTTCACATAGGCTGATAAATATGATAAATTAATTGTGAAATGTTTGTTCGTTTTTTTAGAAACTATTATATACTTCCAAGTACCACATTAAGTTAAAACTACTGGAGCTTCTTCAACTTCCCATTTCAAATTCTTATTCCCTGGGGCAAGAACGGATGCAGTCATAAGCAAAAATTCAGAAGTAAGAGAAAGGCAAAATGTATCATTCCATATACGTCATTTCCAGTAGACTAGTAGTGCCTCAGTAAATTAAGAGGTTTGCAAACCTTAATTATCAAAGAAATATATGCTTATTATTTTCAGAATACCCTTCTTTAATGTCATGTCTTCTCTTTAGTTTAATGACTTCACTTTAGGCCTCATCCAGAAAGGTAAAGCTTTGGTAATATTAATATGACAGACACTGAGGAAAAATCCAAAGCCTCTTGACTCTCTTAGAGCAAAGTATACCACAAAAATATACATTATGTAATTCTAACATACAGATTATACTTCTCTGAATTAGCTAATTTGAAGAGACTACTGAGTTCATATGGGCATTTGTTTAAAACAGAATAGACAAATTGTTTGAGCAGAATTTTAGCTATTCAGCTAACAAATTCTATACAAAAGTATTCTGTTAAAAAAATGAGGAACTAAAAAGAGTAAGTCCAAGAAAAAACCTGTGTCCATGTAATGCTTTCAAGACATCTGATCCTGGTTACCTGATGTGGAAAGGCTTAGTAAGAAACCATATTCAAGCACAGAAAAATCCTAAAAAACCCCTCACTTTCTTTCAAAACAGAAAAACTGAAATGAAATAAAAGTATCATGTATGTTCCAAGAGCATCTCTCAACTGCTAAATCTTGGTTTTATAAATTATCTGTAGGCCCTCGATGCAGAGACTGTTACATACATATTTACTAAATGACATCTTATTTAATACTCAAATTGACTGTGGCCCCTAGGGATGTCTTAACCTATATATTACATTATACTAGTTCTCTTAGCATTTCTTAAATAACCAACAAGTGGTTATTACCTGGTAAGCTATATTTTAAAAGTCAGGCTAGAGAACCCAAAGTTAATTATGAGTGAATCCAAGCTAATACAAGAATCCAAGTTTATTTCATGACCTTGCATATCAGTTTAGTGCTAGCTCTTGTCCTCAGGGACTTAAGAACTCTTTTTTTTAGCATGTTGCCTATGTAGCATATGAGTTTCAAGACTACCTTTTTACCTGAGCATTTGCAAAGTACTTACGTAAATGAAAAAAATCTGCATAATGTATAAATAAAAAGTAATGTATTTTGGCAGAAAGAATTTCATGCACAGTGAACAATGCTATCAGTCACAATCTAGTATCTGAAATTACATCTAATATAGAATAAATCACAGAACTGTGTCAAGCTGTGAAGTACTGTGAGCTTTAAATATCTTTAAACCACATCCTTACCCAAATTATCTCATTTGGGCACCCAAATGAGAAAAAAGGATTTTCTTCAATTACATTGACATACAAAATTTAAGAAAAAAAACAGTCTATATCTTAAGATGTATCATCAGTGCACAGTAATTGACACTAGATATTTGTGTAACAGCCCAGGGGAACATCGCCAATACATAATATTGACTTACATGGAACTTACAGTTAGAATGTATACTTTTTCTTTTCCTTAAGAAGGTAACTCCTTGAAAGTATGGAAGCTGAATTTCCATTTCTGATTCCATTGAAGGGACAAGAAAACGAGGTGAATCACTGAAGTTTTTTCAGCAACTACAAAAAGCTAACACATAAGAGAAGTAAAAAAGCTACTCGCCAATTGCAGAAAAGCCATTAGCCAACAATGTAAACAGACAAAAGATGTTCATAAAAGTCTTTCTTCATCCTACAGGATGTGTACCAGATGGCAAAGCCAAACAGTGGAGCACTGCTTCCTTGCACTGATCTATAAATTGCCTGTATACCTGAACAAAGGAGGTAGATAGATTTGCAGAACAAGCTACAAAATTTTTTATTGGTGCTTTTTGTCTGGTAGAAGGCCACATAAAAAGGAAAATTGGACTTTTCTACCTGTCTGGCTAACAGGTAGAAAAAAAAAATGCAGCAAAACACAGAGACCAGCCTAACAAAATCTACTTTCTACAAGGAAAATCTACTTTCTACTTTCAACTGTCTTGGTAAACGGAGAGCTGTCTAGCTTGATCTCTGTAAGGCATATACCTTTCCTTCACTTACTAAACTGCCTTTACCTCAACTGATGAGTTTCCTTGCTTTGGCTTTTCTAATTCTGTCCCTCGTCCTGCTTGGAGGCAGTGAGTAAGCCTCTGGGTGGGGGCTCAGCTGCTGCACAGGGTCAATCCACCACAATCTCCTTTAGTGATTTCTTTCAATTACTTCCTTTGTACTGCATTTAAGCAGTACATTCTCCAGATATATCCTCCTGGACAACAGACTATTTGAAAGAACACTAGCTGCAAAATGAAAGAAACACAGAAAAGAAAAAAAGTCTTCAAAGAAACAATCATGGTCAAAAGTGGTAATATTTACAAGCAATTATAGACAGAAAACACATTCTTCTCAGAGCTATGCTAATACAGGAAAGATGGACTATGGGAAAAGCCTTTCATGGAGTTGCCTGTGAAGTTGTTCAGGAACATGAAGCAAAGTGGAAGAAATGCCTCGTCATCTGTCAGATTTAAGAAAAAAAAAAGTAAGAAAGAAATGAGAAAACAAAGGAGAAAACAACTGTTGACCTGATAACTTGATAATGAAATCCTGAGATTCCAGATGTCAATTCAAAGCAGTTACAAATAAAAAAGTTCCAAGAAAAGAAGCACTTCACATTTAGTAGAAATACTGTAAGAAAACCCTCAATCTAGTTGCATTCAAGAGGTTGACTTTTTCCTCTAACATCAAAAATAATCTGAATGAGATAATATGATGTATTTGATCAACAAACTCTGTATCAAGACACATACACACAAAGAAAAAAATAAACAAGAAAACAACACTGCTGAGAAAGATTTCAGTTTAACTTGTCATGTTACAGGAAACAAAAGATATTACAGTCAGTCCCAAAGGAAGTATGCCTTTGTCAATTCACAAAAGAATAAGACTTGCACAAGAACAGAAATAAGAGTAACTGAAAAGTATTTTCAATGCAAAAAATAGCAGAAAAGCACTAAAAAGCCATTTCCAGTATTTAGCCAGCACAATCTAAACCAAACACAAAGATGAAAAGTCAGACATGGAAGAAAATGACAGCAAAGGAGTATGTTGGCCTCACATCTTTGTCTTCCATTCTTTTTAAAGAAGAGCTAAGGTTTTTAATGCTTTATTCTCTTGCAGTCATTAAGAGAGTAGTATGCTCAAGCATCTTGCTGGATCCATGATGAGGAGATGAAGGGGAAAAAGGAACTGCTGAAAGTCTTGGGAGTACTTCCCCACTCCTCATCTTTTTTCAAAACTTTTTTTTTGTACCAGTTGTAATAGCAGCTATAATTATATTCTGAAATCTCAACAAACATCCAGTAATTCTATACATGTTAATAAAGAAAAGTAATTAAAATAAACAGAATCTAATGGTCTCCTGAAGGAAGATGAGACATTAGTAAAGCAGGAGCAGATTCACAGATCAACCAGACATCACCGGAAGTAGCACAATTACTTCAAAACCAGGAAGCCGATCATTTCGTATCCAAAAAAAGGAGAAATATCCTGCAGACACACAAACAGCACATGCATCTGCAAACATGATTAAGTGAATGACTGGTAACTGAGTCTTGGACCACTATATGTAGCCTCAGGGAACTGACTCTGAAACTCAAATCAGCGGTCAATGGGTGGTGCACAAGGCTACCAAGTGTAATGGTATCCATGCAATCTTTTTAAAGAATGTAACTTCTGATTTTGATAGACGTGCGCTACAGTAACAATACAAGTTTTGAAGGCCTGGCAACAGGATTTTCCCCAAGAACATGGGCCACTAATGTCTTAGTGAAAGATGACTTTTTCTCATGCATTATTAGCAAAAGAAAAAAATAACACCTTCTTTACACTGGCAGAAATTTGTTCCTGTCTCTGCTGTGTGGGCACAAGCATTTACTCATAGTAAACTGAAAGAAAATCACTGAAAGCTGGCTTGGCAAAATACTATCATCTGGATCAGTTCACATTTCGTTCACCATATACAGGAATAATTTTGCTGGGATAAATGAGAGCTCATGGACAGATGAGAGCTCTAGGTGGGATTAATTTTTTACCATTAATACAATGGAGTAAAAAACGAATTCATAAAGAATTGCTGAAAGATTCAGTACTTGTCAGCTTTGAATAAGGCTCAGTGAGGGATTTTTAAGGAGAGACTATTGGGATTATAAACATCTACTATACTTGGTTTATTACTCTATTCTTCTCATAAAAACAATTTCCTAATATTGCTCTTGTTAAGCTTTTCTAGTGAACAGGATGCTTGCACATACCTACAGATGCATAATCCTTAAGCACACAAATCTTTTCCCTGTTTAGCTTGTCTGCTGTCCATTAACAGCCTTTACACCTCATTTGTGTAACCTCAGTCTCTACATTATTTGCTAGACGCTATCCTTTATGATATGGTTTTCATTTTACATAATGTGGCTATCAATTCCTTCTATAGTGTCTTTTTCTAACACTTCCTGTAAAATTCCATTTTTATTACTAATCCTTAACTGTTTTCTAGCCAAACTGTTTTTTTATGTTATGATTGCTCTTACAGTGACTACGGCATTTCAGTATTTTCTGCTATTTCAAAAATCACATTCTGCTATAGATGTGCCTTAATATTGAAGATGTTACTGACATGGCAATTTACAAAACCCAGTTTAGCTAGCTACCTTTATGTCCAAACACTGCATTTTGATACCAAAACCATGGTCTGTACATAATTAGTAGCCATGGAGACGATGAAAATATACAATATTAGACAAATGCATGGACCAGCAGGCTTCTGAGTTGCAGTTAAAGACTTAAATAAGTGCACATGGTCCATTGACCACAATTACGCAACTAAACTATTTATCCTCATCTTCATCCCAATCCCTCCCGACTGTAAAGAAATATCAAGAATCTCAAAGCCTGACTCACCCAAATAGCTGATGCTTGTGATTGGCTGTTCCAACTACCTCTATTCATCACATGGATAACAGTCCACTCAAGAAAAAGGTAAAGATTCTGTTCACATCGGCAAGAAGGTATGCAGGACAGAAATGAAACTAGATAATGATCTTTCATGCAGATGTTTTAAGTAGTTGGTGTAGAGATGTCCAACAGAAAAAAAATAAGTCAGTAGCATATCATCTGCCATTTAGTACATATCAGGCCAGTAGCCTCAAAGTAAGCATAATAGCTAGATTGAGTGGTAGAGATATGCTTAGAAAAACTATACTGAGTGCAAACGAGATGACAGATTGAATGGTGTCAAAGACATCCCTCAACCAAAAGGGAAATCAGAGCTGGCAAAAATGTGTCACTTTTCTTTTTTTTTAAATTACTGATATACGCTATAATAAATGTTTATGTGTGTATGTATATTAATTATATGTATACAGTCTTCAAATCAGTTCTATCAGGCATGCTATAGTCAAGACAATAAGTTAGAAAAACTAAACATTAGAAGTTTTGGCTATTAAAAATTTAATACATTCTTAAAATGACCTTACTCGCCCGTAAATGTGTTCACCTTTCCCCAAAATCTAATGCAGAAATCTAATGCTCAGCTTTTCTAGTTACCTAAAATGCAAGTTCTCAGTTCTCAGCTCTTTGCTAAGCACAAATGCCTAGCACAGCCTTCATATTTACCTAATACCACATGAATCAAAGATCTCTACATACCAAATGGAAAAATATATCTTGACTTACCCTCTCCTCAAAAAAATTTCCTGTAATAGGCAAATCCTTCCCTTCCTTCACTATGTTTTTTTTACTGCTTATTATTCAGCAGAGGCAGTGTCTTTGCTTGTCCATGAGGGCAAGCTAGTAAATAGCAGCAAGAGGACACCCGGCCTGACAAAGCAGTACTTGCAAGAAAGGAGGTAACACAGCCGGATAAAGGAGTGTCAAGACTACCTTTGTAATTGATGCAAGTGAACTACACGAAATTAGCACATGATTACATCTGTTTGAGCTGTGTTCTGAAAACAGAAGTCCTATCTCTCACCATTACCTATCCCACCTGTACAATCCAGCTCCTCCCTCAAACCGGCACTCCTGAGGTCCCTTGCCGAGTTGATTCAGTTGTTCCAGCTACAGAAAACTAATTTCTCAAAAGAAGAGCAGTTTTCCACTAGGTTAGCCAGTTAAGTTTGTTTTGCACAGAGTGAAAAATGCAGGATAGAAGAGTACTAAGAAAGAACAGAATTGAAAAAAATTGACACTAGAGGTAAAAATTGCCAGCCTTGTTCACCATTCACCTACCAAAGCAGAAGCGTGCAGAGCTCAGTGCTGAACCAGATCACATAGCTGATTCAGCTCAAAAGGATCTTTTTTTTCGCACGGTAATTTTCAGCTGTTTCAGTTCCCTGCCTTCACAGCCACACAACAGGTTATGCCAGCACAGCACAGCATGGCAGTGACCAAGAAGAGTGATGATAGAATCATGCCCAAGATTAAACCTGGACAGAGTCCTGTTGGGCTCTAAGCAGTGGCCACTTATAGCAGACTGCATGGTACACCAGAAGAAAATTACCTCTGAATAACTCACCTTGAGATGTAGTGAATGCAGGAAGATAAAATCCCTGACAAGGTGCTGCACGTATTTTCCTAACAGACAAGTCAGATAGGTACAAGGAGGGCCTGTTCAAACTAAGGATTAATTTAAACATGCTTTTTCTGTCATTTCCTCATCTATAGCTTTTATAAAAATTAGTAATTCTATGGCTAATTTTGGACATTTGAAATAATTCTACATATTACTGAACTTTACTTTGGGCTATTTTAAGTTAAGAGTCATTTCAAGGCTAGTTAAAGAAAGACATGTCTCACTTTATCTAGAGTATCCAAAGATTCAAAGGATATGCCCTCACCCACATCACCTTCAGAAAATGCACAGAAACAGTCCAAGAGCCAGTATCTTCCTGGTCACCTTCCACTTTTACGAAGGTCTCCTTATTGCTACCCACTGGAAGACCTCTCTGGCACACACAAGAATTGTAAGAGGCACACACAACCCCGTGGAGGCAAAAAACAACAAATAGCGTGTCTATATTAGTTCTTGTGCTTGGTTCAAGAATGTTGCTTTTAAACTGTCTCGAAAGAGTCCCCAGTCACCACACTTCAGTTGACACTGCAGAGAAGAATCAAAGTATGAATGCAGAATTCACTTTGGACAAAACTAAATAAGATGCACTCCACAAGTGCACCTAATGCACTCCAACAATTACTGAGGCCACTCCATGGGTTCTGAGCCAGTGTGAGGCAAAACACACTCAACAGTCTGCAGGTGAAGTCCCCAGTACTAAGATCTGTTTCTCTAAAGCAGCAGTACTTGCTATCAAAGACTTTACTTACATTGAATGAAATCACAAAAGGTAAATTAACCTACTGAATTACAGTCAAAAGACTTACGTAGGTACATCACAAAATATATTTTTTTAATTGTGTACTTATTATTGCAGAATTGAGAGAGTACCTAATTATCCAAATAAAGGGAATTTCTGCATCTGTCTGGGTTTTTTCCTGCAATGGCTGCTAGTTGGAATGTCAGCATCTAGGGAGTTTAAATTTATACTTTGAAGGAATTAGAATATATATTTTACTATTGTCTCAAATGGCCCCAGGCTGATGTTTTCCCAACATCTAAAACACTGAAAAACCTCCTGAATGTGCCCTAATCATTAGCTACTTTCTAGATGCTAATAAAATCTCGACCATTCATTTTGAAGTAGTTCTCCTCAGCATACTTTTCATATGCACAGCTGAATTTACTTTTGGGAGGCTGAAGCACAGGTAGAACATTTTTAGCGGGTGTTTGTTTGGTGCAGAAAAAGGATCCTAGGAATAATCTGAATACGAAGACCTGCTAAAATTATTCTGGAGTATACTAAAAGCTGCTACTATTCTGCTACGAAATACTGAAAATTATTACTGTTTCACATCTAAAATCTCCCTTATGATTTGATGAGTCCTCACAGCAACTTACACATAACAATAATGGAATACAAGACACGCTATCAAGGAATTAAAAGATTTTTGTAATATTAAAGATAATCCATGATGTCCCAGTTTAATGCTATACAGAAATTTGCCTCAGATGCCTTTTCCAGAAAGATGTTCTGTTCATCAAAGCACTCACAGAAAGTCTACTTGAACCCTCTTCTGACAAAACAATGGTGAAATGACAACTAGTATTTTCTCTAATTCTCTTTGATCAACTGCCAAGCCAAAGAGAAAAGTCATGTAGTGAAACCATTGTGCATAAACTAGAGCTATACCCTTTGGAATAAAGAAATAGGAACAGGCAGGTGAGCTTCCTTGAAGCTTAACGATCACAGGAAATTCTTCATCAGTTGCTTTTTCCAGCAGTTGCTTTTAACATGAACTTTAGAGTTCCCATTTTGATTTTTGATGCTTAGGAAAAAAGCCTGAGTCTCACTCAGATAAGAAGGTCCTGCACACTGGAGACACTGATAATAGCTTAAATTCCTACCATGCTGGAATTTAACTGCAAGATCAGACCTTAAGGCTTGACAGCTTACCTTCCTACTATGGAACAAGGCACATTCCTAAAAAATAGATACCAGAATAACATTAGATTCTGAAACATTAGATTCTGAAACAAATATACCCAGCTTGAACCACATACATCTTACTAACGAGACCATTCCCAGCTTTTTAAAGCTTTGTGCCTTGCCTTTTGTCCAAAGAATTATGTCATACAGCACTACCCTGTAGTCACACTTACTTGAAAAAGTTATGAGGTTTCTCTCAAAAATCTCAAAATCCTCCTCAGTCTCCTGGTTTATTCTACATATCTTTTACTGGTTTCTTCTTTTATTTATTTTGTTAAATCAATGCCATAATAAATGTCTGCATGACCAGAATGGTTTGGAATCTCTCGTAATAGGTTAGCAGGGAAAGCAATTCCCCCTGCAGACTTTTCGGTCTGTTTGATTACAGCAATCACTAAAAAAGCCTACCAACAAGTATATTTTACAAAAACTAGAAGTACTTAGATTTAGATTTAGCTAAAGCTAGTAGCTATGGAGTTATTGCTCACCAATTTACTACATCTATCAAGGGAATGGAACATCATTAGAGTAACTATCTAAGAAGGAATTCTTTCAGGACATCATAAAAACAGGAGAAAAACCTGGAGTCTACAAAAAAATTCTACCAAAAACTCCATTGTATATACTATTTGTTTTATAATATTCTCTCTTTTTTTTTTTTTTAAGTATTAAATCAGAGCGCACCAGCAATGATGAAGTTTTAATCAGCAGGAATTACACACATAGGAACACCTGTTGCAACTTTATCTCAGCATGCCTGGAGCTTTGTGAGTATTATCTACAGAAACACTTTGTCCCTCCACTCTCTTTTAAAGGTGTTTCACCACTTTTTTCCTCACTATGCTTAATTTACAGCTTATTTCTTCAAGGAAGTTGATTTTGAGGATCCTTGATTTGCTGTAGGCTTATTTAATGTCTCGAGTATTCACACAACTAAAAAGAAAAATTAGGCTAAAAGAAGAGGAAATGAGAAGTACATATTCCCTTTAATCTTATGGGGGTTTTTTTCTTTTTTTTTCTGGAAACGACAAGCATTTTTCTCATCAGGTATGTACTTACTTTACACATCTTGCTGCTTTCTCCCAGTTTGCTTCAGAGGTGAAGTTTCTGACAGGGAATCCATAGTAAAACTTTGGTTTCTCACCATCTACACTGCAATGCCACTACTCTACATCACATGAAAGAACCATGTCAGTAGGAAGCTACGTAATATTTGTTAGAATACCTGGAAATCTTCTACTTTCAGAAACATACTGTCACCCACACTCTCCTAAGACAAGATTTGCAAGTACCTAGTACAAGGATACATACCTGCCCAACAACATCTTCTCTTTGGCAGTCTGTTTTGTCTTCCTAATCCCATGAGAACTGTTTCAAGGAGGGGTAAGAAACAGCAGTGTAGAAGTGTGTTGGTTTGCAGAATTCCTAACTAGTGCCATATTCAATGTTTCTCCAAGAATTATTGGATGAAGACTTTACAGACTTCATCTCAGGTCTTGCTATCAATTCCTTCCTAAGTGGCCCATCCCACGGCAGCAAAAGCAGCTTTGTAAGAGTACAGGGGATTTTCTTTCTTTTAATGGCAAGCAAGTAGAGGTCCTAGAAGCCTTTCCCTTCTGAGTCAGATCTGCAAAACAGTTTACTGCAATTCATTTGAATTCCCAAAGAACGTCTATTATTTTTCATCCCTACAACTTCCAATAAAATACAATACAATATTGTATTGTATTTTTAACTACAATAGTTAAAAATAGTAGTAGTAGTAGTATTTTAACTACAATAAAAATTCTGATGAAACAACTTACTTCCTAGATTTCAGTATGAATTTAAATCCCCTCCAGCATACCTCTAAAAAAAAAAAAAAAGCACCAATAATCCCGCCTCCCAACAAAATCCAAACTATAACACCTGGGGAAAAAAAACAAACCACAAACCCAAACAAAAACACACCATATACTTTAACTTGTACTTCCCACTTTTAGATCTCAAAAGTCACATATGATAGCCAGGAAAACCAACAAAATACATGCATGAAAGATTTTTTAAAGGAAAAATATTCCACATAAATTCCCTACAATATACAGCACCACAAAGAAAACTAACAACTTCATAACCACACAGTAAGTACTAAAAAGACACAAAAATTTTATAGCTCAAAGCCCAAGTATATTCTGCTTCTTCACTTTACTACACACTAAGTGATATAATTTAATTAGAAAAGGAGAAAGTAGAAACATGTATTTCTATAGTTGGGATCATAAGTACATAGGCAATACTTAATACATTTATTATACTGGTCTACTTATACAATCTGTATGTTGAATACATAATGAAATGTCATAATACATATGGATTTATTAAAATTACTGTTCTAGGTAACTCATATGTGAAGCTAAATTAATGTTGAGTCAGTTCTTTGAGGTCTTGGTATACATGAAAAAACATTTCACTGCTCAAAAATAGGTTTTGTTATACATAGCTATTCCCTAGTCATTGAAGTTAGACAGTGGAAGTCTTGTTGTTTATCTCACAGTATAAGGAACAGACAATGCATTTTATTCCTTACAAAACATCATTCACCCACATTGTAACAGCAGGATAGAGCCCTGTTTTGCAGGATTTTGCAAAATGTATACAGAAGATTATTCTTAAGGGTTTATGCTAATTTTTTTCCGCTTGACATGTTAGGCATAAAATAGGCCTTAGTAAATTAGTTTGAAAACAAAACAAGTAAACAAAACATAACATACAAATCTTTTACTTGCAAAATGAAATATTCTAAGAAAACTGCCTAATTAAGTCTATTTTTCCCAAGCACTTTTTTATGCAATTACTGTTCTTTTTAAATTTTAGCTTATTTTTTCATTTGTTTTGTGATTTAACAAAAAAATAAAATAAAATAAAATAAAATAAAATAAAATAAAATAAAATAAAATAAAATAAAATAAAATAAAATAAAATAAAACTGTCAAAAGGCTCTGCTTTTTTATTAATTAAAAACATGCCACAGGAAAAAAGGCTGCTACCTGCTCATTTCCCTTATGGTTATTACCCTCCTGTTCTCCAAGAACACCTTTTTCAGGCATTCTGCTAAACTTTCAAGAATAATTGTCATACACAACACTAAAAAATACAAGACCATTTCAGTGTAAGAAGTGGAGAGTTGCATACTACATCTATGTATATGAACAGAATGTAAATGGTTTCTTTTACTTAATCCACACTTCAAGACATTAAAAACATCTAACAAGAACTAAAATTCGTTCTCATTTTTAGTTATCATGTCTTCTTGTTGCATAACAATCTCACAAATTGCAAACAACAGAATCTATACCTGCTTATCTACAAAAAAAATCCAGACAGCTATGGCTAAATCAACATTAAAGGTGGAATTCTGTGTCTGTGTATCAGAATTTTGCATGCTGGACTCTCCAAAACATGGCCTGATGATCACATATTCTGCTACTGTCCAATTAACAAAGCCAGCAAATCAACTAAAGGTTATCCCAGAAATAAGCTGGTTCTCATGAAATTCACAATCACTAACTTCTAAGGTAAATAACATGGAAAGTTTTCCCGCAGTACTGGAAAAGGAGACAAGTATAAACCCAGAAAAGTAAACGAAAACATGCTGTAATGGGTATGCTCTGTGCTGCTAAATATGAACTACAGACACGGAGCGTGGGTGAAGATGGAAGTCTTTCAACTGTATTTGGATAAGTAAACTCCAAATCAAGAAACACTGAGTACACAAGACTTCTTACCCCTTATCTATAAAAACACATAAACCTCCAAATTAACAGCCATTTCTTATGTTAGTAGGTATTATTTCCCAACTACACATGTATGTTTAAATCTCTTTCTTTAGATGCTTTTAGTTTCAGTTTTTCTACTTCTTCCCATTCAAAAGAAACAGTACTGCAGCAAGCAAATTAAATTTTAAGTACAAGAGTCCGCTGTATCAGAGAGATTTCAGCCACCTATTTTTGTTCCACACTGTACACTAAAAAATGGGGGGAAAAGGACTTTCTTCCTCCCTAAGTTTAAAAGGTAAAGCACAGTTAGACTACAAAAAGGAAATGAGGCAATTTAACGGATCACGTTCATGTCACACTAAAGCTCACCATCATAGCCACATAAAAAATCAAAAAGAAATGCTTTTATGAAGACATACAGCTACAAATGGCAAAGAGGGAGATCTAGTTTCTATGGATAAACTCAACATTGTGACAGTCTTACAGTTGAGAAAGATGAAAATCAATGTTACTCCAAATCCAGAATATTTTTATGGAAGCACAGCATTTCTCTAACTAAAGCTCCCAGGAAAAGCTACTGCCTTTAATCTATGTTTTGAAGATGAGTGCCCAATTAGGTGTAATTCCAGAGAGAAGTCAGATCACAAACAAAAAGCTAAGCAACTTCAATTTAGACAATTAGGACAATTTGACAATAACTTCTGGCAAACCTAGTGTCAGTCCTCCCCCTTCCACACACACCTCTATAAGAAAGTTTCCCACAAATTCCAATGCATGTCCAGAACATGAACAGCACCACTATTGCAGAGAGATCTTGCAACTTGCATGTTATTAACAAAGAGTTCTAGGAAAGTCATGAGAAGGTACCTCATAAAATAGGAGACAGGCATATGACTTTTTAGTTGGAAAACAAACAGCCTATACATTTCTAAAACAGTCTGACCAACATATAGTGACACCCTAAGTATTTTCTTTCCCACGTTTCTCAGAGATAATTTTTACAAAACATTCATATCACTGAACTTCAGATCTGCCCAGGCAACCTCTTTGGTTGCAGTTCTCAAGCAGATAACGCCCTCACCATCTCAGAAGAAAGCTTGTTTCGAAGTGATACATTCAGACACAATGTCCACACTCAGGGTCATTTCCACCAACTAACGAGTCTCAGACACAAAGACACCAGCGTAATCTTTCACACGACTGCGTTACAGGGACATCAAGGTCTGAGGTTACACATTCAAAACATTTGTCTGTTTTATTGTGTAGGCCTATGGTAACAGCTATCATTGAAAATGTTTTAATCTTTACACAGAGGAAAAAAGGAAGAACAATGTATCTGAAGAAAAATTTGCCAAAACCCCTTACTCCCTTTATGAAAGGGAAAGGCTGTACTACTTTTAAAGCAATATGGATCACAGCAAAGCTATCCCGAAAAAAGTTAGTTTGAGAGCTTTTTCCTAAACAAGGAAGAAACAATACAAAATGAGGAGCAAAGACAGAAAATGGTGTTTGTGTCTGGTGATGACTCCTTCTCACAGACCTGTCTCAAAAGCAGACAAACTGAATGAAGAGTTATTAGCCAACCCAAAATCTGACAAATTTTTATCACGAATATTCTGAAAAAACCAAACATGTAAAACATCAAGTTTTGTCCAGCTACATTACATGCTTACTGGAGAGAAAATAAGAAGAGAGGTAAATAAGAAGAAAATGGGGATGGAGAGGAAAAAACCACAAAATAGGAGCAACCAGAGAGAACCAATGTCTGTTTTTTTCCATTGGACTAGTGGAGATGGCAAAAGCATTCAGATCTCTCCGGACAGTTCCAGTCAAGGGTCTGCTTTAGTCCCTGACAAAACAAGAAAGGTCACAGATTATATAACTTTTACCAATGTCACCACAGTGAAAGATGATCTAATATTGATTCAACTCTGGGCAGAGCACACATTTTCTTCTCTTTTCTAGCCAACTTCAACATCACAAAATTCTGTACTTAGTACACCAGGTTCAATAACCTGACACCACTGGTAACTGATTAACAACTGTTCTGTTAAGAGATATCCCAAACATGAAAGGCTTGCAAGGGGCAACCAGAGTAATTCCACACTTGTATTTTACTAAGAAAGCACTGGTGCACAACAGTACATACAGGGCATGCATAGAATCCAACCTTTACCATAAATGTAGAGATCTCGCCTCTTTTTCATTTATCTACCCCACATTTCTTGTTTCTCTATGACTGTTTCCTTTTTAAAAGAAGATATCCAGAACAGTTAAATGACAAAGTTCTGGATGTTGTTAGTCCAACCCTGCTATTCCATCACAAAAATATCCCAATCTGACAGCTAGCATCACAGCCCTTTTAAAATGTACTTTACCTTAAGAGTAACCTCATGACAACATAACACTGAAGCTCTATTAGTAGCTCATGTGCCTGCACTACATATCAAAGGTTGCAGAGGGAAAACCTAGGTTTGGAATCTAAGTGAGCAGTATCTTTAATCTGAACACTTCATTAAACACTGGTGCTGAATATGACACTTTCACAGTTCCACGCTTTTCACAAATTGCAAAACTTCTTGAAATGACAACACACAAAGATTAGAATTCAATTTTCTATCCACAAACTAGTGAGGCTTCCTATGTGCATAAGACATAACCCTCCAGTTAGCAAGTTTCACAGTTTTGTAAACAGTCAGTTGTATATTTCCTCCTGTTTCAGTAAAGAAGCTTAACTCTACAACTTTCTGTAGACTCAAAAATAAAAATGAGTGTCATCTTCAAGTCCATAGATGCTGTATATACTAAAGTATTTTTCCTGATTTCAGGAAGACAGTTCTTTCACGCTGAGAAAACGTCCTAATTATGGACTCTATTCTAATCATTGACTCTTAACTAAAAGACCTCAACAGTTTGGGTATAAGAGAAGTTAACAAGTAATTTTTGTAAAAAAATGCCCAAGATGCTACATTCTGCATAATTTTGCATTTGAACACAGTAAGTTACTCAGGGTAAACAATAACCAAGACTTCTATTTCTCTAATCCATTGTACCTGTCTTGATTTACCACAAGTGAAAAAATATTTGTTTCCAGATGGAAGCTAGCAATACATACAGAAACACAGAGGTCTACCAGGCAAAACTAAATGCAATAACTTACTCAAAACAAAACAATGTAATGAAACTAAGCTATACGACAAACATTACTCAATCTCACTATACTCTGGAGCCATGTGCATCAGTCTCTACAACAGATAAGAATAACAACGTGTCCAAATTATTTTTATATGTCCTCACTTAAAAACAAACACCCAACCTTACTCCAAATTAATTCAAAAGAGTTACTCCTTCCCAAGTAAATTTAAATTCCATCTGAATATGCCCATAAGGTACAGTACTGGTTATTTTCCAAACTGAGTATACCACGTCTAACAGAAGCATAGATCTGTATGCCTGTGCTGATAAGACCACATAAGAGTATATACTGCTAAGAAAACAAACATATGCCTATGATATTAATTAGAAAAGCTAAAGGAGTCATGTTATGTTAATTATCTAACTTCTGATCACTAAGCTATTCTAAATGATAAAAAAAATAATTCACATACCTGACCTTTTCATTTCTATACTTATTCCTCCATATACCAGGAATTATTAGAGGCAATTATTAGTTCATTTCTACGAGAAAAATTCATCAGAGTGCATTTTAAAATTTGCTGTCTTTTCATTGCTGAAACAGCAGAAACAGCTAGGGGGTCCAAATCCCCCAAAGTACAAATACTCTCTTCAAGGGTTAAAGGAGATGCCAGAGTGGAAAATAATCAAGGCTGGTCAAATATATGCTATGACATTTGTATAAAGTTTTATTTCATGTTTACAAACACACACAAAAAAGGGGGCTAGGAAAATTGTAAGAAACCAAAGTGTTCCCTTTCAAAATGGAAAAATAATTATTTGCAAAAATTTTCAGCCTGGAATTCAAAACAATTACATTAAGGGGGAAAAAACCTAAAACTGTTCTGTCTGTTTATGTCTCTTGGCTTTCCTCTAAAACGAAATACTAAAATCAGGCTAGAAGCTCTTCTCAATGAAATCTCAAATAATGATACAAAGTTAAAAGAGTTTAACAATGATCAAACAGGATTTATAGTACAAAATAAAAGAAGTGTATTCTGAAAGATTATCTGAATCTACTGAGAGACTAAATCGTTATTTAAATTACTATAATACCATATGTGTCTGGTACTGCATTCTTGGAACACTTACAAGTGAAAATTATTACAAGTCTCTGATCAAAAGAAAATAATAACTCAAGTTACACACCATGAAGTTGTACAAAATAGTCAAAGAGCATTCTGTTAGCACCCCTTCCCACTTTAACTTTTACAGTAATAGGTAGTGGCACACTTGTCCTATCCTTCAGGAACAAAGGGAACAAATTTCCCCATGTGACTTTTGCATCTGGTCCAACACGCTCTATCCATATTAAGGATCTGACTGCCTGGAATTTGAAAGCAACGCTAAGGATTTCCACTTGTATATATCGTGCTTTCCTAGTGGTTTACCGTCACAATCACCTTGCGGCCAAGCGCTTCCCAGGAAGGGAAGGAGGGAAGGGCTTCAGCCTTCGCGACATCCCTTGCTCCCGGCGGCGGGATCAGCACCCGGCAGGGGAACAGCGCCGGGGGTTTCGGCGGGCTCGGGACGCTTCCGCACACGCCGTTCGGGTTAAACACCGCTAGCGGTTATAAAATAACTTTCGGGTTAACTCCAGGCCTCCTTTCCCGTGAATGTCCCCTCTTTCACTCCGAACATCCTCCTACTCCTAAACGAGCTCACAACGCTGCTTTCCATGAACAATCATGTCTTCCCAGGCTCCCGGTGAAACCTCCTGAGCTCGACGCCTAAAAATTTCCCCAAAATCTCTCGTCCCTTCCTTGCACAGAAACGGCACTGACGCCCGTATGCACTGGAACCCCTCGGGGCTCCGCTCCTGGGCGCGCCGAGCGTCCCCCGAAGCGCCGAGCTCCGCGGGGCACCGGGATACCCGCCAAGACCCCGGCAAAGGAACCCCCAGCCTGTCACACACGTACCGGCTCCGGAAGCCCTTCTGTGCAACCACTGCAGGTCATGTGCCACGGGTTTATTAAAGGATCATCCGTGCGCTATGAGCAGCAGCATCATAAATGCCCTCCTCCCCCTCCCAACAGAGAGCACAAGCAGAGGCACAAGCATCCCCACCCACCCCCTCCCAATTCCCAAAGTAAAGGCCAGGGAGGGGGAGGGGGAGGGGAAGGAGCCATCCCAAAGGAGCTGCCGTGCGGAGCGTGCCGCGCTTGGGCATTCCCGCGGCCGGGAGCCGAGGCCGCCTCCCGCCCGGGGAAGGCAGGCCCGGCACCTG